>JAEAOA010000071.1:210000-317476 GCA_016746295.1 Potamilus streckersoni
TTCACCCATCTTTGATGTTTAAATCGAAGTCCTTGTCCGTGCACACTAACCGCAGTCCAACCCCACAATAAATCTTGTGTTGAACTAGCCTTGCTCGAGCGTGTGACGTTCGCTTCATACTGAGAGCCGGATGCAGGCTTTTGACGTTCAGGGTACGAAATTGCAAACACTTTTAAGATGTGATTTGTTGATGTTGACATTGGCTGTAGGATGTTGTAACAAGAGACACCCTTTTGTCGAGCCCGCCTTTTTGTGGCCATACTATTTCTATAAAAAGGGATCGTTACTATAAGGCCTCGTTTTGGCCCCAAAATTATAAAAGTTTCTAAAACGTTGTTGATTTGATGGCACCAAGGCAAACAATGCATCAACATCTGACAAACTTAAACTTGAGATTAATATGGCGTCATATGCACTGGCTCAATAAACTCACATTTGACTATAATATAAAAATCGGAGCTACTTTTAAACAAATATTAATGTGGTCCACAAGCGACAACCAAATTTTATATTTTTATACAAAATACATAGGTATACATGAATAAAGATTTACTAGAAACCGGTTTTGGTTCCTGAATGTGGACCATGTGAAACATAATAAAGTTTCAGTGGGTCAGAGTTCACTAGTACCTCAGATCTGTAAAAACAGTAAAATATTAGACACATCAAAAATAACGTTTCTGCTATCATAAATGCATACATTAATTTTGATATAAACAATAATTTTTTTTATCTCGTCAAAATTCCCAAATTTCGCCGTATTTCTGCATCTTCAAGAGACCTCACAAACTACCAGAGCAATTTGAGATGTTTTATTTTTTTACATAAGACTATTTAAAACCATCTAACACATGTAAATTTCACGCGTATTATCCTGAACGAAAAAAACAAAACAAACTTTTATCTTAGCTCACCAAGTACGTCTCTCGGCATACGGATAACACAATTCAACAATAGTATATCACAAAATGCTTTTTCCCTCGTCTTATTTTTTTATAAATAAAACACAATTGACATTTAAAAGTGGCATGTCTTTTGTAATATATCCACCCCACCCCTTTTTCTCTGATCTTGTTTCAGGACATTCTGTGCATTGGGAGGAAGATAAGTTAATTATAGAAAAAGCCCATGACGGAAGTCAGAACTCAACAACGACAATTTCAAGCAGCTAGCAGTGCTGTTTTGCTTATGGGGTCTAAAAGATAATGGGGATGATGATAAAATGAACAGAAGAGTGCATCTTTCCCATTGGATGAATTGCTTCGTCATATAACTTTACAGACTCATCTGCTGAAGTCGAGATTACAGTCTCCAGCTGACAAAAGAAAATGAATGCAAGAGATATTTATTGAAGAAAAGATTATTAGCAGTATTAAGACTATACGTGTAATGCAAAGACACGTATCAACTACTTTTTTAAAAGGTAGAACATAATTTTAGGACATAATTCAACTTATTCAAAAATCCCAACGTGGCAACAAGCTACCTAAATATAAAAATTGCTTGGCACCATTTTAAGAAAACCAAATGGTGTAGAGGTAAAATGGACGACTACTTCCAGATACTGTTAAATTATATATCAGTAGTTCAAGGGTCCGTCTCCTCTCTCTTTTTCTCGTATAGTCTACCTATTGATTTGAATTAGCTTAAAAAGTACTGTGAAAGCATTTTGTTTTGAAATACTGATATTTCAACTGGTTGCTTACATTTGTCATTATCTAGCTCATTATTGTTTATTATTCCAGGGTTTTCTAATGATGATGACGATGATGTGTCTGTGTTTGTGCGTGCGTGTGTGTGAGCGTGTGTGTGTGTGTGTGTGAGAGAGAGAGAATGGCCACAACTTAAAAGAGACGGCAAAGAGAGAGAGAGAGAGAGAGAGAGAGAGAGAGAGAGAGAGAGAGAGAGAGAGAGAGAGAGAGAGAGAGAGAGAGAGAGAGAGAGAGAGAGACCAAAGCATAAAAAAGAGACGGCATAGCATTTGGGGGTCTATCGTTCGCATATTTGCGGATGTTCAAATGTTGGATTTTAAATGTTATATACCCGTCTTCTTTTATCTTATAACTTTTATCTAATATTTTTTTTTTCAAATCAACAGGTGAATAAACAGTTAGATTGCGGCTCTAACCACTGGTGGAGAGGTCTCCTTATCCTTGAGTCAACAGCTTCTTTTAAAAAAGTGTACATATCTCTTGACTCGTGTGTGTTTGTGTTTGTGTTTGTGTGTGTGTGTGTGTGTGTGTGTTTAAGCGCGCGTTCATCCTGATACACACAAGTATCAGGATAAAATGAGAATGGTGGCTCAACTATACTTTTGACATAGGGATCCTGGCTCATGTGTCCCTAAAAAGGTCGTTTATGGCTCACTTGTCGTTGGTCGAGCGCCGGTTATGGTGCAGTTGTCACGAGGTTAACCGTTACTGTGGGTTTTCTATGTCTTTGTGTCCATGAGCAAGTGTGTGATTGCCATTGTTGGAGTATTGTTTGTCGTCAAAGGGGCATACTCATGTTTCGTTAACAATGTGGTGAAGATATGGTGTCGTTGTGATTGGGAAGTTCTCATGGAGAAGTAAATCATGTGTCCATGCAGTGATTGCGTATAATTTTGTGGGGTGACTACTTTAGTAGTGACTATGTTTTTTGACTCCTTTGATTTCTTTTTCATGAGGATGTCATCATAATGTTTGATGCAGTACACTTTGGACAGAGACGTTAAGAATTCCATAACGGGTACTCCGCGTTTCATCTTTGAACTTAACAATGACTTTTTTGTTGTCGTCGCAGTGGATGGGATTGTGTCGTGGATAATTGCTGGGGTCGAAGAGTTGTCGATGTTGATGCAAATACAAGTAGACGTCATCGGTGTGAATTTTGTACACGAGCGAGTCTGTACCCTTCATGCCCAGCCTGGGTTTGACTCCGTATTTGCGTTTGAAGGAGTCTTAGTGAAACTCCATCATGAGCATTTTGAAAAGATCGAGAACAGCCTTACCGACGTAAACATGCTTGTTTAGCAAGAGTTGGGTTTTTTTTCGGGATTCGATGGCGACGAGATCTTTGTCAATGATTTTCATGCCGACAGAGGCATCATTGGCTACGAGCTTATCTCGTGGTCGCTGTTCGTTAACGAGTTGGCTGTATTTTCGACATCGGGTATTATCCATGGTTTTTCCGAAGACACTGTGGTTCACGAGTTTAAAGAAGTATTTTTCGAATTTGGTGGTGGCTTCGGGATGTTATGTCGCATTGAGATTGATGTAAGGTTTCAGCCACGGAAATTTCTTGAACTTGAGCACGTCATGTACTTTGTCAAGAACAAATCCTTGCTGAAGAACTTGTTCCAGTAGACGATGATGCGTTTTGCAGTGTCCATTGTAGTTGTGATTAGGTATGAGCTTTTACCTTAGCGTTCCCGAGTCCGAACTGTTTAGTTTTTCGCACTTGTTCCTAAACAGCATCAGGTTGTCCACAAGAATGGATTCAGAAAGGATGATCGCTGTGAAGGTGGTGTAGGTGTTCTGGATAGATAAGATCCACTTCGACGAAAAAGCCACAGTCTTCGACGTATCATGCATGTTTTTTTTTCGAGGAATTGTTCTTCGCTGATCCGCTGAAATCTACCTCGGGAAGAAGCTGTGACACCTCCCGAAGAGATTGTTCATGTCCAGGTATAGAATATACACTGATGGTTTGGTCGGGTCGTAGTTGTTCATGTTGGTCACAGCGTGATTTTTACTGATGACGAAGATTCCGCCACGAATCATCTGCTCGGTGAACATGAGCATGTCCGTCTCTCTCCAAGATCATTCCGGTGTGCTTGAGTATTACGTTCCTGGTAATGACTCGGACACGTGCATCGGAAGTTTTTGAATATATCCGCGACCATGAGCACATCCATTCTGAGATAAATATCGCGATAATCACAGCGAGTGAGGCAGTCGAATTCGTCCCATATGTTGCATGCGTATTGGTATTCCTCATCGATGACTCCGGTCAAACTCAGATGCGAATAAAAGTCTATTTGAAGAGGTAGAAACATTTCGTTGAATCGCAAGGAGGTATCGATGCACTTGTAAAGATATAGATCAACCTGGTAACCAAATTCCTTGTCGAGGTGGATAAACTTGGGACAGTGTTTGCTGAGCTCATCATGCGACGTGGACATGAGCTGTCTTATGTTGACGCAGCTGTTTTGCAGTGAGTGAAATGATCAGTGCTTAATTCTTTTCGTATTCTTTAATGCGTTTCCATTGTGCATTGCTCGAAGAACCACAAAATGCAATCATCTCCACGATGCTGACGGTACTCCGACGATAGGGATTCATTAGCGGAACAGCATACATTAACCCGATCAAGTAAGGAACGTGATTATGTTTCAGCTTTGTGTAAGAGCGGATAGGATCCGGCGAGAGTCCTTCTATTTTTTCCAGTGCAGCTTCATAGGCAATGTAAAACGTGTGAGTGTATATTTTGTGGTGATATTTATACTTAAATGTGTCATCGTGTGGCATTTGAAACGTCTGTAATTTTTGACACCATTCCGACAAGATGTGTTCGTGAAGTAATGCCGGTTGTGGTAAGCATTGTAAGCATTTATAATAGAAAAAGCCATGATTCTTATGATGAGTGTACTGAGATCGATATAGCCGATTGAAGTCGACTGAAGTCTCTGATGTGCACGAAGTAGTCTTGGTAATGAAGTAAATTGAAGTAAATTGATATTGTTTTGTGAGGTTATTTTGGAGATCAACAGTAAATAAATCACGTCTGCTTTTTTGTCATCGAGCAAGAAGACTTTGATGAAAAGTCCTTCATTGATCGATTCAAGTTTAGGAACGTCTTTGATTTCTGCTGGAAAGTATATTCCGGTGGCTTTAAGGGTATCAAAATACGGCTTGTACTTGGAGACTCAATCGGCATTGTCCTCAGCAGGATGTATCGTCGAAAGTGTAGCCCGCATGAGACAGTAGTCGTCGTTGTTTTTGACGTTAATGCAAACCTTTGTAGTCAAGACAGATTTGTGAAGAGACCCATGCTTACTTCCAAGTAACGAGCTATACTATTGATAATCTTCTATGAGAAGCTGGATAAACAACCAGGCTACGTCGACGACGTGACTGAAATCACTACAATGACATGGATATGATCTACACATCCATGCTTTAGAGTTTCTTGACCAGATGAATGTTAAAGGCGCGATGTGTGGATGAAGTTCTGCTTGGACGGTTAGATGTAGAATCTGCTTAAGGAGCGGTTTGTCATATCATCGCTGAATCACGCTGAATAATCTTAAATAAATATTTTGTCAGCAACTCCGTACGCTTTTTCAACAAGTCCTGGTGGTGGAAGACATGTAACCTGATCGCGTTGTTGAAGCGCATGTGGATCGATATTGGGTAGTTTCTTTTCGATAGTAGCTCGTCGTGATCAACTGATGACCTTATGCTGATGGTGAAGGAGCTTGGAAGACTTAGCAGTTTCTTCCCGTGAGTGCTTTTTATTGGTCTGCCAGTTGCTTCATGCACTGCTGCGCGGTGAGGATCTCTCATCCTTCAATTGCTTTGTACTCGTGGACAGCTTACGATGTTCTGTATCCTTTCTCGATTTCGCGATGGATGCTCTCGATGAGTTCATGCAGAGCTGCGTTCGACATTGGATAGGGTTTCAGAGATCCTGACATCGACTGACTTTAAGTCGTCGAGCGAGATCCTGATGAAGGATAAAATCTCTTCCCGGTTCGGAAATAAACCGAATCATACTTCTGCTTCTCATTGTTGCTTAGGATAATATTTTAGACCATCCATGTAACAACTTAGATGCTACATAATAGTCTAGTATTTTGTTTCCCAAATTGCTTGTTAATTTTTACTCAAGACAAGATTTTTGTATATCGGTGCACCAGTGGAGATGCTATATAATAGCCTGGCATTTGTTTTTCTAATTGTTTGTTAATTTTAACTCTTGACAAGAATTTGGTCTACCCTTGCACAAGTGGCAATGCCATATAATAGTAACGTATTTGCTTCTTTAACTGGTTGTTCATTTTGCGACATAAAAATTGAATGTGTATTACTGCCTGGCTTACATACAGCGCAGACAACGAGAAAAGTTTCACGTTCATACACTTTTAAATTTTAAAATATAATGTATGTGGTATGTATATGGTAAGTATTTAGTCGTGGTGTCCAAAAAGTATAAACTTAAGACAGAGTGTGAACTCCCTCAAGGTGGTCACCCAAAATCGATGACGTATGATCCAATCCAAGTGTGTCATGTGTCTATCATAAAACTAACATTTTGTCATAGCTAATAAAAATGTAGTCTTTGGTATAAAACATGTTTCATTAAAAACATTGTGAGCTCAAAACTAGCTGCGAGGACCTTCACGTTGAAAGAAATTAGTGTGTGGGAGACTATAAAGAATGTAAACATCAACAAATTCTGAGATACCATGCTCTCAACGGAAAACTTATTCACCCAGAGGTGGATGAACAATGCCAGGACATAAGTATACAGGGTCGTGGAATCTCCTAGTTCAAAAACTGGATGATTACGATCAACCCCTGCCAGGTCAGGAACCATACAATGACGTCGGTTCCATCGCGATGTGTCACGATATCTGTAACAGAGAAAAAGCGGAATATGATCGAGTCATGGTGAGGGACTTAAAAGAACTTAAAAATTTCTGAGAACGTGTCGATCGAACACTCATCCGAGGTATCATAGGAGCTAAACAGAAGCTGGAAATTTTTATCAATGCTGTAGTTGATGATCTCGCAGACGAACTACATAAATCTGTATACAAAACATTTCCACGACGCAGAGTCTGCGCCGTAGATGTAGACGACATATGGTTGGCAGATCTCGTCGACATGAGAAATTACATCGCGTACAACGATCAGTGCCATTATCTCATGGTCATTGATGTCTCTAAGAAATACGCTTAGGTAAATCCTCTCAAAAACAAACGAGGAGCTTATATTGTTAAGGCACTAAATAAAATCACAGGCACACAAAAACCATATTATCTCTGTTCGGATCATGGTAGTGAATTTTATAACAAAACAGTCTCTGACTGACTTCAGCTAAATAACATCACCTTGTACATCATTCAAAATCCTCTCAAAGCCTCGGTCATCGAACACTTTAACCGTACTCTCAAAAATCGTACGTGGAAAAGATTCATCAGCGATAATACCAATCGATACGTAGAGTTCCTTCCAGAACTCGTCGACCGCTACAATCATACCTACCATCGAAGCATTCGAATGTCCTAGCAGAAGCCTCCTCGATAACCCCACATGGTTTTCGTGATCAATAGCAAAGCGTCTCAGAGGCCTAACTTCTTAGAACCAAATTGAAAGCATGGGATCGAGTCAGAATCAGCCTATAAAATTTCGTTCGAAAAATGATACACTCAGAACTGGACCGAGAAAGTCTTCGTCGTCGATGTCATTAAGAAAACATTCCCATTACATATACCCTCGAAGATTCTTCAGAAGAACCCATCCAAGGTTCGCTTTACGAACAAGAATTACAAAAGACAGACCGGGACGTGTTCCAAGTTGAAAAAGTCATCTCCACCCGAGTTTTAAAAAAGCCGCTAGTTATTTGGTTTGTATATCCTAAACAATTCAATTTGAGGATTCTCACAGCTTATATAAATAGCCTGACAAGGCTTCCAAAATAATCTTATCATGCTGTTCCACCAAACTCCTTCCAGACATTTTACATTTTATCGCATGCTCGACAAGACCCATCTTCTCAAAGATACGCTTAAACACCTACTCAAATTTGATAAATTTTACATCATCCGTCAACTGAACTCTAAAAAATTTCACTCATTTCACTGTCAAATGAAAATGCTTCAGCTCATTTCGGATAGAATAACGCTGAAAGCTGCACTGGACGCCGGATGTCTATGTCTACGTTTCATCAACTCATCATCCACTTTATCTTCGATCTCTACACAATAAATCATCTCTGGCTCATAACTCAGATTCTCATTCGCATACGCTATTAGTTACTTCGTACGTTTCAACCACGCCATGGACACCTCCTTACCTAATTCAAACTTGGGTTCATGACTCTAATGACTCAAACCCAACTTGTCTACGTGCATTGAATAACACGGAAGAGACATCTTTACTCTACTACAATCACGTCTCTAATAGGAAAACCACAGTGACAGTAAACTCCGTGACAAATGTGCCAGAACTGGTAATCGATCAACAAGTGAGCCAAAAACGACCCTTCCAGGGACACCTGAGCCAGAAGCCCTATCTAAAAAGCATAGGTGACCCTGAACCCCCATATCTCCTACTACTCAAGCACGGAGAACGAATATAAATTCTTCTTATGCATCAACTCCATACTGAACATTTTTCTCATAAGAAAGTTTGTCGATTTTCCTGTTTAATTGCTCATTCAAACATTAATATAAGAGTGGTATATATCTTTACAAGTCTTAGCTATATGTTTACATGCTTACTGAGGAGACGAATGTTGCCACGTCAACTTGAAATGCAATGCCATATTACCTAATTTATATGAAGTACAAGGTTTCAAGAATACAAACTTCATAATGGTAAACTGCTGTGGTGTATATCTGTATATTTATAATGTATCATCCTAATTACTATGTCATAAAGATTCAAAATTCCGGCAAATAAATATAATAATATAGCACGATTTATACAAACACGAAATCTCGAGCCCTTTCGTTATTATATTAATCACTGAATATACTGAGGGATAAATGCCATATATTGTTAACTTTCGATGTTAAAAGCTGTCCTTGACAAAAATCAAATGAATAGAGAATTTTGTCAATATAAGTTTCATCTGGATCCGAGCATGGGCCAAAAACGACTTGTACTACCGATCCCATTTAAAACTGACCTTAATCTAGGGTGTGGAGGGACATGCAATCGGACGACGTCAGTTTAAAAATTTGTTTCAAAGTCAGAATCTACTGATAAGTACGCCAATTAAGAGCAATGTCTTGGTTTATTGTCGAATCGACATATTCATGTGTACGTAATATTTTTGGATTAAAATTGCAGGGAAATATAAGCTACTGTAACTTAGGTAACGCTCTACAGTTTCATAAATTGTCTCTTCCTCTGTCTTTGCGATAAAAGTTGCCCAATACCGGGACCTTTTCATTTCTTATTATTATAAAAATTGTGTCTGTCTTATTGCGTTATCATATTTTTTAAATTATTTAAATTTATTTTTTTCTTTGACCGTTTACATCATGATTGTGCACATATAAAACTGCTTAAAATAGCCGCAATTATGTAATTTTTACTTGTCACTGTTCTGACAAACGAATCTTCCTACAAATACACTCATAAGGAGATTTGAGTACCTTAAGTTGCCTTTCTCTCGACGAAGTTTGAAGATAAAATGACAAATCGTATTTTTGTCTAAACATTCGATACACGTTTGTTTTTCAAAACCGGGCATTCACTGTGCGACCTTAGTTTCACATTTAAAGATGTAGTGGTCATATTAAACTAGATAGCCACGGCATCCGATATATACTGTATATTTACAACAAAGCGATTCATGATAACTTATGCACTTATAGAAGCCACTTTCAATAGCACTTGATCTCATTGTTCGAAATCAGAATGTGTTTTGTCTTTAGAAATTAAGCCATGTACAAAATACAAAACATTGACGTGAAATCTTACGGACACATAAAGGTCTCTTAGCTTTGACGGTTGATCTTCTTTCCTCGACTGGTTGACGTGTGCTCTTTATTAAATAAAATATATAAAATTTCCAACATATTTAAAATCAATATTCTCTCGGCTAAATATAATATTCTCCAAGTCGATATGGTGTGGTCTTGACGAATTTCAATAATTTTGCCCCAAAACCTACTCCTATGTCCAATTCCTCCTTAGGGTCATTTCAATTCGAGGACAACACCTAATATGGCAATCTTTCAACAAAAAGGTTGACCATGAACACTTGTGATACATTGCCATAATTGTTCTATACATTTGTGATACATTGCCATAATTGTTCTATACACTTGTGATACATTGCCATAATTGTTCTATACACTTGTGATACATTGCCATAATTGTTCTATACATTTGTGATACATTGCCATAATTGTTCTATACACTTGTGATACATTGCCATAATTGTTCTATACATTTCATTCTAAACTATTCTGCTATAGTAAGGCCCTAACCTCAGAGATTTTGACCTTTCGTCCAGGTAAAACATGCTAATAAGGGCGTTTAAACTCTATTATGATAAATATACAAATTTCAAGTCAAAGCCTATTATTTTTGTATTCTGGAATTGTGTATAATTTGTCAGTTTACATTAAAAAATCAACCATTCTGAAGCGTAAGGCGATAGAGGGGTATGGTGGTACTTTCCAACTATTACAATCTATCACTTTCAATATTAGTAGTATAGGAAAACCAGGTTTTCAACTCACTTTGTTTTTTTACCCTCCAAACAAGTATAAATTATCCCCCACCCCACCCCCTTTTCTTCCAAAATAAACCAGGTTTTCAACTCACCCTAGAGGAAAACCAGGTTTTCAACTCACTTTGTTTTTTTACCCTCCAAACAAGTATAAATTATAGTCCTAAATTATCCCCCACCCCACCCCCTTTTATTTCCAAAATAAAACAGGGTTTTGACTCACCCTCCCCCACCTCTTTTTTTCCCCCTACTACTACCTGTAAACAGGTATTTTGTAACCAAACAAAACAACAGGTGTTGGAATGCGATAAGCTCTTTACACAGAGGTGACTAATTTGTTAGAACAGCGCATGTGTGGAATACAATTATTCTAAAGACGGCAAACGGGTTTTACCACAAGATAACAGGATGAAAATTAAACTGTGTGTTAGAACGTTTCAGTTAACAAGGTGGAAATTAAACTAGCATTAGAATGAAAATGATATTTTATATCTCGTTACCAATGATTAATGTTTCAACTGTTGATATTAAAAATATTTCACTATCACGACTATAGATACTAAATTTTACTTTACCACTCACACAGCGACGGGACTCAAACAGATCTTTCATTTCTGGTTTGTTCAGAGGATATTTTTTGTTGATAAAATATACCTTTGACCGATCGAGATCAATTGTGAGTTTAGTATAGTTTTGTTGGCTAATGGGGCTGTGAAAGTTTTTAAATTCCGCTAGCAACTTTTGATACAATTGTTCGAGATAATTGAAATACATACTGTTATCAGATCTGATGAGCGAAAGTTTTAACTTGTCACATGTTCCATTAAAACATATACCTGATGTTTCATTATTAAATTCAACTGTCAATTGTTTACCGTCCATCATTAGATATTTGATGTTACTATTGTAGCTATTTGTCATTGTCAAATTTTCAAGCATTATTTTATAAGTTTAGATAAAATTTCAGTTGGAAAAGATAATGTCGAGTATAGATCTATCATCATAACAATACCCAAGGGCAAATGTATCTACCCCATTTTCACAATAGCGTTTGTCATCAAAATTATACAATCCACGTTTGATAATGACATCTGTTTCGAGTTTATGATGATTAGTTCGAATTGCCATAGCTCTCATAAAACTAACACCACCATCAAGCGCATACCTGTAGTCATCAAATTTCATAAACTTTTTAACAAAATCACGAGGCAGACCTTTTGCTTTTTTCGTTATTTTATTATTATCTAACAATACGGCATACATTTTACTACGTAATCCGATAAAGTATTTGATAGCGCTCGAGTTCATTTCATCTTTAAACTTACCAATAACCTTTTTATTTGTGTCGTCATGAAATTTACTGTCACGTGGATAATCGGAAAGATCAAACAGATGTCGATTATTATACATATCCTGATAGATGTCCTCACATTCGATTTCATATACGAGTGAATCAGTATCAGTAAACAATAATCTACTAGCCGGCCACTGATTTTTAACAAAAGTGTAATGAAAATCGTACATCATCCACTTTGATAAATCTAACACTGCAGCTCCAACATAGATCGGCTTGTTTAGTTTTAGATTTGTTTTTCTTCTTTGTATCGCAACAAGATTTTCATTAAATATTTTCATGCTCACAAAATCATCGTCTGACACAAGTTTGTTTCTGCGATTGACATCATTAACTATTTCAATATTTACACGTTTCCTAATATTCTCCATCGTCTTACCAAAAACGGAATTGTTCATCAGTTTAAAGAAGTTTTTCTCAAACTCTGTTTTCGCTGCAGCTCTTCTTGAAGTGTTGGAGTTAATATAACCTCTCATCCACGGCGACTGATTAAATTTTAGTACACGATGAACTTTTCTCAACACAAGACCAGCATCGACTGCTTGTTTTAAAACTTTGTAATGCAAAACGTAATTTTTCTTATCAAGTAAATTTGGTACTAGTTTCTTGACCATGGAATGTTGCCTTGGTGATGCTAACGCTTGTTGTTCTTTTGATAACAAACTATAATCTATACCCATCGATTCCGCACAGAAAGGGTAATCGTTATGTAATTTGTGTAGCGAATTTGGATAATCAAGATCAACTTCAACGAAATAGGAAACATCGTCAGGTATCTTTTTTTCTGTCTCTGATAGAAATCGATCAACCGTGATCCAATGAAATCCGCTAAAAGGCATTGGTTCTGCCATCGAACCACCGTAAAGATTATTACAATCTAGATAAATTATATACTTCGAAGGAAGGTCAGGGTTATACTGTTTCAGGTATTTGTTGTTTGCTTCAGCATATTTTTTTGTTATCACGCTAATACCGCCTCGGATACCTTTTTCGATAAAATTGAACATATCCACGTCTGTCAGTAATTCTAACCTTACCTTACTAAACTTTAGCAAAGCATCCCATGACAACCCAGGGGCAGAATAATACCAGCAAGGATCTAGTCCATAATTATTATAACTCACTTCACGAAAACTTTCAAAAACATCTGCTAGTAATAACACATCAGTTTTCAGGTATAAATCATGATAATCACCAAAAGTCTCACAATCAAACTCTTTCCAAATATCTTGTGCATACCTGTACTCATCATCAGTTATATTTTCGTTTTTAAGTTGTGAGTAAAATTTGTCTTTGTCAGGTAAAGATATTTCATCAAATTTACTCCAATCGTCGAGGTATTCGTATGGAAAAACTCCTTTTTTAGCTAGTAGATTAAATTTATCTCCAAAAACAGTCTCTTAGGTTATCAAATTTACTACAACCTTTCACTAACTCATCTAACGAGGCTGCCATAAACTGCAGGCTGTCAATAAAACGTAATTTACCTAGCGTAACTGACATGTACTTTTCAAAATTATTTGGGATGCATTTGATGACGTTATCGAGTTTTAGATGAGCTTTTATCTCAGGATCACCAAAAGCTTCTACTATAATATGGCTATCATATCCTCGAAAATTGTGAAGAATAACCGGCATAAAATCTGGAGCATGAAATTTTAAATTACACTGATTATGAGCCGCTCCACGATACTGTCCAGTCAAATGACAATGGTCATGTACTTTTTTATCATCGTCAAAAGCTTTTTCACAAATATGACAAATTTCTGCTTGCTCGTGAGCGGATTCTTGTTGAGGTGTTAATTTTAACATTGGCGTTACTTTTTTCAAATGAGTAAATATATTATCAACTTCATTAATCAACTGCTTGAGAAGCCAAACAGCTGGATTTTTACCACGATATAATTTGATTGATTTAGATAATCTAGAATCAGTACAACAAACTACCTTATACGCTACTCCACACGGAACATGATTTTGAACTTTTCTTGTACTCGATTGATTAGGATTATTTTCTACACCAAGTACAGGTTGAAGTAATCACTCGAAATCAGCGTATATGACGAAAGGAATTTTTAGTTTGTGATTATGATGGACAAACTGTAACACACTATCTTTTTTAGATGGCATTGTTATTCTTTGCACATCACTACAGTACTGCAAATGCTTTTGTAATGTTTCATTGCTTGTACAGCCATGCAAGCAGCGGTAACAAAAGAACTTTTTGTTCTTATCCTTATTGTACTGTCTACCAACTAGTCCGTTAAAGTTTTTAATCCAAACATAATGATTTTTGTAGTACAGTAAATTGATAGTCGATTGTGAAGCTTTTTCTGAAATATATCTCGGATATACGTCCTCCTTTTCATCTAGTCCGAAAACGTTAATTGAAACATTATTCTGCTTTTCAAATTTTGGTATTTGATTTTCTGCCACTGGAAAGTTAATATCTTTAAAATTTAATCTAGACACATGACTGATATACCTTTCAACACGAGTAGCGTTTTTTTCTGCTGGAAATAGTGCGGAAAGAACAGCCCATTGGAAACATTTGTTATCTACGTTTTTGATGTTTATACAACATCTTTTACTTTTTATTTTTGGTGGCAGGTCGACGTATGAACTACCTCGTAATACATTATATTTCATCGTGTGAAACAATATTCCTTTGATCATTTCAAACTTCCAACCCGAACCTAATTGAGCAAATTCCTCTATTTTTTTTCCAATTTCTTGGTGTATTTCATCAGATAGTGATAACATATCAGTCCCAAGCAAAACACGTCTTGATTTTGCGTTAATATAAGGTTCTGCAATTTCCTTGTTAGTTAATTCTTCCATTATAACTAACTTTGAAAATATAACATGATATTGCACAAATAATCTGATACTTTTGTGTTTTTCGAGCTCACGTTTTACAATTGTCTGTAATAGGTGGTAAAGATTAGTTGCAGTAAAATTTACTAAAACAATTTGATTATCAAACTGATAACTATTATCAAAACCTGCAAAAGCAGTCGCTATTTTATTAGGTTCTCCCATAAAGCTTCTCTTAGCTATATCACGCAATTTTAACATTATTATACTATAATGTAATATCTAATTGATAATTTTTTCACACTGCGCATGCGCTAAAAATCAATTAGAGATAAAAAATATCACCTATAATATAATGACAGCAAATCTAACAAACACATATGAGCAAGAAGCATATCAAGTTCACCCAAAACATAACTTTACCTCACACTGCGCATGCGCTAAAAATCAATTAGAGATAAAAAATATCACCTATAATATAATGACAGCAAATCTAACAAACACATATGAGCAAGAAGCATATCAAGTTCACCCAAAATATAACTTTATCTCACACTGCGCATGCGCTAAAAATCAATTAGAGATAAAAAATATTACCTATAATATAATGACAGTAAATCTGACAAGCGCACGTGAGCAAGAGATTTATCAAATTCACCCAAAGTATAACTTATACGCTGGAAATGTAATTGGTTCGGTTATTAACATTAAAACTAGAATACCTGTTGGCAAATTAACGTCAGCGGGTTATAATATTAGTGTAAAGGGAGATAATGCCGAGAGGATTGCAATATTTAGAAAAGATTTTATTTACACGTTGTTCTGCGATGATATTCCAGAGGGACAGCGTGTATATCATTATAATGGTAAAGTCACTGATGATAATATTGAAAATTTATCCTTACAAGATGAGTTTCAGCCGCACCCAGTATTTGATTTATACGAGGCTAACGATCGCGGTATTATTAGAAATAGAAAAACTAAAAAAGTTCTTAGTAATATTAGCAATATGGGATATATCAGGGTAACTGTTAGAGGAACATCAACAAATCAAGTTCGTTATCTTGGTCATAGGTTTGTTTATGAGGTGTTCAATGGATCTATACCCAATGGTCTTGTTATTAATCACATCAATAATATACAAACTGATAATCGATTGGAAAATCTAGAGATAGTAACGCAACAGGAAAATGTGAGAAAAGGAAAAAATAGTAATGGTATTAATTTTAGATGCCCAATAAAACCTGTTATTTCAAAAAACCTCGAAACGGATGAGGAGATCGAATTCAAATCGATTTCAGCTGCGGCGAAATATTATAAGATAAATCCCGCAGTCGTAAAAATTATAGCTGATGGAGCAACAAAATCAACTTTTTCAAGAGAATACGATGCTAGGATTGGTTTTAGATATGATGATCAATAATATTTTGTAATTCGGTTTTAGTCAAGCAATGATGAGCAAATGCTATGATATCATCGTGATTAAATTTTAGCGTCGTTACTGCACTTTCATTAATTTTATTTTTTTCTGCTTCTGTTAGTAATATTTTATGAGAATCACCTTGCATTACAATAACATCAACACTATAACCCAACAAACATTTTCTTACCGCTTCAGCTAGTTCGTTATAATTTACTATATTAACTTTTTGGTGATATTTTATCTCATCGGTCATCTTATAATAATAAATTAGATAAAAATATATTATAATAATGGACTTGATGAAACGACTCGCTGAACTCTACGAAGAAGATACTAGTGATAAGGTCGTCAGTGATAAGGTCGTCAGTGATGATGTCATACATAGTATTACATTTTCCAAAGATTTTATAGACAAATCTGTTGGTTATAGCGAAGATGATATTTTATATAACAATGAATCTGATGATGGTGAAATAGTCACAGTTGCTGACAGATCTAATTACAGCAGATCAACAACTAAACGGTATAATGTTAAGTATCACATTACTAAGCAGCTAATTAAATTTAATTTTACTGTTGCCGAACAACAACTGTTCTGGCAGTTAATCAAACCTTTTTTAAATATCAAGATTCCAGGCCGACAGAAAAATATCAAATTCGATTTCATATTTGTCAAGATTTTTAATCTAATGACGATCTCTAACGATCGTAAGCAGTATCTAATATCATTATGTAAACCAGTAAAATGTAAATCTGTCAAACAAAAGTATGAGTTAATTTATAATAGCATTATATCATAATCTGCTTGGTTGGGATCCAACTGTTAAATTTATCACTATACCCACGCCATTTGACTAAACTTTTATCCCCTTTTTTTCTAATCACTTTCTCGATAACAAAAACATCCTGATCAGTTTTCTGTAGTTCTTGTTCATAAAAACTACCTACAATCGGTTCCCCTGCCAGATCTTTTAAAACGTACGTTACAGGTACTGTTAAAAGTACCTTATCAATTACAAAAACTTCTTCGCTCCAGTTCGGAGTAAATCCTTTTGCAAACACCTTTTTCATCAAAGAAATTCTAACTTTATCACCAACCTTAAATTTATGTCTGCGGTACATGTTTTCATTTGCTAATATTGGATTTTTAACAGCTTTTTTAGGTGTCATTTTGATGGTTCGATGTTTCGTGTTATTATATTCGCTTACGATTTGAGAAAGGTCATCGATGTACCTGTTGGTGTTTTTAGCTGTCATATGTTTGTGTATTTTCTCGTTTAGCGTGCGATTAAATCTCTCAACAACAACGCTTTTACCCTCATTTCCTGTAACATACCTTTTTATATTATTTTGTTCTAGAAACTGTTCAAACTTTTTGTTAAAAAACTCAGATCCATGATCAGTCCAGATTTTGTTTGGTTTTCTTTCTGTGCTTGTTATTATCTGCTTTAGCGCATCGGTCATTGAAGTTCCTGTCTTATCTGAAACAGGTATACTGAAAGCGTATTTGCTAAAAACATCTATAACATTAAACAAATACCTTTTTGGAGCGCCATCAGCGCCAACGTTAAACTGAGCTAGATTGGATACATCCACCAAATCTATTGCCCAGATATCATCTACACCATTAGCGACAACTTTACGTCGTTGGAACTTTTTTTTTTAGGTCTGTGTAGTTCGACTGCAAGATCATCATATACTTTATTTCCCCGATCGTGAGGTGATTGACGAGACTCTCCGAGTCCAAGTTTATATTTTGCTCCAATTATTCCCTGAACAAATTTTCTATCAAAACGTTCTCGTAGATTTGTTGGCTCCATATCACGTAATTCGTCTAACATTACTTTATCACAATCTAATTTTGAGTTTTCATGATCACGATAACAGATATCATGACGCATCGCTATTGCATCCACTTGATTGTAAGGCTCTTGTCCTGGCAATGGATTGTCGTTTTCATCTAGTTGTTGATCTAGCGGATTCCATGGACCAGTATACCGATGCCCTGGCAATGTCCAACCGCCTTTTGGTTTTGGTAATTTTCCAATTAGTTTATGTATATCTATACCTGACCCTATTATTTCTCTGTTGTTACAACATTGACAGTATGCGACAATTTTATTTTGCTCAATACACAAATCTCTGTCAGAATCACAGTTGCATATCATTCTATATTTTTAGTCGTCGACTAAAATAATATTAGGATAACCAGATCCTAGCGACGTCGCTGGAGATACTATCGCTGGGGACGTTTTCTTTAAAAATGTATTTTTTCTTTTTCCACAGATTGCACAAATACTTTTTAATATTATCCTGTTGTTTTTTGTTTTTTCTGTTGTTTCATTAATACCTTCTGTTTTAGTTTTACACTTGAGACAGTATGTTGACATTATTATACTTATAAGTTTAGATAAAATTAATTGCGATCTCATCATTAGCGTGAGAAGGTTGCTTATCAAACTGTAAAATAAATTTTAAAAAATTAAGATTTCTGCTCATCTGTCGGATAAACATAATACAATAATATCCGCAAGCAGACGTTCCAACAGGTTGGAGTTGATTTGACGAATAATATACTTTTGTAAATTTTTTTTTCATATACTTTTTTATTACATCGCTTGGAGGAAGTCCAAACGAGTCAAAATAATTATTATTATAAACTGCTACCCAATGCGTACCAGATCCGTCATTAAAATCTTGTATATTAATAACACATGAACTTACAGCAGATGGTGATTTTATTGCTGAGAGCTCATCTTTAGAATAAACTCCGTGAAATCCAGGAACCGCTTTTAACTTATCAATGATATCAAAATTACTCAACGGGGTCGACGAGTTCCTGGTAATGTTAGACCACGTCCGATTCCTAAAAGATTTGGCAGCAGACTTCCCGCTAGTCCCGCCAAAAGTGGAGCGAACGGAATAATTCCTCCTTGTTTTGTTTGATTGCATATGCATTTGCACTTTGGTGTTGGTGATTTTGTTTTTATTACTTTCTTTTTTTTTGTTGTTGGTGATTTCTTTTTCTTTTGTGGCATTATAATATATTATTTACATAAAATTTACAATTTTTTTATTCCACTTCCACGAATGATACCATTACCTTTGACTGCTTTCTTCGTTGCGCCAGATATTGCTCCAGACGCTGCTGCTAGTCCTAATGTTCCCAACACCGGCAAAAGTTTAGGTATTATTGTACTAGTTAATACTGATAATGCCGGACCAAGAAAACCACCTTCTTTTGCCATCGCTGTCATTTGTGCAGCACTCAAATTTAAAACAAAAGTTTTTTTACGATCATACTTTTTTACTTGATTTTTTGTTAGCATTAATTTTGTTAAAACACCATCAGAAATATTAGGATTGATTTTTAATGATACCTGTTCTCGCTTTGCAGTAGCAGCTACTAATTTTTTAACTTGGCCATCAGTCAAATACACTTCTTTTACAATATACTTTGCCATTTTATATAACAACTGTAGATTAAACTTGAACTGTCATTTTACCTCCAATAGAATCTACCGTGATAAATCTATCACTAATCACTAATGCGTATACGTATAACGGCGCTACTGGAACCGCCCCAAGTGTCCAGGTAATTTCAATATCCGCTGTGCTGTCTACAGCTCGCTCGTTATGTTTACTAACATCAAAATGAAATATAGGATAAAGCGTACGAAATTCTTCTACTGATATTTGAGTTCCATCTTCAACATCTTGATATTTTTGTATTGCGTCAAGCAGGTACATGTACGGTCGAGAAATATTTTTATTAACATCATCAGCAAAATTACACTCGATAGCTCGTTCTGGATATTGCTTTGAATTTAATCTAGCGTATATTCGTCTGACATCAGAGTGATCAAATACTGCATTATTTTGTTGTTGGTTACCTCGTCGAGCTTGTTGTTGAAATACGACAAAGATATTTCTCGGCAGTTGTTCGCTTGATGTTGTTGTGACCCTCCACGTGTAGTCAGTAGTATTTGGAACCGCTGTCTGATATACCTTATGCTGCTTAAAGTAAATTCTGTTTGTATGCTTATCAAGCGTGTTATTTAGTTCTGACATTTTAGTGATTGATGGTGTTATACGTGGCATCCACAAAGAAAGTTTGTTTATGATAAACTGTACATCAGCCCCTCCAGATCTAAACAAGCAATCGTTTTGGTCTGCTCGATCTAAAATAAGAGTATGTTTTACTCCGCGAAATACTTTATCATAATCGCGACAAAAGCCGAAAATCATACTTAGCGGAAGCATCATTGTAATTTGACGTGATCCTGCTGCAAGTTTTCTTCGCCTAGCAAAGCCTTCGTTATAGCGTGGATTTCTCACATCAAGTGTGTTAAGAAGTAAATTTAACATCGCAGTACCGTCTGCAGCTACAGCTGGTGGTGTTATATTTAGATTATTAAAAGCTGCTGTAAGAGAAACTCTTGTAGCGTTTGCATTAGCATCTGCAGCAGGTGCGACAATATCTAGTGCAGCAGCATTAGCAATGAGAAAATTTCTCACAATTACAGTATTTTCATCAGCATTAGCTCCATGTACTATAGCGCCTCTCTTTAAAAATTCTGTTGATTCAGCTATACCCCGTCCAGTATCTTTAAACCACATCATATTAGTTGCAGTTGATCTCGAGTAATCGTCGGAAAACGAAATAATATTTAAAATTGTACTTGCAACTTGTAGGTGACTCGAAATATCTTCTACAGTTTGATTAGCCAGTTGATATCTAGCACTTTTGAATAAACTCCAACCGTTATTTATAAGAGCTACTTCTGCTCCAACTGCAAATGCAGCAGGTGGATTGGCTACTGTCATAATCTGACCACGAACTTCTAACATAGCCTTATGTGGCAGTAGAAATACATCTTCATCTCTGGTGTTAAAGGTTCTAATACCAGTTTTATTTGGTTCGTTAGAATTTTCATCAAGGTACTCAACAAACTCGAATTCTGTCACATCGTTGTCGATGTCATAAGTTTCTGTTAACTCGAGATAATTTTTAGTAGACATTTTATTTTATTAGATTATATAAAATTTTATTGCGGCACTGTTACTTTAGATATTAATTTTTGTATGATCTGCTCGCCCTTTGGTGATAATAATTTTTTTGTTGTTGTTATCATAGCTTTTTGAGTTTCTTTTGTTGGAGCGATTTCTGAGATAGCTTGTTTTATTTCAGATGCAGTCGGTGGATCTCCTTTTATTTTATTAGCTATTTTTTGTCCCACCGCAGTCCCAGCGGCAGATGCAGCCCCAGTTGCAAAAGCTTTACCCGCGTCAATAGCAATTGGTGCAACTTTACGCGCTAGTCCTGGAATATTTTTAATAACTTTAGTGAATATATTTCCAAAAAATCCTCCTACTATTTTTCTTCGATAAACTTTTTTTCTTTGTTTCATTATATTTGATGTTGCATAATTTTTACTTTTGCTCGCGTAGATGTAAATAATAAGTTACAATTTCATTACTAACATGTAACTGTTTTCCTGATTGATCTGTCAACTGCATCCTTATACTTGTTATTTGATCTTCAACGTTTAAAGGATAATAGATAATATGTCGTGGAGTTATTTGCATGAGAGAACCTGGCGGGACTTCTGGTGAGAAACTGTAAATCGTTTGACCTTTGCTACCTTTTGATGTATAAGAGCCAGAAGCAGTAGAGCAATTTACTAATATTGTATTTACTTCTGTTATATTTGATGGCAGTTCACTGTCATATGTAATAGGCTGATCAAGTGCAGTGTAAGTTTTTTCAGTAAATCCTAACAGTTGTGCAATACTTCTTTCTCTTGGTTCAAGATTGATTGCTATATTTTTCAAAGTTATCCTAGTTCGCAATGTGTTATAATTTGCTGCTAATTCAAAATTATCAGCCACACCGTTAGCTTTTGTTATGAGCTCTTTGATCGTCTTGTTTAGATCTTCAATATTATAAGCTCCTTGCGGAATTTTTATTTTTTTTGTTGTAGATATTGTAGGTGTTGTAATCATAGTAAAATACATTTCATCGTTAACATCATTTTTCACGTTAGGTATAGCATTCCAGCAAGTACAAGAAATTAATCCAATTTCATATTGTTTTGTAGGATCTAGTTCTATAGGTGGAATATAATTTACTGAAAAATTTGCGCTATCTTCTGTAGACTCGCTAGAGTTTAGTAATAATGTTGTTTGCATTCCTTTAATATTATATCATTTTACAAAATTAAGTCGCCGCGATTAAGTCGTGGTGTAAAGTTTCATATTCGTTAGATGTTAATAATTCACTCGATCTTAGATGATCAAGTATGTCAATGATTTCATTATCAAGTTCAACACTAACATTCCCAGCTTCCTTTGATGATATTAATAACATTAATCTACCTATCATTTCAGTAGTTGAAGTAAATACTTTTACACCAGTTCCTGTTTTTTCTTTTCTATATTTTTCTACACGAGATTTATCGAGTTTATCAAATTTTCTTTTAAAACTCCACCCTTTACCAAAAGGTTTTGCTCTGCTATTTTCTGCTGTTTTTTTAAACGTGAGAGCAATGACACCCTTTCTCATTCTTTCATAAAGTGGAATCATATTATTAATCTCTGTAACCGTGTTTAATTCATCTTTAGCAGCAGCTCCGTCATTAAATATTACATCAAATTTATCGATTAATGCTTGATATTCTGCATCAGTCCACTTGCTTATATCATCAATACCCCTTATATTTTCTTTGTTTAAAAAATCATCATATTCACTACCTTTTATCTCATCATTTGCTCTTTTTGTAAAATAAAATCTTTGATCTCCAACTTCCATAAACTTTACAGTAAGATCACCGACTCTTTGTTGCTCCTCTCTGATATCTTTTATGTCTCCTGATAAATTTGTTATAATATTTGTTATTCCTTGCGTTGTTAACTCTGCTAATCTTCGCTCAAGTCCAGCGGATTGTTTATCAATCGATCTGTTTCTGCTTGTCTAGCCGCAGGATCAGCTATATTTGCTGTAAGTGCCTCAATCAGTTTTCTCTTTTCTTCATCAGATCTAGTAACAAGTTTTGCAGCAGCTGCTTCCTGTTGTTCTCTAACAATTCCAACCAAACCTTTTTCCTGTAGTTGCTTAAGTTCTTCTTCTGACAGTGGTTTAGTTTCAAGTTGTTTACCTAATAATGCTTCAGTAACCGGCTTGAAAATTGTAGCTGTTGTTTCTGTAGCAGTTACTTGCCCACGTCGCGCTTCTTGTACTTTTTGCTTAAGTGATGCCTGAGATTGAGCAAGTTTTTTTAGATCTTCTATGTGTTGTCTGTATCTTGCTCGTTTGTCCATTATTATAATTATAAATTTTATAAAATTGAAACGCTTTATTGTAAGTAAGTGTTAATACAACAGCGAAACATTTTAGTTGGATCATTTGTAAGTTTATCAAACAAGAAAAAGTTAAATTTATCTTTTGTAGCATTACGGTAAAGTTCAATAAACTTATCTTTTGTCACGCCACCGCATTGCTCGCTTGCAATATTTCTAACGTCAACATTATCCAGTCCTGGAAATAAAATAAAACAACCCGTATTTCGCCTAATAAACCTATCAACATTATAAAATCCTTGAGCGAGATAAACAGAATTACACTGTTTGTTACGGGATAGTGAAAAATATGATCTTATTTTGTTCATCTCCATGTTGTTTAGCGGAATATCATCAAAAACTACTATCTTATGTTCATCTGCATCAAGTTGATTAACTGGAATAAGATCTTCTGGCTGCCTAATTATAAAAAAATCTTCACCAGCTTTAAGATCATCACGAAGCTTTTCATTATACTCACTTAATAACTCATACTTATCTTGCTGTGGATTGATTGTGTAAATATAAACTCTATCGTAGTTAAAATTATCACCAAGAAGCAAATTCATAAGCAAATTTGTTTTCCCCGATCCAGTTCGCCCAACAATAAGATAATGACAATCAGGAAGTTCATTATTATGTTTATGCTTCACTAGTCTCTCTGTATCAAAGTTTAGTATCGACGATTTTGCCATTTTGTATAATATTAAACTAGTGTTGATAATTTTATCTAGGATAGTAAATAATGAGCTACTATACAAAATTTGGAACACTATTAGAAGATTTATCCACAAAACGTTTTAAAGGTGACTTATCCAAATATGCAACTCTTGATCGGCTCAAAAATGAAATCAATAATTTACTAAATCTTACCAGCGTAGATCCAGATGAAGTTGTCATTTTCCAAGACAAAGAAGGACGATTAAAGACGAGTAATGTAAAACTGTCAGATGTAGTTGTACGAAATCCAAATGGGAATATTGTTATGACACAAAACAAGATTACAGATCTTGGAAACCCAACTGAGGATGGGGATGCTGTCACTAAAAAATATGTCAATGATTGGGACGCTTTAATTACTAATGAAATCACAGCACTCAAAAATAATTTTACCAGTCACGTGAACACATTTTTAAGTTTTCGCAGAAGCATAAACAAAATTAGAGATGAATTTTTTGGAAATCCATCAAATGTTGACATTACACTCGCTAATATTAACACAAAACTCAATGATATTATTAGTGGAATTCCTAATATTGTTGAGAAAACGAGTATGGTTAAAATTCCTCACAAACAGATTAAAAATATTGTGTATACTGTTGCATCTGGATCTAGTACATGGACGAGGCAAAATAATTCTATCAAATACACTGCAGAAGTTACTGGTATGTATAGATTGTCAGTGATTAGCACTGTAAATTTTAAAATATATACCACATCATCTTCATTACGTAATTTTAATAGGTCTTCTGGAACTGTAATTATATTATTACTAAAAGGTATTGAAAAAGAATTTTCAATTGAACTGGTTGATACAATTCCAGTAGTTGAAGCTGATTATTATTGGTGTTTGGAATTTGTAGCTGATTTATCATAACTATGTAAACAAATATTATAATGAAAAAAAGTATAGTTGATTTTAATCATATTTCAAAAGATATTTCAGAACAGGATGTGGACGCACTAATACAATACTATAAATATTATCACAAAAAACATTGGTGTGTTAAAAAATGTTACAAATACTACAGCAAGATCCTTCGAGTAATATCATATCTACCATTGTTAATGACCAGTTCCGGTATAATTTCAAGTGGGATATCGTTAAATCCCTTTTTGTTAATTATATCTGGTATTGGTGTTTCACTTACAGCGGCGTGTAAAAAAGTAGAACCAAGACTTTTGATAAAAAAGCATGGATGTTTAACATCAATTAAAACTTACAAGAAACTACTTGATCAGATCCGGTCTTACCTACGAGGAGTCAAATATAATATGGATGATTTATTACGTGAATTTCGTATTATTGATAATATGTTAACAGACATTCTACCAATGAGGGTTAGCAAGTATGAAAAAAAATATCAAAAAAAATATGAGTAACGTAAAATTTTATCTAAACTTAAGATATAATATAACTAAAATAATATCATTTTCATTCTAATGCTAGTTTAATTTCCACCTTGTTAACTGAAACGTTCTAACACACAGTTTAATTTTCATCCTGTTATCTTGTGGTAAAACCCGTTTGCCGTCTTTAGAATAATTGTATTCCACACATGCGCTGTTCTAACAAATTAGTCACCTCTGTGTAAAGAGTTTATCGCATTCCAATACCTGTTGTTTTGTTTGGTTACAAAATACCTGTTTACAGGTAGTAGTAGGGGAAAAAAAGAGGTGGGGGAGGGTGAGTCAAAACCCTGTTTTATTTTGAAAATAAAAGGGGGTGGGGTGGGGGATAATTTAGGACTATAATTTATACTTGTTTGGAGGGTAAAAAAACAAAGTGAGTTGAAAACCTGGTTTTCCTCTAGGGTGAGTTGAAAACCTGGTTTATTTTGGAAGAAAAGGGGGTGGGGTGGGGGATAATTTATACTTGTTTGGAGGGTAAAAAAACAAAGTGAGTTGAAAACCTGGTTTTCCTATACTACTATATTTGTGTACCTACCTTGAAAATCATTGCAAACAGCGGAATAAAGTTTAATAATTATTCTCCATCGACACTAAAACCTTTACTTTTCACTCCGCAGTTTCACAATTTTCACTTCTTCTCTGCATGTTATATGCATGAAGTGCAATGTTTGCGGAGACCAATAATGCGACCTTGATGCATGTTATATGCATGAAGTACAATGTTTGCGGAAACCAATACTGCGACCTTAATGCATGTTATATGCATGATGTACAATGTTTGCGGAGACCAATACTGCGACCTTGTTCACCTCTTATTATCCGAAATAAAATTCTCTACCTGTCCAGCTTATGGTTTTGTTTGTTCGTTTTAGTTTCATTGTTTTGCTTTGTCTGTTTGTTTGTTGTCTTTTTTCACATGTCACATTCTAAAAAACCTTATCTTTCGAAAATCTGCAGTCTTTCATGATACTGATACGCAAGTAGTTTTCCCCTCCGTGGAAAATATGTGTCTTTAACAAGTCATTTATATAAATAGCAATGTTTTATACGGTTCCCATCTGTTAAACGAATCAGTACAATACGTTTGCTTTCTAGTTTTAGTTCTTTTGTTTGTTTTTGTTGGTTGACTTCTAATGAGTATTTCTCTCAACTTTCTCCTAATATTCTTTATGTCTTTTTTTTAAAGTATTCTTCATTGTCCTGTTTGCATTTTGTATGTACTTTGTTTTAACATGTCAGTCTATATTCCACATAGGCAGTTAAATCTGCAATCCTCAAATTCTTCCAAAACAGGGTAACATGTTTTCGATTTCCTCCAATTATGTTTGCATGAACTGCGTCCAGATCCTTAGCATGGACTGAGTCGTCTGCCGATGCAATCAAGCATGTAAATTCTCCTCCTCCTCCTTTTCCACAGTTTTCAATTAATAAATTTATTTTCAAATATCGAACGTGTAGTAGTACAATTGTATTACGGAAGTGCGTCAGAAATAGTTAATAAACTCGACGTCCAAGTGTTCAATGCCATTTTTTATAAACATCCGTTCATCGAAACTGCACAAGGTATTTTGAAATACACGTTTTTAAGGACAACTATTAACCTTTTCAGATTTACCGGGGTCTCATCATTACATATTTATATTTTCCGCCATAAACCCTAACATATTACGCCAGGAATTGATTACAAATTGAAATCTTAAAATAGCATGTGTTCAAAATTTCCCGAATCTGGTGATCACCAGTCTAGTAAACAAAAGAAAAGTTGCAATATGTCAAAAGTGGAAACGGACATGCACCAACATAAGCGTTCATGGATTTTAATTCAAAGGATACGCGATTCCACTATTCAAGGCATTTATTTAGGTTTAAATCATGCGACGACTGCTTACTGATACTAAGTCAATTTATTTTTTAGGAGAAAGTTTATTTCTACAACAAAAGGTGAGTGTCGATCTACCGTAAACAGGCAATATCTTGTTAAATGTGAAAAGTAGTCAAATGAAAATCAAAATCTGAGTTTGAGTTTGTGTTAGGTTGAAGGAGTTTGATGAATACCGAACCTTGTCAATGTCAGCCTTTGCTTTAATACTTTGAGCCAGACATTGATTGTTCGCACCTTATCAATGTTTTTTATCCATCTTAATTTAAGTTTTTTTATCGAAGGATATGATTAACTGGATGTGCCGAAATCTAAAATCAGGTATCCGTATCTTTCCAAAGCTGTAGCTATAGTAAACAATCAAGATTATAGTCTGGTAACCCCAAACCCCACCACCAACCTCTCTCTCTCTCTCTCTCTCTCTCTCTCTCTCTCTCTCTCTCTCTCTCTCTCTCTCTCTCTCTCTCTCTCTCTCTCTCTCTCTCTCTCTCTCTTGTACCTCAATGTACGCATGCATGCTCAAAAACACACGCTAACACATATTTATATTGATAATTGTTGTTGCTGTCATAAAGGAACATAATAACTGGCCTGGGACAAAGTGAATCTACCATCTCGCTGAAAACCAATTTGTTTTGATATTTTAATAAAAAGGTTTTCACACTGTGAATAAAGCAAACTGAAAGTGAAGGAAATATTGAAATCTTCCACGGTAACAAAAATGGAATTCGAGATGGTAGATTCAATTGAGGCTTGAAGAAAACCATCTTTAAGAAGTAAAATAATCAGGAAATGATTATTCGACCATATTTTCTTGCTCTGAAAATGCATTTTGGTTTTTCTTTTATTTTCATATCACCGATGTTTTCCTGAGAATAATTTACTCCTGTCTTAAACATTAGTCTTTATCATATTTAGTTATGTTCGTTTGAGAGGAGTTATTTATTAATTTTAAATTATTTTAATTATTCATTGGAATTACAAGGTGCTCTTAAACTTTTGAATAAAATTTTTTTGGGAATTAAAGATGATTCATTTAAAGACAATTTGGATTATATCAGTGTGATATATCAAGAGTGTATTCACATCAGACTAATCCAGACTATTGGAACATCAGCACAATAGGTTGAACTTTATTCTGAACGCCTATGGTAAGGCCCATGCATTGTCACATACACAAATACGGCTTAATAATCTCTATATAGGATATTATCGACGAATCCCAAACAATAGCTTTGCTGAATGGAGCCAAATAATGAATTGATTATTTTCTTTGCCTATAAACGTTTAATAATTGACTTGTTAAAATTTACCCTTTAGCCTCTGTGACAAGAAGAAAAATTGTGCTAAATTGTTACCATTCCCAAAGTTAATTTCGATGACCAAATTATGGCATGCATTTTATAGAAATGGTATCTCTTGATTGCACAGTTAGGACTAGATTTTTTCATTTTTACATTTTCTAATTTGGTTTGCTTAAAATAACCTGAGTATCTTGCATATTGTATTATACTTTATGTATTAGAGTCTGCAAATCTAAAAACATACACATTTCCCGTTGAGTAAAATCCTGAAATTGAAATTTTAATGAAAAGTTGTCATATATACCAGGGTACATTTTTATAGCTATGTAGTATATGATCAATATGTTGTCAGTTTATTAAAATACAAACATCAAATTAATTTCTCTCCTTTGTGTGCCTTAATAACGAAAAATGACAGATTTAGAATAGTTTTATCCTTCTTCCCTCTGTGAATTTTTAATTCCGGCAAAAGTTGTCGCATTTTTGAAATCCAATGACCTGACAATCATCGTCTTCTCATTATCAATGCAGAATCCAACTTGACAGATTTCCAATGTGAAGTGATTGATGCAGGATTGAAGTTGTGCCTCATCTTTTTTATGACATTCAGGAAATGTTAAATTATACCGAAAATGAAAATGTTATGTGACTGAAAAACATTAAAACATTTTTCTGCGAAGACAACGTATCAGTACTACAACGATAAACTAGAACTATTGATTAGCAAAGTTGAACAGAATTAGCCACGCCATGTGACTGTTGTTTTCCTTGTTTCTTAAAATAGACGAATGCTCGATGGCTACATTTGTTGGTTATTCTTGCTGCTCAGTATTGAAATTAGCGAGTAATGTTTTCCAATGATTAAAAATCAATAGTTTCGAGAAATACGTTATCCTTGATCATATCTTTTTTTTGCTGAAATGACGGTTATAAACGTAAGCACTGATAATATGGCACAAAGATATTTTAGCACATAGCCTCATTTCAAAGTCCGAAGTGTGTTCAAATTTAAAATCTTAACAACAATGAGCTTAAACTTGTTCAACGAAGTGCATATTCCCGTCTAAAGTGTTAAAAATATTTCAACTCCAATATTTTAAATTTTAAAAAAAATGATTTAGATCGCATCTTCGCGATGCAGAACATGTGTTTACATATGGAAGACACGCTGATTCATCGAATGGATGAGAGTAGCTTGAATTTTTACTGTTGTTTTAATTCTGCGACTAAATCAATATTTTGGTTCTTATTTACTTTTTTATTCATCCTCTCGGTCATATAAACAGCCGTATAAGTGATATATGGCAAAGACTTTTTTGCAGTACAGGTATCTTATTTGGATTTGCCAATATAAATGTCATTGCGCTATAAAGGGTGTAAGTTAAAGAGTTATTGCGCAGTAAATATTTGATTTATTTTCATACCGAAAAGAGTAGGAAGGAGTCATAAGAAATCAAAACACACTATTTTTCTCTTTCAGAGAGAGATCGAGATCACTTATATGAGCATTTAGAAATACCAGATGCATGTCTATATGATTTATTGCTCTTTAATTTGAACAAAATGTGTTCTTTAATGGTTTAGTAATGGACTAAATTAAAAAAGAATGTAACAACTGAATGTATAAGCGTTCAAGAGCGATACAAACAAATCTATTAAGAATAACACCAGTTTTGAACGGTTCCATTTTCTGAAGAGATGCTTAGGTCGTACATCTAATGTTAATCTAGTTTGATTATTCGCCGAGTTCCATACAAATAACCCTATTAGAATTACTTCCCATGTATCAGGACATCGTTCGGGCTCAACAGTCATATCGTAAAATAACCTCGGAAGCAACTATAGGAATACACATCAATTAAAAACGTTTCGTTGACTTACTTCTAGAAGAGCACACCACTTACGTTGCAGCAGCAAAGATCGGCGTTTTGATTTTAACTGTCTCCTTCCGCCGCTATCAAATTCATGTGTAGGAAAGTAGTTCACACTATAGTTTTAATTGCAGCCAACTGCATCTGACTTGTCTTGCTCAGCTTAATGGAAAAGGCTGATGATGTTCAGATTGACAATATAAACAACTTTAGACAGCATTTGACAGTATGTATGGTATGTATTCAGTACGATACTTTATCTATTTTGTATTATTTGTACTCATGCATGAGCCGTACACACAAACAAAAAAGTGAAATGTGTCGCAGCAGCAGATCCAATGTTTTGTAAAACCTACAGAGTATTATGATATTTATATCGTACAATAGAAATATTAATCCTCGTGTTTCAGTTGCATAATACGGGCCATTGAGGCTGTGCATAATCATATAAGCAATTTGTTTCTTGCACGAGTTGCAGATTGTCCGAATGTATAATCACAGTGGCCTTGCAATGTAATTATTCGTCATGCTTTTGGAGAAAGCCTTTTCTGGTTTGGAAAGAACATATACGAAGATACTGGCAGAAACCAAGACAAGATGTATTCTACTTTCCACATTGCATTTATATTCATAAAATTGTATCGACTTTGTTTCTCAAAAAACGCATGTGTAGTTTTAATGATAATAACAATAATAATATAAATAATATCCTTCATCATGATTTTCCTCTATCATCTCGCTCTCTCTCTCTCTCTCTCTCTCTCTCTCTCTCTCTCTCTCTCTCTCTCTCTCTCTCTCTCTCTCTCTCTCTCTCTCTCTCTCTCTATATATATATATATATATATATATATATATATATATATGTATGTATGTATGTATGTATGTATGTATGTATGTATGTGTGTGTGTGTGTGTTTTCCAATGCGATACGAAACTGTGTCCATTACCTTTTCAATACTCAGTTTAAAAAAAAACCTTTTTATTATATATTTCAAACAGTCTTAATTATCTTTATGTTTTCTTAAAAGAATAATAAATTTGAAACAATACAATTTTATTTTCTATTTTACGTGTTCTTCAAATTATGGAGAAAAACTGAGCACCGCGCAATAGTATAAACTACTACTTTGAATGCGCGCTTCACCCGTGGGATTAAAAAAACAAAAAAAACAAACAAAAAAACAAAAAAACAAAAAACTTGGCTGGCTAAAGAAAAGTGGAATGTTATGTAGCCAAAGAAGAAAGAGATATTGTTACTAAAAATAATTGATATGTTTTTGGGTCCTGTGAACTACATGCTTTTATCTAGTGGCACAAAGGCTTTCGAGAGTGTAGTAACTGTTCTTAAGATGAAGTGATTCGCGATTGTACTCTGAAGACCCTCATTTTCACCAGCAACGTTCCTCAACGTATATAGGGTGGTCTGTCCCATCGGTCTTGGGTAATACCTTTAAATAAGGATCGATATTTATTTTGAAGTCGCTTAGATCAACAAGTAGGTTGGTCTAGAAGTCGCTACGTTTCACGAGATAACTAGTATACAACAATTTGAGCCAATAAAAAGTACAACGTTTACGCAAAACAGTGTACGCTCATTTTCTGATATTTGATAGATACATTGTATCAAAGGTTAGTCTCTCTCTCTCTCTCTCTCTCTCTCTCTCTCTCTCTCTCTCTCTCTCTCTCTCTCTCTCTCTCTCTCTCTCTCTCTCTCTCTCTCTCTCTCTCCTAAGTTCTTGGATGTAAACCTAATCATGATTTTTTTTTTTTTTAAATAAAGGTCTAATTTTTAATTTTGGTTGTGGCTACATTAGATTTTTAAAAAAACCCAACTATATTAGCCGTCACATTTGCGTATAGAAACCAAAGGTTCATTAAGATAGCCATTCATTAGATCTTGGTGCATGTTTTCTATTGTCCTGTGCTCTCTGTTCACATTCCATAATCATAGCTGACCATTTTTTTTTTACATCTCTTGCCTCCACATTGATATATTCTTTGAACAGTTAGATATATAGATGTAACAGTTCTGGACTGGTCTGAGTAAAGCGTTGAAATGGTTATAATTTTGGATGAAGACAGGCTTAGTTGCCATTTTTATTTCGACATGGACAAGAATAGTTCTAAGAACGCGGGGTACGAATCAACAATGTTAAACTAATGAGACTTAATAAACATGGGTCATGAAATTAGGCTTTAAAAAAAGTAAGTATTATAGTGTTTCAAACACAATTTTCCGCTGATTTTGAATATATTTTGACTGTTTTACCCGATATGCACTATTATAACACTGGTATCAACAAAATGGTCGACTTACTTGTTCCAAACTTGTTCTGTGACAACGGAATAATTTTAGTTTTGTTCCTGCGAGTTGTTTCTATCATTTGGAGAAAATTAACGACACTGGGTCTCCTGAAAGTGTCTAGTAATTACAAGTAATTCACAAATTTTATCATAATTGGACACTTAAGAAAGAAAATAATTGGTATTTTAGTCCAAATATTGGCGATTATGACTATAGTCTATGCTTTACATTACATTATATCCTCTTTAATTAAAGCTTTTTCATAATGTAGGTTCCATGACGGACATGTAAGCTTCATAAGGAATATGATGGTAATGGTGTAGAGATTATGACGTCATCCAAACCTTCAAATATTCTATTATCTCGAATCAAACAATTGTTTTCATTTTTGTTATGCTCAGACTTATGGCTAACAACGTGTATAAGATTGAAGTACTTAACAGATTTTATACACTGTCCCATGCGATAATGCCAGCTGTTCGTAGTTTATCTTTTGCTTTGTTTTGTGTATGTTCGCACAGAAAATATTAGTCGTAATATAATTGTCTTTTATATGTCAAAGCAAAAAGCAAAGCACATTTGAAACATCAAAGTACATTGTTCAATTCGAACCTGATTCTCCCGAGCTACAGATGACCACGCCAACCTCCAGACCAAGCAATCAAAAAAATTGAGAGGTCAAGTTTCTTTGCCATAATGTTATCAATGTCTGCTGACAGCAGTGAATAAATTTTTTTGATAATTCATTCAAATTTGTGTTGGAGAATTCCGATTTATACGATATCGTGGAAACGACAGAAGTAACGGTTTTATCAAGCGAGTATAAATATGTATATTATGACAAATAAGAGGACAGTGGACGAACTTCTACGGTGTAGTAGTAGGGGAAAATGAGGGTTTCGGCCCACTTTATTTTTTTGCCCTCCAAACAAGTATAAATTATAGTCCTAAATTATCCCCCACCCCTTTTTCCAAAATAGTGAAATCAGGGTTTTGACCCACCGCCACCCTCCCCCACCCCCACCCCCTCCCCCACCCCCGCCAAACCCTCATTTCACTATTTTGGAAAAAGGGGTGGGGATAATTTAGGACTATAATTTATACTTGTTTGGAGGGTAAAAAATAAAGTGTTATGAAACCCTCATTTTCCCCTACTACTACTATGTAGACAGGTATTTTGTAACCAGACAAAACAACAGGTGTTGGAATGCGATAAGCTCTGTCAACAGAAGTGACGAATTTGTTAGAACAGCGTATGTGTGGAATATGATTATTCTAAAGACGGCAAATAGATTTTACCACAAATTTTTTATCAGATAACAGGATGAAAATTAAACTGTACATTAGAACGTTTCAGTTAACAAGACGGAAATTAAACTAGCATTAGAATGAAAATGATATTATTTTATACCTCATTACCAACTGTTAATGTCTCAACTGTAGATATCAAAAATATTTCATTATCATGGTGATAGAGGCTAAACTTTATTTTACCGCTCACATAACGACGGGACTCAAACAAATCTTTTATTTGTGATTTGTTAAGAGGGTATTTTTTGTCGATAAAATACAACTTTGACCGATCAAGATCAATTGTAAGTTTCGTGTATTTATGCTGACTAATCGGACAGTGAAAGTTGTTAAATTCCGCTAGCAACTTTTGATACAATTGTTCGAGATAATTAAAATACTCGCTGTCATCAGATCTGATGAGCGAAAGTTTTAACTTGTCACGGGTACTACTAAAGCATATGCCTGATGTTTCATTATTAATTTCAACTGTCAATGGTTTGCCGTCCATCATTAGATATTTGATTTTGCTACTGTAGCTATTTGTTACTGTCAAATTTTCAAACATTATTTTTAAAGTTTAGATAAAATTTTAGTTTGCAAAGATAATGTCAAATATATCTCTATCATCATGACAATACCCAAGTGCAAATGTATCTACCCCATTTTCGCAATAACGTTTATCATTAAAATTGCTTAAACCGCGTTTGATAAGGACATCTGTTTCGAGCTTATGATGATTTGTCCGAATTGACATAGCTCTTATAAAACTAACACCACCATCAAGCGCGTACTTGTAGTCATCAAATTTTATAAACTTTTTAACAAAATCACGAGGCAGACCTTTTGCTTTTTTTGTTATTTTATTATTGTCTAACAATACGGCATACATTTTGCTACGTAATCCGATAAAGTATTTGATAGCGCTCGAGTTCATTTCATCTTTGAACTTACCAATAACCTTTTTATTTGTGTCGTCATGAAATTTACTGTCACGTGGGTAATCGGAAAGATCAAACAGATATCTATTATCATGCATGTCCTGATAGATGTCCTCGCATTCGATTTCATATACGAGCGAATCAGTATCAGTAAATAATAATCTACTAGCCGGCCATTGCTTTTTAACAAAATTATAATGAAAATCATACATCAGCCACTTTGATAAATCTAACACTGAAGCTCCAACGTAGATCGGCTTGTTTAGTTTTAGATTTGTTTTTCTTCTTTGTATCGCAACAAGATTCTCATTAAATATTTCATGCTCACAAAATCATCGTCTGACACAAGTTTGTTTCTGCGATTGACATCATTGACTAGTTCGATATTTACGCGTTTCCTAATATTCTCCATCGTCTTACCAAAAACAGAATTGTTCATCAGTTTGAAAAAGTTTTTCTCAAAATCAGTTTTTGCCGCAGCTCTTCTTGTAGTGTTTGAGTTAATATAACCTCTCATCCACGGCGACTGATTAAATTTTAGTACGCGATGAACTTTTATCAACACGAGACCAGCATCGACTGCTTGTTTTAAAGCTTTGTAATGCAAAACATAATTACGTTTATGAAGCAAATTTGGTACTAGTTTCTTTACCATAGAATGTTGTCTTGGTAATGCTGACGCTTGTTGTTCTTCTGATAACAAACTATATTCTATAATCATCGATTCCGCGCAGAAAGGGTAATCGTTATGCAATTTGTGTAGCGAAGTTGGATAATCGAGATCAACTTCAACGAAATACGAAACATCGTCGGGTATCTTTTTTTCTGTCTCTGATAGAAATTGATCAGCCGTGATCCAATGAAAGCCACCAAGAGGCATTGATTCTGCCATCGAATACCCGTACAAGTTATTACAATCTAGATAAACTATATACTTCGAAGGAAGGTCAGGATTATACTCTTTCAAATATTTGTTGTTTGCTTTAGCATACTTCTTCGTTATCACGCTAATACCACCTCGGATACCTTTTTCAATAAAATTGAACATATCAACATCAGTCAGTAATTCCAACCTTACCTTACTAAACTTTAACAGAGCATCCCATGACAGTCCGGGGGCAGAATAATACCAGCAAGGATCTAGTCCGTAATTATTATAACTCACTTCTCGAAAACTTTCAAAAACATCTGCTTATAATAACACGTCAGTTTTCAAATACAAATCGTGATAATCACCAAAAGTCTCACAATCAAACTCTTTCCAAATATCTTGTGCATACCTGTACTCATCATCAGTGATATTTTCATTTTTAAGTTGCGAGTAAAATTTGTCTTTGCAAGGTAAAGATGTTTCATCAAATTTACTCCAATCGTCGAGATATTCGTATGGAAAAACTCCTTTTTTAGCTAGTAGATTAAATTTATCTCCAAAACAGTCTCTTAGGTTATTAAATTTACTACAACCTTTTACTAGCTCATCTAACGATGCTGCCATAAACTGCAGGCTGTCAATAAAGCGCAATTTACCTAGCGTAACTGACATGTACTTTTCAAAATTATTTGGGATGCATTTGATGACGCTATCGAGTTTTAGATGAGATTTTATATCAGGATCACCAAAAGCTTCTACTATAATATGGCTATCATATCCTCGAAAATTGTGAAGAATAACTGGAATAAAATCTGGAGCGTGAAATTTTAAATTACACTGGTCATGAGCCGCTCCACGATACTGTCCGGTCAAATGGCAATGGTCACGTACTTTTTTGTTGTCAGTATCAAAAGCTTTTTCACAAATATAACACATTCTCGCTTGCTCGTGATCAGATTCTTGTTGAGGTGTTAATTTTAACATTGGCGTTACTTTTTTCAAACGATAAGTAATATTATCAACTTCGTTAATCAACTGCTTGAGAAGCCAGACAGCTGGATTTTTACTACGATAGAGTTGGATTGGTTTAGATAATCTAGAATCAGTACAACAAACTACCTTGTACGCTACTCCGCACGGAACATGATTTTGAATTTTTCTTGTACTCGATTGGTTAGGATCATTTTCTACGCCAAGTACAGGTTGAAGTAAGCATTCGAAATCGACGTATATAACGAAAGGAATTTTTAGTTTATGATTATGATGGACAAACTGTAACACGCTATATTTTTTAGATGGCATTGTTATTCTTTGTACGTCACTACAGTACTGCAAATGCTTTTGTAATGTTTCATTGTTAGTACAACCGTGCAAGCAGCGGTAATAAAAGAACTTTTTGTTCCTATTTTTATTGTACTGTTTACCAACTAGTCCGTTAAAGTTTTTAATCCAAACGTAATGATTTTTGTAGTACAGTAAATTGATAGTCGATTGTGAAGCTTTTTCTGAAATATACCTCGGATAGACATTTTCTTTTTCATCTAATCCGAAAACGTTAATCGAAACATTATTTTGCTTTTCAAACTTTGGTATTTGATTTTCTGCCACTGGAAAGTCAATATCTTTAAAATTTAATCTAGACACGTGACTGATATATTTTTCAACGCGATCAGCGTGTTTTTCTGCTGGAAATAGTGCGGAAAGAACAGCCCATTGGAAACATTTGTTATCTACGTTTTTGATGTTTATACAACATCTTTTACTTTTTATTTTTGGTGGCAGGTCGATATACGAACTACCGCGTAATGCGTCATATTTCATCGTGTGAAACAAAATTTCCTTGATCATTTCAAACTTCCAACCCGAACCTAATTCGGTAAATTCTTCTATTTTTTTCCAAATTTCTTGGTGTATTTCATTAGATAGTGATAACAGATCAGTCCCAAGCAAAACACGTCTTGATTTTGCGTTCATATAAGGTTCTGCAATTTCCTTGTTAAAAAGATTCTTCCGTTATAACTAACTTTGAAAATATAACATGATATTGCACTAACAATCTTAGACCCTTGTGTTTTTCAAGCTCACGTTTTACAGTCGTCTGTAGCAGATGAAAGAGATTTGTTTCAGAAAAATTTTCTAAAACAATTTGATTATCAAACTGATAACTATTATCAAAACCTGCAAAAGCAGTCGCTATTTTAACAGGTTCTCCAATAAGTCTCTTCTTGGCTATATCACGCAATTTTAACATTATTATATTATAATATAATCTCTAATTGATAATTTACCTCACACTGCGCATGCGCTAAACAACAATTAGAGATAAAAAATATCACCTATAATATAATGACAGTAAATCTGACAAGCGCACGTGAGCAAGAGGTATATCATGTTTATCCGAAGTACAATCTGTACGCTGGAAATGCACTTGGTTCGGTTATTAATATCATTACTGGAATATCTGTTGGGAAAGCAACGTCAGCGGGTTATACGATTAGTGTAAAGGGAGATAATACTGAAAGAATTACGATGTTTAGAAAAGATTTTATTTACACGTTATTTTGCGATGACATTCCAGAGGGGAAACGAGTATATAATTATAACGGTAAAGTCACTGATGATAATATTGAAAATTTATCCTTACAAGACGAGTTTCAGCCGCATCCGGTCTTTGATTTATACGAGGCTAACGATCGCGGTATTATTAGAAACAGAAAAACTAAAAAAGTTCTTAATAATATGAGCAATATGGGATATATCAGTGTGACTGTTAGAGGAACATCGACAGATCGAGTTTGTTATACTGGTCATAGGTTTGTTTACGAGGTGTTCAACGGATCTATACCCAATGGTCGGGTTATTAATCATATCAATAATGTAAAAACAGACAATCGATTGGAAAATCTGGAGCTAGTGACCCAACAGGAAAATGTGAGAAAAGGACAAAATAGTAATGGTATTAATTTTAGATGCCCAATAAAACCTGTTATTCCGTTAAACCTTGAAACGGATGAGATCAAATTCAAATCAATTACAGCTGCGGCGAAATATTATAATATAAATCCCAGAGCAGTAAAATTTGTAGCTGATGGAGCAACAAAATCAGCTTTTTCAAACAAATATGATGCTAGTATTATTTTTAGATATGATGATTAATTATACTTAACAGTTCGGTTTTAGTCAAACAATGATGAGCAAATGCTATAATATCATCGCAATCAAATTTTAGCGTCGTTACTGCACTTTCATTAATTTTATTTTTTCTGCTTCTGTTAGTAATATTTTATGAGAATCACCTTGCATTACAAAAATCTCAACGGAATATGAACTATAACCTGACAAGCATTTTCTTACCGCTTCGGTCAGTTCGTGGTAGTTTATTATATTAACTTTTTGGTGACATTTTACCTTGTCAGTCATCTTATATCAACAATTTAGATAAAAAGTATATTATAATATGGATATGATGAAACGACTTGCTAGCGATAAGGTCTCCACAATCTCTAATGATATGATAGACAAATCTGTTGGTTATAACGAAGATGATATTTTATATAACAACGAATCTGATGATGGTGAAATAGTCACTGTTACTGACAGATATAATTATAGCAGACCAACCACTGGAAAATATAATGTCAAGTATCACATTGCTTAAAAAATTATAAAATTTAATTTTACCGTTACCGAACAGCAGGTATTTTTGCAGTTAATCAGACCTTTCTTAAACATTAAAATTCCAGACCGACAGAAAAATATCAAATTCGATTTCATATTTGTCAAGATTTTTAATCTTATGACGATCTCTGACGATCGCGGACAATATCTAATATCATTATGTAAACCAGTAAAATGCAAATCTATCAAACGAAAGTATGAGGAAATTTATAATAGCATTATTTCACAGTCGATAAAATCGACCCGGTTAGAATCCAGCTGTTAAATTTATCACTATACCCACGCCATTTGACTAAACTTTTATCTCCTTTTTTCCTAATCACTTTTTCGATAACGAAAACATCTTGTTCAGTTTTTTGTAGTTCTTGTTCGTAAAAACTACCTACTATAGGTTCCCCTGCCAGATCTTTTAACGCGTACGTTACAGGTATTGTTAAGAGTACTTTATCAACAACAAATACTTCTTCGCTCCAGTTTGGAGTAAATCCTTTTTCAAATATCTTTTTAGTCAAAGAGATTCTAACTTTATCACCGACCTTAAATTTATGTCTGCGGTACATGTTTTCGTTTGCTAATATTGGATTTTTGATAGCATCATTGGGTGACATTTTGATGGTTCGATGTTTCGTGTTATTATATTCACCTATGATTTGAGAAAGGTCATCAATGTACCTGTTGGTGTTTTTAGCTGTCATATGTTTGTGTAATTTTTCGTTTAGCGTGCGATTAAATCTCTCGACAACAACGCTTTTCCCTTCATTTCCTGTAACGTAATTTTTAATATTATTTTGTTCTAGAAACTGCTCAAACTTTTTGTTAAAAAACTCTGCTCCATGATCAGTCCAGATTTTGTTTGGCTTTCTTTCTGTACTCGTTATTATTTGTTTTAGTGCATCAGTGATTGACGTTCCTGTTTTATCTGAAACAGGTACACTAAAAGCGTATTTGCTGAAAACATCTGTGACATTAAACAAATATTTTTTATTATCGTTAAACTGAGCCATATTAGATACATCTACCAAATCTATTGCCCAGATATCATCTACAGCATTTGCAACAACTTTACGTCTCGGAAACTTTTTTTTTTAGGTCTGTGTAGTTCGACTGCAAGATCATCGTATAATTCTTTTCCGAGTCCGAGTTTATATTTTGCTCCTATCATTCCTTGAACAAATCTTCTATCAAAACGTTCTCGTAGATTTGTTGGCTCCATATCATGTAATTCGTCTAACATTACTTTATCACAATCTGCTTTCGAGTTTTCATGATCACGATAACAGATATCGTGACGCATTGCTATTGCATCCACTTGATTATAAGGCTCTTGTCCTGGCAATGGATTGTCGTTTTCATCTAGTTGTTGATCTAGCGGATTGTAAGGACCTGTATACCGATGACCTGGCAAAGTCCAACCGCCTTTTGGTTTTGGTAATTTACTAATTAGTTTATGTATATCTATACATAACCCTATTATTTCTCTGTTGTTACAACGTTGACAGTACGTAATGATTTTATCTTGTTCTATGCAAAGATCTTTGTCACAATCACAATTGCATTTCATTTTATTTTATTTTGTTTCATAAGATTAATCGTCGATCAAGATAACTCTATCAACGCTAGATCCTACTTGTTTTTTCAAAAACATACTTTTCTTTCTACCACAGATTGCACAAATACTTTTTAACATCGTTCTATTATTTTTCGTTTTTTCCGTCATCTCATCCTTGTTCTCTGTTTTAGTTTTGCATTTGAGACAGTATGTTGACATTATTATATCAAGGAGTTTAGATAAAATTGATTGCAATATTATCATTCGCATGAGAAGGAAGCTCATCAAATTGTAAAATAAACTTTAAAAAGTTTTTACTCCCAGAGCTTTTACTCTGGTGCATTTGTCTGACAAACATGATACAATAATAACCACAAGCTGATGTTCCAATCGGCTGTAGTTGATTAGACGAATAATTTATTTTATCAAATTTTTTAAAAATATATTTTTTTATGAGATCGCTTGGAGGAAGTCCGAACGAATCAAAATAATTGTTATCGTGGACAGCAACCCAGTGGGTGCCAGAGCCATCATTGAAGTTTTCAATATTTACAACACAAGAACCGCCTGTTGGTACGTCATCGAGTTCATCCTTGGAAAATACTCCTCGAAATCCAACAACGTCCTTCAATTTTTCAATGATGTCAAAATTGCTCAATAACGTCTGGTCCCTGGTAGAGTTAATCCGCGTCCGATTCCTAGTAAGTTTGGCAGCAGACTTCCCGCTAGTCCCGCTAAAAGTGGAGCGAAAGGAATAATTCCTCCTTGTTTTGTTTGTTTGCGTTTTGTTGTTGTCTTTTTTTTCGTTGGCATTTTCGGCGACTTTTTCGTTGGCATTTTCGTTGGCATTTTCGGCGACTTTTTCGTTGGCATTTTATTTTATACTGTTACATAAAATTAACGATAGATTTGTTTGATACCACGACCTTCGACTGCTTTCTTCGTTGCTCCAGAGACTGCTCCTGACGCAGCCGCAAATCCAAGTGTACCAAGTACTGGTAAAACTTTGCTAGCTATTATTGATAACGCTGGTCCAAAAAATCCACCTTCTTTTGACATTGCAGTTACCTGAGAAACAGATAATTTCAGCACAAAAGGTTTGTTGCAATCGAGTTTATTGATTTGTTGTTGCGTTAGCATGACTTTTACTGCAATTTTATTTGAAGTTTCCGGAGAGATCATCAAAGAAACAGAGCTGCGTTTAGCAACAGCTGCTGATAATTTTTCAACTTGACCAGATGTTAGGTATATTTCTCGAGTTGTGTATTTGGTTTTCATAATGTTATATCCAAGTTGTTAGATTAAACTTGTACTGTCATTCTTCCTTTGATTGAATCGATGGTCAGAAATCGATCACTAACCAATAGCGCGTATACGTTATACTGTTCACCTGGCACATCGCCCAGTGTCCACGTGACCTCAATATCTGCAGTCGATCCCACAACACGCTCCAAATGTTTTGATACATCAAAGTAAAAGATGGGATAGAGCGTTCGAAACTCTTCTATTGATATTTGAGATCCACTGTCCGCGTTCTGATATTTTTGCATTGCTTCCATAAGATACATGTACGGCCGAGAGATGTTTCTGGTGGCGTCTACGGCAAAATTACATTCGATTGCACGTTCGGGATATTGTTTGGAATTTACTCTCACAAATATTCGTCTAACGTCTGGGTTATCGAATACGGAGTTGTTCATTTCCTGATTGTTACGACTTGCTTGTCGTTGAAATACGACGAACAAGTGTCGCGGTAGTTGTTCGCTGGGCGTGGTCGTTACACGCCACGTGTAATCAGTCGCGTTGGGAATGGCTGTTTGATAAATCCTGTTCTGTTGGAAGTGTATCTTTTTTGTAAAGGTGGCTAGTAAGGATTCGAGCTCCATCATTTTAGCTAATGAAGGGACAACCCGAGGCATCCACAGTGCTAATCTTGTAATAGAAAACTGTCCCTCAGCCACTCCAACAACACGCATTATGCAATCGTTTTGATCAGCTCAATCTAATATAAGCGTATGTTTTATTCCTCGAAACACTTTGTTATAATCACGGCAAAATCAAAAGATTGTACTTAACGGAAGCATCATCGTTATTTGGCGAGATTCTGCGGCAAACGCTTTTCGTTTGGTAAATCCCTCGTTATATCTTATGTTACGTGTGCTAATAACACCGTTTATAAAATCTAACATCACAACACCATCTGCGCCTGCCGCTGGTGGAGTTATACCAAGATTATTACAAGCGGCAACAAGTGAAGCTCTTGTGGCGTCTGCATCAGCAGCTGCACCTGGTGCGACTATACCAAATTTGTTAGCATTAGCATTAAGAAAATCTCTTACAATTACAACATCTGCAGCGGCATTAGCTCCATGTGTTTTTGCACCACTTGAAATAAACTCACTTGAAACAGTTGTCCCTAGTCCAGTATCTTTGAACCACATCATATTTGTAGCAACTGATCTGGAATAGTCATCGCTAAACGAAACGATGTTTAGTATTGTACTCGCTATGGGTAAGTGCATTGAAATATCTTCTACGGTTTGATTGGCCAGTTGGTATCGTGCACTCTTAAACAAGCTCCAACCATTATTGACGAGAGCGATTTCTACATTAGCTGCAATATCACCACCTGCTGCAGCTAATATTCGGCCACGCACTTCTAACATTGCCTTATGGGTTAGTAGAAACACGTCCTCGTCTCTTGTGTTAAAAGTTCTAACTCCGGTTTTATTCGGTTCGTTCGAGTTCTCATCGAGATACTCGACATACTCTAATTCTGTTACAGCATCGTCAGTATCAATTTCTTCTGCAAAGTCGAGATAGTTTTTAGCTGACATTTATTTTATAATCGTTACACAAAATTAAAAGGCAGCAGGGGTCATCGGTTTTGTTTTCTTTGCAAGTTTACGTACTATTTCTTCACCACTCGGCGACAATAATTTTTTTGTTGTAGCTATCATAGCTCGTTTTGTTTCTTCTGTTGGCGCAATATCTGATATTACTCGTTTTATTTCAGACACCGTAGGTGTTGTTGAAGGTCCTTTAATCTTATCAGCAATCTTTTGCCCTACTGCAGTGCCTGCTGAAGATGCCGCCCCTGTCGCGAAAGCTTTACCGGCGTCAAGTGCAATGGGCGCTACTTTACGCGCGATTCCTGGAATATTCTCTGCAATTGTTGTAAATATATTTCCAAAAAATCCACCTACGATTTTTCTTCGATAAACTTTTCTTCGTCTCATTTTATAAAATTATGTACACAGAATCACATTCCTAGGCAGTGCGTAGGTGTAAGTAATACGTGACTATCTCGTTGTTCACGTCTATTTGTCGTCCAGATTGGTCTGTGAGTTGCATTGTAATGCTTGTAATTTGATTCTCAGGTGTTATTGGATAGTAGATAATCTGTCGCGGATTGATTTGCATGAGAGAACCCGGTGGGACTTCTGGTGAGAAACTGTAGATCGTTTGCCCGCGGTTGCCTTTTGACGTATAAGATCCAGATGCAATAGAGCAATTGATGAGTATTGTATTTACTTCTGTGATATCTACTGGTAGTTCTCCATCAAATGTCAAAGATTTATCTTCACCGGTGGTATAGTATAAAACTCTAGTAAAACCTAACATCTTTCCAAAACTTCTTTCTTCAAAGATGACTTTCATATTTCTTTTCACTGTTATCCTAGCTCGTAAGGTGTTATAATTCGCCGCTAATTCGAAATTATCAGCATTCCCACCAGCTTTTGTTAGAGGCTCTTTTATTGTTCTGTTTAGATCAGTAATGTTATAAGCTCCTTGTGGAATCTGTAGTTTGTATTGTATATCAATAAACTCTTTTTGTGATGTTGGAGATTGTTTAACATTAACGATTAAAATTTCATCATTAATCCCAGTTTTAATATTCGGCATGGCGTTCCAACAAGTACAAGAAATTAATCCAATCTCATACTGTTTTGCAGGATCTAGTTCTATTGGTGGGTTGTAATTTACTGTAAAATTCGCGCTGTTTCCTGTTATTTATGATGAATCAAGCAATAATGTTGTTTGCATTATACTAATATTTTAGATAAGATCGCGGTGTAAAATTTCGTACTCGGATGATGTTAGTAATCCACTCGATCTTAGATGATCAAGTATATCAATAATTTCGTTATCAATCTCTACACTTTCATTACCAGCTTCTTTAGAGGATATCAACAGCATTAGTCGATCGACTATGTCTGCGTTTGATGTAAAAACTTTAACTCCACCTCCTTTTTTTACACGAGTTTTATCAAGTCTAATAAATTTTCTTTTAAAACTCCACCCCTTACCAAAACCTTTTGGTCTACCACTTTCTGCTGTTCTTCCAAATGTTAAAGCAATGACACCGTTTCTCATTCTATCATAAAGTGGAAGCATATCATCAATTTCTGTAGCTGTGCTTATTTCTTCTTTAGCAGCAGCTCCATCTCTTATTATCTCATTTAATCTATCGATTAATACTTGATATTCTCCATCATTCCACTTGTCTATATTATCAATATCTCTTATATTTTCATTCTGTAAAAAATCATCATACTCATTTTCTTCTAGCTCATAATTTGCTCTTTTTATAAAAAAAATTCTTTTCTCTCCAACTTCCATAAACTTTACAGTAAGCTCACCAACTCTTTGTTGCTCCTCTTTGATATCTTTTATTTCTCCTGATAGATTTGTTATAATATTTGTTATTCCTTGCGTTGTTAACTCTGCTAATCTTCTCTCAAGTTCTAGCGGATTGTTTATCAATCGATCTGTTTCAGCCTGTCTTGCAGCAGGATCAGCTATATTTGCTGTAAGTGACTCAGCTAGTTTTCTTTTGTCTTCATCAGATCTAGTAATGATTTTTGCAGCAGCTGCTTCTTGTTGTTCTTTAACAATTCCAACCAAACCTTTTTCTTTCAGTTGTTTCAGTTCTTCTTCTGATAGTGGTTTAGTTTCAGGTTGTTTACCTAATATTGCTTCAGTTATTGGTCTGAAAATCGTAGCTGTTGTTTCTGCAGCAGTCAATTGTCCACGTCGAGCTTCTTCCACCTTTTTCTTAAAAGCCGCTCGAGTTTCGAGAAACTTTTTTAGTAATTCGATTTTCTGTTGATGTTTGTCCATTATTTTTATACGCTTTACAAAATTATATCATAGAAACGTCTCAAGGCAACAACGAAACATCTTGGTTGGATCACGCGCTAGCTTGTCAAATAAAAAGAAACTATATCTATCTTTAGTTGCTCGATGATATAATTCGATAAATTTATCTTTTGTAACATCACCACATTGTTTGTTTGCAATATTTCTCACATCCACATTATCTAGTCTGGGAAATAATATGAAACAACCCGTATTTCGCCTAATAAACCTATCAACATTATAAAAACCTTGGGCAAGATAAACAGAATTGCATCTTTTATTACGTGATAGTGAAAAATATGATCTAATCTTGTTCATTTCCTCATTGTTTAGCGGAATATCATCAATGACGATTATCTTCTGCTCTGACGAATCGAGTTCATTCACTGGAACGAGTTCTTCTGGTTGTTTTATCAAAAATATATCATCACCAATGCCAAGGTCATCACGAAGTTTATCATTATACTCACTTAGTAACTCGTATTTGTCTTGTTGAGGGTTGATGGTGTAAATATACACCTTATCATAGTTAAAGTTATTATTGAGTAAAAGATTTAATAACAAATTTGTTTTACCAGATCCAGTTCGCCCAACAATAAGATAATGACAGTCTGGAAGTTCATTGTTATGTTTATGCTTCACCAATCGCTCGGTGTCAAAGTTTATTATCTTCGCCATCGTATAATTTTATGTTATATTAATCCAACAATTTTGTGTAGAACGGTATGTATAATGAGCTACTATACAAAATTTGGAACATTAGCAGTAGATTTATTAACAGAAGGTTACCAGGGTGACTTATCCAAGTATGCGACTCTTGATAAGCTCAAAAATGAAATCAACAATTTGTTAAACGTTGCAAGTGTAGATCCAAATGAAGTTGTAGTTTTCCAGGACAAACAAGGACGATTAAAGACGAGTAATGTACAACTATCAGATGTACTAGTACGAAATCCTACTGCAGTTGCTAATAATATTGCTACTTTTAACAATCAAGGTAAGATAGAAGATTCGGGAAGGTCAGTTAACGATTATGTTAGAAAAGCAGGTGATTTATTTACGGGAAACATTGCTATGAACCAGAACAAGATCACATACCTTGGAAACCCAACTGAGGATAATGACGCTGCTACTAAGAAATATGTTGATGATCAGGAATCAAAGTACGTGTCGATGCATGGCGGTATAATGCGTGCATTTCTCAACATGAACAATAATGGCATCAATAATCTTAGAACACCAGAGTTTGATTTTGATGCTGTAACAAAGAAATATGTTGATGATATCAACAATGAAATCACCAAGTTCAAAACTGATTTTACTAATCACATAACCACGTTTTTAAATTTTCGTAGAAACATAAACAAAACCAATAACGAATTTTTTGGAAGTCCGCCATCTGTTGATATTACACTCGATAATATTAACACAAAACTCAACGATATTATTAGTGGAATTCCTAGTATTGTTGAGAAAACAAGTATGATTAAAATTCCTCACAAGCAGATTAAAAATATTGTCTATACTGTTGCTTCTGGAATGTCTACTTGGTCGCCGCAAAATAACACTCTCAAACATACTGCAGAGGTCACTGGTGTGTATAGATTGTCCGTGTTGAGCAGTGCAAAGTTTAATATATTTACCTTATTTCCATGGCGTCACTCAACTGATAATTTCTCTGGAACCGTGTCTATTGTGTTGAACAAAGATGTTGAAGAAACTTTTATGCTAATAGCAGATGACAAAAAATTAACTGCTGCGTCATATTGGTATTGTCTGGAATTTGTGGCTGAAACACCTCAACTAGTTACTTAATCAAGCCTGAGATTATGTGAACAAATATTATAATGAAAAAAAGTATAGTTGATTTCAATCATATTTCAAAAGATATTCCAGGACAGGATGTTGATGCACTAATACAATACTACAAATATTATCACAAAAAACTTTGGTGCGTAAAAAAATGTTACAAATATTATAACAAAATACTTCGAGTAATATCATATCTACCCTTGTTAATGACTAGTTCTGGCATAATTTCAAGTGGTATATCATTAAACCCGTTTTTGTTAATCATATCCGGTGTTGGTGTTTCTCTTACAACAGCTTGTAAAAAAGTTGAACCTAAAATTTTGATAAAAAAGCACGGCTGCTTAACATCAATTATAACTTACAAAAAACTACTTGATCAAATAAGATCTTACCTACGAGGAGTTAAATATAATATGGACGATTTAATACGTGAATTTCGTATTATTGACAATATGTTAACAGATATTATACCCATGAGGATCAGCAAATATGAGAAAGATTATCAAAATATGTATGATATAACATACAATTTTATCTAAACTTAAGATATAACTAAAATAATATCATTTTCATTCTAATGCTAGTTTAATTTCCGTCTTGTTAACTGAAACGTTCTAATGCACAGTTTAATTTTCATCCTGTTATCTGATAAAAAATTTGTGGTAAAACCTATTTGCCGTCTTTAGAATAATCATATTCCACACATACGCTGTTCTAACAAATTCGTCACTTCTGTTGACAGAGCTTATCGCATTCCAACACCTGTTGTTTTGTCTGGTTACAAAATACCTGTCTACATAGTAGTAGTAGGGGAAAATGAGGGTTTCATCACACTTTATTTTTTTCCCTCCAAACAAGTATAAATTATAGTCCTAAATTATCCCCCACCCCTTTTTCCAAAATAGTGAAATGAGGGTTTGGCGGGGGTGGGGGAGGGGGTGGGGGTCGGGGAGGGTGGCGGTGGGTCAAAACCCTCATTTCACTATTTTGGAAAAAGGGGTGGGGGATAATTTAGGACTATAATTTATACTTGTTTGGAGGGCAAAAAGATAAAGTGGGCCGAAACCCTCATTTTCCCCTACTACTGTGTGATCAGGCTTGCAGCTAAAACTTAAAGTGCTCAGTATAGCAACAACCTTGTTGACTCCTTGTTGTCAAGCACGTCCAAGACAAAACATCCATATATCTAGGAGATAATATGCCGGTGCATCGGTCAAAAGGGACGGAAGAATGAAAAAAAAAAATACAAGCATCATACCTCAGGTATGGTGACTCAGCCCAAATACTTCATCCCGGGCGGGCTGCAGTTGTTTGTCTCTCAATAAGATACTGTACCCCCAATTACCTATGCACTAAATGACCTTAATATATTGTTTGTAAAACAAAAACCAAACCAAATCGTCTTTCATTTTTTTCAGCGCTAAATTTTACTCCTAAATCTTATCAATGACAATGCTGCATTTGTATAATTTAGAGAATATCTCCAAGACTGGATCAACACTAATACTCTAAATTGAGTGACATTGTAAGATTGAGATATCCAATGTCAGCATCTAAAAAGACTGTTATGCTGACGTTGTAAAACAATGTGAAGGAAAAAGAAAATACCTTCCAACCATCGGTTCTCTTTGTGCTCTGTAAAACACATACACTTAACACTTAAATGGCCACCAGTCTCATGCATTGTGAAATGCTATATCAATAAAAATGTTAAAACGAACCATAGATATTTTAAGCGAATAAAACCTTGGGAGAAACCGCTCTAATTGTACGGGAGAGGATTCATGAACAAGAAAGACACGGTGAGTTGTTAAGTTATGATAGAAATTTGTCTGTCTTTTTTAAAGTCATATTGTAAAGAATATTTAAGAGAAATGAAGTACCATTTATACATGTTTTTACACCTTTTGCACCCATCATATTCTGTCAGATTTGACTTTACTTAAATTTAAATTAGCAAGTTTTGTTTAAAGATAGCAAAAGAAAATTGAAAAATAATATTCTTAGATTTTGTGAAATTTAGCACGTGTGTGTTAGATTTTTAACGCAGCTTTAACAATTTTAGCCGTCTAGCTACTATGTCTCCTATGTGTTAGTTTATAGTGATGTCTAACACTGTGAGATCATGTCGCAGTCATGTATATCGACACTAGGCCGACATTTCCTAACACTAGCCTCTTAATCCTGAGCGCCAAGCGAGGCAGCTGCAATTTCAATTGCTAGACGTCATTTTATAACTCGGTCGTGGTTCGAATCCACTATCTCGAGATCCAAGGCAGACACTCTAAACACTTAGGTCACCGGAGCGATTACAAACCTCAGCACGTAAATAGAAACCTGTTTAACCAGACGGTTAAATTCTTTGTCCGCATTCTATATTCCATCTATGAAAACTGAAACGTTCTTCAAACGGTTTTCATATCAAAGTGATTTAGTGTTTGATTTAGATTTATAACGTAGCTTTAACAATTTTTCAGTCATATTGCTACGGTGTCTGCAGAGTGACAGTTTAAAGTTATGTATAGCACTGGGGCACCATGCTGCAAACATTTAGCAACATGTCCCACCTAGTCACATTATCCTAACACCAGACTGACCAGTCCTAACACTAACCCCTTAATTTTGAGCGCCTAGTGAGTAACCATGATAGTAATATTTTAAAAAGTCTTTGATATGACAATGCCTGGGTTCGAACCCACGACCTCCCGCATCCTGGGCGGACGCTCTAACCATTAGGCCACCGGAGCGGTCCTCGTGTTAAAAGAATTAGAGAAAACAGCCATATAAGTTTTTATAACGAGATACAAAGGACATATAATCACAGCAAGGTATGTCTTCAATTTAGATATATGCCAGCAATCTTACAAATTGAAGCAATTATGTATGTATGTATGTATGTATGTATGTATGTATGTATGTATGTATGTATGTATGTATGTATGTATGTATGTATTATAATATATAATCAATACCAACTAACCCATATCACAAATCATAAAAAGCATCGAACATAACAAAATAATTTATTTTATACATTTCATGGTCATTTCAGACAAAAAGAAAAGAAATTGTTAAGCATCTTTTTTAAATATGAACATTTTCACTGCTATTTTTCTTTCTAATGGCACACGTCATTGTAACAAGTTGATATTAAAGCAAGGCATGTAAATTGTACTCTTTGGGAAATTTTTTTGTAAAGGAATTTATTATTCTAAAAAGTTGGTATGTAACATTTTAAAAATATCTTTAAATTCCATTTTGTCAAAGTGAATAGAGTGATGTTGTGTATAAAATATATTCCATGAAATATTTTTTTTTAAAGATTCCGTTATAATATTGATTGGTGCATGGAATTTATTTTTGTACATTAAATGTACGAGCATATCAGTATAAACGTCCAGCTGGGAACCATAAATATCCTTTCTGTTGGAGATCATAAGTGGATTGCTCCTCTAACTGTATAACCTTCCCTGATATTCTTCTCTTGCTTCTATATAATTACACAAAAAAGGTTTCACATGTTGTATTTCCAACGTGCAAATTGTAGGTTATGAGTCAATACAAATTCGTTTTCTCTTTGGTTGATCCGATTACTCTTTTATCCCCGATTTTATTCCCGAGCCATAGGTTGAACGCTAACGCCAGTGCCTTTCATTTCCTGCAAGAATAAATAAATAATTATAAGAATATGAAAATAAAGTACATATTATGCTTTTTCTAAAGGCTGAGGAGTTTAGATCTAAATGCGCGTTGAATCGGATATTTGGTGTCAACGAATGCGGGGGAATATTCCCAAACAATCTTTGAATTCATTTTACTGTGTACTGTAGCAATTAACCTATAATCAGAGCAGAAATAACCACACCTTCTAATTAGGATAGCAAATAATATAACCATACGCAAGAACAGGCCAAAATGTACCCAAACCGAAACGTACCCAGGTCAAAACGTATCCAAAATTAGACATGACTCACACTCGCTTTAAATAATGACATGCCATAGCTCAAGCCGATCTCCGTTACGAATTACTTCTTAACGTATGTACAAAACAAGCACCATTAGCTTTCAAAATAAGTTTCTACTCAGGATAATTTAGAGTCAAATGAACAACCGAGTGATGTCTTTAAATATCATTACTTCTGAAACATTGCCTTCTACTAACCATTTGGCTACTCCGAGAAATGCTACTGTCCAATTACATTTTTAAGTCCGAAATTAGAAACAACAACTACATCTACTTTCAAATGGGCAGAACTTATAGTTAAAAGATAAACAAAAAAGAACTCTCTGCTTTGACCGGATGAGGCTTGTTTTATCATGCTGTACGATAAATGCTGCGTCCCAATTGATCTGGTCGCTGCCAATAAGCAGAGCCCACTGCTAATGCACGTTGAGTATAAAGAAAGCCTTCCTCATCATGGCTGTGTAGTTGCTGTCAGGTACAGGCTTATACTCTGTATCGAGATCTGTCGCGACCGTCTTGGAAACTGAGACGCTGATGGCTTTTCTGGCCCAACTTTTATAGCCATCTGATCTGGAAAACACCCCTTATCAACAGCACTCAGCCATGGATTCGACTTTGAAAAGTTGCTGTGTCTGACAGTTCGATACCATAATTAGAACTGGTATTGATAAATTGGTCAAACCGATTCTCGTGTTTACTGTTGATGGTGGGCCGCATGAAAACCTACGGTATCAAAAAGTCACTAAGGTTGCCATTCTCCATTTCTTTAAACATGATCTTGACTCTGTCTTCGTTGGAACAAAATGCTCCGAGACGAAATGCTTTAAACAAAGTAAAGAGAAAGACGGCACCACTGAGCAGGGAAATGAGTGGATTAATAATACTTCATAATAATTATGCCAGCCATTTTGACGAACCAGGTAAGACAATTGACATTGAGTTAGAGAAGAAAAACTTTGAATCTGCCGGGAAAACGCTCGCCTAAATGTGGTCACAGTTGACTACAGACGATTGTCCAAATTGCTGAATAAAAGAATCCATAAAATTCAGAGTTCTTGAAACATGATATATTGTGCAGAATCAAAACTGGTGTGACACCGATTCCATTCAAGCCAATACTTGCTTCGTATTGTGTGTAACAAAAACGTGATGTTCAAAAGCAGGAAGCTCCTATTTCAGCGTGATAAAAGACAGATTTCTTCCTCCTCCTTGTTCCAACATGTGAAGGACTTGAAAGTTCCAGAATGAGCAACGGATCGAGCCTTCCTCCAATTTCCACCCTTTTTTGCAACTCAAAGTTTAAAAAATAAAAAAGACATTCTACCTCGGTCAGCAAACACATTTCGGACAATTCCCTACAATATTTATTACTCTTCATTTTAATCTGTGCTGATTGAGAGACAGATGTGCAAGATATTACAAGATATGCCACGTGTACTTCAACTCTCTGGTCACGATGCGCCGTCACTCAGTCCCTCACAAACAAATAGTAATTCCATCGAAGAACATCACACCAATAAGAGTCGCGCCAGAAGAAAACGCAAAATGGTCATACTAGCAAATGCGGAGAATGGAGAAAGTGTAGATTGGACTGACGAGGACGAGCGTGATTTAGAGGGAATATCTACTCCAATAAACAATGTTAATCTAGAAACAAACGGATTTCTTGTTTGTTCAATGAAGAGGCATTTTCATTTGCCTTGTGATAATGATAAATATGAAGTGAAGTAATTCATTTACAAATATTTCAACATTTAAACCTTAGATTTTTGGGGGTTTTTTTGTTGAAACCTTTATGTTGGTAATAACAGCAGTGAGTAATGTGTTTAATTTACATTTGATTTATTTTTTGTTTAAAATTAATAAAAAATTTAAAATAATTTTATAAACTTATAAATAGCCAAACAGTTCTTGTAAAAGCCTGATTATTTAAAGACGTATTACATAAAAGATTGTTGTTTTGTCTTTATAGTTAACTGATTTACATTACATTTGCTGTTCAATGTTACAGACAAATGGGGGAAAAGGGAAGGGGATAACATTTATGACGTCACTTAAGGGGGTCTGGCAAAAATTTCGTGACGTCAATAGTTGACGTTAGAGTTGTCAATATATGCCACAATATAAATATGCATATTCGCGTCCAGTGTTTCCGCCAACCCTCAAAATTTCAAGACTGCACTCCTAATAACTTCTGATCTTTCGAGAGCTTCAATGCATAAACGACAAAATTACGAATGATATGTTAATTCATTGTATTCCTATTTGACATAGAAAGGGTGGAACATTTCTGAAATCTAGTTTCATTATACCTTTGGCAAATATGCATATTTGTAATTGACCTCTTTCTCTTGTCATACATTACCTACGTGGTGGGCGTCTCTTAACAATCGAACATTGTAAGTTGGACTGAAGACACAAGGCTGCAATATTTTGACTGAGGACTCTTATTTGCATACATGAATCCACCATGCCAGACGAAGAGACGACCTCAAATTGGGCGCCAAAAGGTCAGTAGTATACGGCAGCCCTAATGGTCTTAAATCATATTCTATACGCAATAGAGTTCCATGTGTTTAACATGGTTCAAGAAGTAACATTGTTACAAGTGGTTGATTTCGATTGGGAGTGACACCGTAAAAATGCTAGGGTAGCAGAGCAGTTTCGTAAATTGGCCCTGAAAGGCAAGCTTCTCAACTTGAGGCTATGGTGTGACCTTTTCAGCTATTATTGTTTACTAATTAAAGATATGGATATAAGAGATAAGAATAGTTTATTTCAAACTTCATAGTCCATACATCTAAATTAAAATACGGATATAAAGTAAAACACTGTAAACATAAAAGAACACACACACACACACACACACACACATATATATATATATATATATATATATATATATATATATATATATATATATATATATATATATATATATATATATATATATATATATCATATGTACAAGAATACAGATACATCTACAACAATTGCGCCCTGCACTGTTAAAAGTGAAATTAAGTGGCACATTTATAGAGTAATTTGGATATTTGGATATATTTGTGAACCAGGTGTTTCGAGCTAGTGTTGTTTATGAAATTATGGTCAGGCACGCTTTCATAATGACTCTGCAGTGTGTTGTTTGTCCGTCAAATCGACGGAGACCACTCTAGTCATCCGTGAGTTGGAGGAGCTCATTCTGTTCTGTGTGTGCGCAGGTGGCCGATAAGGCCAATTCTTGCACGGAAGGTTCGGTTGCAGAAGGGACAAAGTATGGGTGGGACATCTCCTGGAAAGTTGCTGGCGCGTGCTTTTCTAACTTGCCTCTTCAGCTCTGCAGCTGCTGTCCTGCTAGATTCGCACAGCTTGGAGCCTTTGTGCAGATAGAAACACTAAATGACTCGATCGCTAGCTGTTTGGCTCCCATAAATTAGGATTTATGCTGAACGCTTTCAATGCAGCTTTCAAACTGTCTTTGAAGCCTTTCTTCTGGTTCTCTGTGGGATCGCTGTCCTTGCTGTTTCACATGCGTAGAATAGTGTGGGGAGCACAACTGCCTGTAGACCTTTACTTTGGTCATGATGCTGATGCCTCTTTTATTCCAGACGTTGGCATACAGTGTGCCAAAGGTTGCACTGGCTCTGGCAATACGGAGGTTCACCTCGTCGTGAATGGTGACGCTCTGTGATAGTGTACTGCCAGGTAGGTGAAGTGGTTCACTACATTGAGTTTTTTGGCTGTTGACGGTGATGTTGGGCTCAACATAGGGCTTCCCCGAGGCCATCTGATGCAATACTTCAGTCTTTTTAGTACTGATGGTGAGACCAAAGCGCATGCAGGAACTGGTAAACTTGTAAACACTGCGTTGTAGGTCGGCTTTTGAGGCAGCGGCGTAATGATAGTGAAATACCAATAGTTTGCTAGGAAGAGCTAGCCTACCATAGCAGTAAACACATGGGTTTGGGATAAGTAGAATATCTCAAAAACGGCTTGGATGACAACTATTTTTAACTGCTTCAGCCTGTTTAGTATACACTGTTTTGTAGAATTGCCATCTAGGATAAAGGCTTATGTTTGCACTGTGAGCATCACATGGTGTCCAAAATTACCTTCGAACATGAAAATTGCAGGTATAAATTTTGGGTTGGGGTGCATAAACTTCTGCTATGAAGTGCCGCTGAATTCTTTCGTCAAGTGGGTAATATTTTTATGCTTTGTTTTAATATAGGTATAAAAAAAAATATGGACCTTCTTCACCTCACTTGAGTATTTGATTTTTATGATTTTTTTTTTATCTAGATCACTTATTGTGAATTTAAATTTGTTTATAAAAACTGGCCCCTGCCTTGTAGGGTTACCCTCAATATGAGCCACCTATTTGAGTTGGTATGCCTGTTTTTCTGTGACTGCCAGTTCTGTACTCAGGGTTTCTGGTAATTGTCACTTTTGCAACAGGTAAATGGGGGGACAAATATTTTTTTTTTAAATGAAAATAAAACAGCAAAATTAGATCTAAAGAAGGCAATAAGAAGGGCAGTGACAAAGATTTAGAACTAAAGAAGATTGAAATTATATAAAAGTTTAACTTAATTGAACAAAATTTGATTTGTAGATGTTATAAAGAAAATAATCTTTAATAATATGACACTGATTTAGAAAAATCAAGTCCATATTTACAAAATCAGTCTGTTTACTTGGGCTGCATGTATTTTTTCTCTACTCGTAACTTTTACCTGACTTTGATAATAACTATTAACTATTACACATGTTATGACTCTATGGTCTTGAACTAATTAATAGATAAGAATGAAAGCCAAAAAGTTTTGTAAAATTCAACAAATAATTTTTTCCCTAGAATAGAAAGTGAAAATTGAAAAAGAAACAGTATTGTGAATTAAATCCCAAATAGTTCTAACCACAGGTCCATATGTATAAAATTTTACCTGTAGTCTCGAATGTAGTAATGTGCCAATGGTCTGGAGTGTGATGATATAATATGGTCTTCTAATGTATCAAATATAGCCCAAAAATCTTCCTGTCTAATTCCAACTTAATATTACTAAGAATATTGCTGATGTTTTTCCAGTGAACAATCTGAATAAATAACTCCACCCAATTTAAAAGTGAACTCAACAATGAGACTGATTCTACTTTAAGATGTTAGGCTAGAATGGGTAATTTTCAAGTAAACAACATTATATAAAATGCCAAGACACAAAAACAAAACCAGAATGAGGGTCAAAATATCATTTCTAAAACATTTTAAGCTGTCAATAAGATAAAGTCTATTTCTAAATTTATAATAAAGAACATTCCAAATATCAAATACAATAGTTTTTTTTTCATAGGGGAAATACCAATATCTTAGATTAAAATAAACATGTTTACCTCCATTGATAATGAACTTAATATTTAATCTACACTCACTGACAAATATTAGCTAAATATTAAGTTGATTTCAAAACAAATGTCCTTAAACAGTGAACTTAGTTTTGGACAAGTTAAAGTACAAAACACAAACATATATTGGATACAACCATTAAGAAAAACCAAAACTTGATACAAATTAAATATACATAAGTCATATTAAAGTCATTTGTTAGGTTGCTCATTTGCCCAAAACCTGGTTTAAATGTTTACTTAATGTATTAACAAGCAATATTTTCATTTTGCACTTGCACTACCACTCTTCTATTCATACTGATGCTTTCACACTAACAAACATGCATGCAGAATTGTTGCTGAAGTGACAGGTGGGGAATACCTGTCACACACAAAAGCAGTAATCCTGTTTAATTGGTCCATTGGTTATGTACATGCTTTAATTCAACTTGATTGCTATTTGGTTATTGATATTGTCATTAGTTTGTAGCATCTAAGAGTGATGTGATGGTGAATTTGAGCGTAGCTTTAACAATTTTTCAGCCATATTGCATCATGTCCCACCCAGTCCAGTCACATTATCCTGACATAAGTCCTAACACTAGCCTCTTAATGCTGAGCATGAGAGAGAGAGAGAGAGAGAGAGAGAGAGAGAGAGAGAGAGAGAGAGAGAGAGAGAGAGAGAGAGAATCCACCACCACACCATCTAACAATATGGATCAACATCATGTCTCATTGTATACAATGTGACTATTCCATGTTTTGACAAAGCTAAATACAAGGGGAAGGTGTTGAAACTTTTTTCGTATGTTAGTCATAAATTGCACAGCAAACAAAAGCAGCAAACATGAGAACAAACAAGCCAACTTTGGAAAATTTAGTCAAACTAACGCTAAACTAAATGGTAAATAAAAGCAAGGAAACTAATCCATGAAAACAAAATATCTAATGGAGAAGTACAAACCTGATTTTTTAGGCAAAATTAAAAAAGGAATAGAAAAATTAAATATGACAGAACAAAAACACAGCAGTATCAATCCCAATTATATCCAAATTCAAATATCCTCTTATTTACTTCAATGCAAAAAATAAAATATGAAAAGAAGACATTATTATGTAATAAAATATAAAACAATTTTATATTTAGGAAACAAGGGGCCATCTCTAAGTCTTAACCAGAAAGATATGCTAGGATGGTGCTAAGGGGTGCATGTGAATAAGATTTTGACAAGACTGAAGAATAAAAGAAAAAATAATCCACCAGTTCACTATGGTTACCAAAATCACAGCATTTTAAATTTGAAGTTTTGTTCAGATACATGTTATAATTTACAGGTAAAATATCATGTATTACTTAGATCAGGAAACTTACAATTAGTAATATAATATAAAATGCATACTTTTTTAAGCTTTTTTTGTAGGTGACATTAGCAAACTAAAATCACAAAATGTGATGTGGGAGGTTGTGAGTTAGAACCCTGAACAAGTCATACCAAACAGTTATAAAAATGGTACCACCAGCTGCCTCGCTAGGTGCTCAGCATTAAGTTAGTATTAGGTCTAGTCGGCGTAGTGTCAGGATAATGCAGTCAGGTTGGACATGATGCTACATGACTGCAGCATGATGCCCCTGGAGTGTTAGACATCACTATAAACTGCCACACTGACGACGTTGTAGTAATATGACTGAAAAGTTGTTAAACCTATGTTAAAATCCAAATCACTTAAACATACTTAGCTTGTGAATCTTGCTCTCCACAAACAAACTTACAAAAAAGTTTTTACTTATGCCAGCCTGTAATTTGCCAAAAACTATGTAAAATTTCAAAAGATATATAGGAACATATGTACGGATTTCTCATTAATGAAACAACTGTAATCACATATGAATGTCATACATAAAAAAAATTATAATATCTGAAATGTTATTTTTGGGGCAAAAAGGGTTCCTCGTTTAAAATAGTATTCCCATATTATTATTATTATTATTATTATTATTATTATGACTTTTTTTAAAGAGGGTAACTCAATTAGCTAAGAGCTAATCTATCTTGAGGTCCTAATATATATATATATATATATATATATATATATATATATATATATATATATATATATATATATATATAATGCAATCAGACCTCACTATAAACTGCCACACTGATGACATTGTAGTAAAATGACTGAAAAGATGTTAAACCTATGTTAAAAATCCAAATCACACACACATACTTAGCCTGTGAATCTTGCTCTCCAAACAAACCTACAAAAATGTTTTTACTTAAACCAGCCTGTAATTTGCTGTAAACTATGTAAAATTTCAAGAGATATATAACTAGATTATCCGATATTGTGGTCAACTCTACAGCAATGGTACTAGGTCACCGCAAACAAGATCAGCCACTTGAAACAATGTTACCACTTGACACCCACCCTACAAAAGTATTGTTCCCACATTAAACTTATGGGTACTTTATACCATGATAAGAGACCACAGTGGCACTTACATGTTAAAAATATGGGCACTATAAAATGATAGGTCATAGTCGATCCTATAGGTCAACCTATGGGTGCCCATATTAAGGCCAAATGAGGCCCAAAAGGCTCATACAACTACTGATGAGTTACCTTTGGTATCAAGCTTTATTACCCCCTCGTCAAAAATGGTTGGTAAGGGATATATATGATGTATAACCACTTCATTTGTGTTTTCATTCATTCACATATTGATGTTCATTTGTTATACCATCAATATTTCTAACCATTTTTGACCTACACATGACAACTGATATGTGGATGGATCTTAAAGATGGAAGCTCAGACATGCCAAGAGTAGAATGCTGTACCTAATTGTTACGCATGAATTAAATTCTATTATTACATTGTCAGTATCCTGTAGTCTATTTTACCTACACTCAAAAATGCCCAAACTAGGTCACTGCTACCTAGTGTTTCCAATTCAGTTACTTCTATTTCAGCTATTGGTTTGCTAGAAATCAATACTCTGGACTCCCTCTAAACTATACTCAAGAAATTGAATGCATCTAAATGAGTTATTCAACCATATTAAAACCTAATAAGTAATTCAAACTAATTTTCTGGTTTTCAGTAACTTCTGTATTCTAATCTTCCCCATTTTTCACTTTGTAGTTTGGAGTCTTGTTTTATGTACACTCAAGAAAACTTGTATTCGTATGCACATATGACAGTTGAAAAATCATGTCATAACTAGGTTACCATGATCATCTTTCTGGCTTTAGCATCGTGTATACTTCTCATTTTTCCTAAATATATAGGTCCCTATTTCTCATACAATTTATGAAAATTGGTATGAGGCTGCATATCAGTTTATTTCAACAATTTGACCTCACTTTTAAGCCCGAGGAACATTTTTATTTTCAGCTCTCAGCTCATCACACCTTCAATATCTTGCACCCTTTTTCAGCATAGCACATTAAAATATGTATACTGATGCACCTCAGTGAAAGTAATTCAATCATACCAATACAAGGCCAGTATCACATAAGTTTCAGGAATAAAATTCCTTTGCTTTTACCAAGTTGATTATAGAATAATCCAACTTTGTTTCAACACTCCCCTCAAGAAACTTTGTATATACAGTACATGCATCATAACTTACCGCATCCATATGGCCTCAGATATTGGCTTACACTCACAAGTAGTGGTGAATGGGATCAAACCCTGCCCAGAACTGCTGAGTGGGTTGTTCTTGAGTATCTCTTTGCAAGACATTTAGCTCTAATTGGCTTGGTAGCCATTCTCCATACCAGTCAGCATATAGTAGTACTCTAAATTTACTCCTGTTTGCAAGGAGATTTGTGTTTACTAGCAATTTTTATTATTATTATAATTATTATTATGACTTTATTTAAAGAGGGTAACTCAATTAGCTAAGAAATAATCTACCTTGAGGCCCTCATTCAAAGGAATTTACTTATTTTCACTGCATCTCTGAAGCCATTGTATATACTGGGTTTGGAAAAAAGAAATTAAAGTGGGCATTTCTAATCTCAACTGGAATACTATTCCAGAGCAAAGTTCCAGAGAATTGGAAACTTTTTTAAAATAATTCACTATTTGCTTTGGAAATTGTGTTATGTTTCTTAGACACTGATCGCAGGTGGGATGTATTTCCAGGTAGCTTACACTTGAATAGTGATTGTAAATATTCAGGAGCACTATTATTGGCTATCCTGTACATTAATTTGTCTTTTCAACAGATTTGGTTTTTAATAGATAATATTTTACCAGCTAAATTTTCCTTGCTTTCTTTCTGGATTGATATTAACTCAAAATCTCTTTTTGGAGATGTGCCAGCTTTGCTAATTTTTATCATTTGAATTATACCATACTGTATTTCGAGTTCATGCTTTGTGATTTGGATGTCTGACAATGTTGTGTCATCTGCATAGAGATGTGTAGATGATACTGAGTCCCTTAGTACAAGTGGTAGGTCCTTAATAAATAAAATAAACAGTAATGGACCCAGAATTGAGCCTTGTGGTACTCCACATCTAATTGTTCCAGGTTCAGACAGAACATTATTTATATAAACATGGTGTGTATGAAGTAAACCAACTAACTGTGCTTTCATCACACTGGTAGATTTTCAGTTTCTTAAGAAAGATTTCATGATCCACCATGTCAAAAGCTTTCCTGAAATCTGCAAATAAAGAAACTATTATTCTACCTTGGTCAAGTGCTTGAAGCTATTTATCAGCTAGGGAGATCAAGGCAGTCTCACATAAATGTTTCTGTCTACAGCCTGATTGATTAGAATTAAATATGAATGAATCATGGACATGCTTTTCAATCACTTTGTAGCTTTATCCTTCTTTCCTTTAGTTTTTCTTCCACTTGATATTTTGAAGAGTTAAAAGATCTAGAGAATAAGTGAATTGTAAAATTCACGAGGGACAGTTTTTAATTCTCAGATGGAAAAAGAAGAAGCATGATTTTTACCATATTGCAAAGCTGATACTTACTCTAGCTTCCTGGCATAATGCACACAAGCCACAGAACCAGTGAAGGATGCAGTCCGACCCAAATCCACCCTGAAAAAGAAAGAACTTGTGTCATAGAGAAAACAATAATGTGTACAACTGGTGGTGAAAATTCCTAAGTGACTGTGTCTATCAGTTATATTGAGTGCATTTCTGTTCATTTTTAGATATCTTTATGATATGGAGTTATTTATTAGAAGATCTTTATTATTTTATAGACTGTTTAAACAAATTATATCCAACAATAAAATTTATATTGTGTCCAAACTAAAGTATCATTTTTGGACACAGAGATTGTGAAAAATGAAAATAATGAGATCACTACTGCAATTCATGTTAAAAACATGAATAGTCATCAATATGTTGAATATTCTTCATGCCATCCCAGGGATCATCCTGGGCTTTGCCAATGTCACAAATTGTGATTTTTTTTCCTTATTAGCAACAAAAAATACCAGTTGGTGATTTTTTTCGGCAGTTTAACCTGTATATACAATCATGGATTTGGAGTGGAGAAATTCAATGGGATCATGAAAGGATGAGTCACAGACTTATTTCAGACTTGTACACTGACCTATATTGCACAAACAAATCAGGTGTGTTGGTATTGACAAACCTGTCTGTACAGTGCAATGTTACATAATAATCTACTAATGCTTCCATTTTCTTTTAAATATACCAATAAATAGTTTTGTCTACACTCCAGAGAAAATTGATTACCTTTGAAGTACTGATTGCTGTTTACCACGAAAATGTAAAAAATCTCTATCAGAATTATATACTTTCAGTAGTACAACATTATCATGGGTAAATGCAAGTTAGACATTGTATGTTCATCATCTCAGCCTAAGAGTAAATTAACAAAATTAACAGCATTTGGATTTAATGCAAATTCAACGAACAGTCTCTGATCCTGATGTTATTCCTGGCAGTCCTGCTCACTGATCTTTTACTTTTGCTGTCAATCCTGTTACGTCTGCAGAGACTTAAACTATGCAACAAGAAATATCAACATAAGCAAGTTTTGCATAATTGAATAATTTATTTCTCAAAACAATTGAATTCGAAAATACTCAGATTGGAACTTGCCATCGGGAAGTTTTTATATTTAAGCATCGTTTTCACTAATATTCTCTGATTTTACAGGTCCAATACACATGAAATTTTTAAACTACATACCATTTCTCCCTGTGGAGTGTGTTATTTGCCTCCACCTCCCAACAAGCCCCCATTTTATGTTTTATACAACAGCCAAATGATTGACAAATAAAACCTTTTCTGTGATAAGTAATAATGCCTAAAACGGGTATGCATTTGTTTTTTAAAATGTTGTCTCAAGCTACCATACATATGATAAATATTCTCCACATATTTTATCCCACTGTAATTCCTTATTGTTAAAGTGAGAAAGCCTGCAAGTAGCTTCTCGTGGTTCGGTGGTTCTTCCCTGGGTTTTCCAGGGTTCTTCCTCCATCAATAATACTGGCTGCCATGTATAGCTTATCTTGTGCTGAAAATGTTGTTAAGCCATATAACAACAACAACTTACTGCTAACTAGTGGCTCCGTAACAAAAGCGCTGACATACAAGCCCAATGCTAAACAAAAGCATGTTTGACAAAACCAAAACCGTGCAGTTATAAGTTAAAGTAAACAGTGTGTGGTATTCAAAAATAACAAAGCCAAGACCATTATTCTCATTACAATTTGAATTAACAGTAACCTGTGATCAAAATAATTTACTTTCATGTTTTCAGATGAAAAAATTAAAATTAAATTTAACTGACTGACGATTATTATTCAAAGACAAATGATCGCATACAACATTAACATTTAGAGTAATTAACTCAGTGATTGTTAGCTGAACCATTAACAATTTTTAAAATGATGCTTTTTGTTATTTATATCTTTCGCAGAGTGCGCTTTTGTCAGGTCAGCTTAACTAGTATATGCATATAACAATGTTGACTGGTCAATAACAATTTTTCCTTCAAGTGATATGATGGTCACTAAAGCCTATATATAGGGTACAGTTATGCCAGGTGTTGACTCTAAGTTTCATTGGTGGGAACAGAGAATCAAGTTTGTGTGTCAAGAAAAACTACATTGTGAAGCTAGCCATACAATGGGTGGGGGGATTTAATTAAAAAATGAGCTAGACACTGTAGATGTCAGCAAAGTTTATATTTTTACATTTTATGTTGTTTTTTTTTTCAGATGTAAAATAGTCATCAACATGAAATGATTTATTTTATAATATTATAGCTGTACTGATTGTTGTCAATAAAGTAATAACTATCCCATGTTTTTCAATTTTCAATTTTCATAGCTTATTTTATTAACAGACTTGGAAAAACATTCACTATTTATTCTGGCGACAATTTCTGAAAATTGGCGACAAAATATTGCGGTTGGCATTTTTTTTGTTGACAACTTTTTTAAAGCTAGGACCATCCCTGCATAATCCTAAATCAAGTAAAAATGTGATACCATAGTCAAGCAAAAGGAATTTTTTTGAATGACAGTTTTTAAATCATCTTTGACAGAGTTAGGTCAGCATTTTTAAATAGAATTTACCCTATTGACATCATTAATATTCAGGGGTCACTCTACCAGGCGAAGTGGGCTAAAAAGTCGCCTAAGAAGCGTAAATTTTGCCTTTTTCTGTTATGAAAGCGAAAACGAAAACGACATCACCCTCTGATTTTTTTGGATGTAATAGACTGTAGATTACAACTTTGGGATGCCCCCTCGCTGTAGCCAGTAAGTTCTGGCACTGCTGTAACCCAACAAATCCAACAAATGTATTTACGTGGTATAGATACCAATCAGCTTATGGCAACAAAGAAATTCTTGCACATTCACATGCAAGTTTTAATAGCTAACTGACCATTAACCCTTTTCCAGAGCAAGTTATCCTTGCTTAATATTATGAAGTTGGGCCTACAGTGCTATGATGAAAATATACCAAATTCTGTTTCGAAATTTAATCGTCAATATGCAGATAGTAATTTGCTTTAAAAAATACGATCAGTGAAGAGCGTTTTCTAATTTATATCCTATTTTTAAAAAGTGGAGATTTTAACAGTCGTATTTGCATATTTTTTGTATAAAATCAGTTAGAAACCGTAAATGAAATTTTAATGGCAGACATCGCTGCTTGTTTGATTTACCACTTAATAATACTGTGAAAATACAAAATATATATATATATAGTAATGAAGCAAATAATATTCAACCAATCAATATCATTATTACCAGTAGATAGACAAACCATAAATATGCAGAACTTTTAATGTTTTTTTTGTAATGAAGCAAGAAAGTGTGTAGTTTGAGATCCCCCCTGGTCTAAAAATAGATGCACTTGCTCAGTGCAAGACATATTCTTGGATTTTTGGTTGGGGGTAAAAAATAGGGTCCAGTTTAGTTATATATCGACTTTAGTGCTTCATTGTGTTGTTCATGAGTAGTTACATTAATGTTTTATCGGGAACAATGAAATCAAGACGAACCGTGTGGTTTAAAGTCACCTGTGCAATTATTCCTATGTACATATCGTATAGGCTGTTTCAAAGAATTCTAGAAATCTTTTTTGACTGCAACTGCACACAAAACTTAAGAAAAATAAAATAAGTGGTAGTTTATTAAGCATTTTTACCAACTTGCATTTACAAAGCTCTAATCTTGTTACTTATATCAGTGAAAATTAATTGCAATGTATAGCTTCATATGTGATTTTTAAGCCATAGAGCCAAAATAAACTGCATTTAATTTATTCAAAATCACATATACTAAGTATGAATAGAATGGATATGAATATAATTTTTTATACGCATACAAAATATATTGATACTCACAAAAAATAAATATTTTTCAACTTGAAAATAAGGCATTGCTTAATATTGTTAAAAGCGTACCAAGAAATTGAGCACATCATTAAAATATGATAATGCATCTCTCTCTCTCTCTCTCTCTCTCTCTCTCTCTCTCTCTCTCTCTCTCTCTCTCTCTCTCTCTCTCTCTCTCTCTCTCTCTCTCTCTCTCTATATATATATATATATATATATATATATATATATATATATATATATATATATCGTTTTATTGTTTCAGTCTCACTTCTCCCTGATTAACTCCCACTTTTCCCTATTTAGCTCCAACTTCTTCCTGTTCTGACTAAAAGGAGAAGTCACGTCTCCCTAAAATTTAAGTCTAGCTTGACCCCTAAATACTACTTTTCAAAAAGTATTTTATCTAATGCAACTTGAATCTTTACAATGTAAACTTAAAAATAGAAATGAAGATATCATTCCTATTATTACTGAATATAATCAAAATTTGCCTAATATAGGTAAGATTATCAATAAATATTAGGATTTATTAAAATTATCATGTAAAGCAAGTGTTAAATAGCTACACGAAAGCAAACCAACACTTGGTTATAAAAGGCCTAAAAATCATAAAGATTTCCTAATTAATTCTAAATTAGAAAACAAAAACATTTTATAAAAAGGATCATCAAATAAATGTAATAGACCTAGATGTTCACAGTTTTGTTATTCATAAAAATACTTCTTTCAATAGCAATAACACAAAAGAAACTTTTAATATGCATTGTCATGCTAATTGTGCAACATCAGACATTCAAAAAACGTGGCATCCAAAATATTGGATAAACCAGTCAACAAATATCTAAATGCCTGAACCAACATAGATGAGACATAAGAATTTATGTTGATCAATCATTTTCATCTCATGTTGCCACATATTTTAACAAGAATTCCCATATTTGGCAAGATTTCTCCCTCCAACCTAATTTTACAGCTGATTCTGAGATGGAACCAAAAGAAAACCTATTGGATTCGCCATCTTATTACGGTATATTCAAAAGGTCTAAATTTCAAAACACTATCTGACATTCAATAATTTAATTTTTTTTATTATATCCCCTATTTACAAAGAATTAGGAATATTTTTTTATTTTTTAATTACTGAATAAGTTAACTAGTTAAAGTAAAAACTATTATCATAAAAATAAGTTTAATAATTTCTTAAGAATGAAAGGGCATTTAAAATTAATTCTGAATATATAATTATTTATAGAATACTTGATTATTTTGTGAATAAGTATTATGCACATCATAATTTTTTATATAATTTAAGTTCTTACAAAGATTAAACATTCATCAATAATATATCAATATTGATTATATAGATATAATATATATATATTATTATTATTAATATAATATATAATTTTAATATATCTATATATATATATATATATATATATATGAGTATCTTCCACAAGATATATTTTGCATTGCTGGAATAACTTAATATAGATCATTATCACAACAGTAGCTTTGTATAATCCAATGCGGTTTGTAGTACTTTTGTCTCTTTCATGGCAAATAAAGACTCTGATGCACAATTCATTAGTTTTCAAACACAGAACTTGTGTTTGAAACTTCACATTCTGTAATCCATTGTTAAACTTAATCAGCATACTTGGTGACTTAGTTGTTGAAAATATTGAACAAAACTTATTTCAATGGCTAATGTCGGTACATTCTTCATAATATCATTTCAAGTCACAATATGACTGACAAGCAGAATCATATGCAGCTCACAGTATTTAGCATATTTGTAATCTTGGGTCATACATTAAGGATAAAAATTTAAGAACTGATATAAACAGAACACTTTTGAGTATTTTAAAACTTTGCATAGTATGATAGCTTTTCATTCAGATTTTTGAATTAATGTAATCTAGTTACTTGAGTTTCAGTTACTGAATGTCTGCACTTTAATGCCTCCAGAACTTCAAGATGAAATTTGATTGCTTGGGCTGGTTACATGTGGACCAAGTATGGACTGTGTCAAACATAATACATGCTTAATCATCAATGTAAAGGTTGTACAAGACGCTGGTGGGAAGTGGTCTAGCATCGCCTTGGAACTCGGAGTACAGTTTTAGTCATCATGCTTAGTACAACTCACATATCAATAGAGTCCTTATCAGCTATAGTGTCATTTTAGAATTTGACTAACCATACTTTAATGCACATTATTACTGTGATTAGCATTTAACCATCAAATTCTATAGTTACTTAAGTTCCTCGAAAATGTTTAACATGAATGTTAACAATATTTTTCAATATTAAGTGCAGCTGTGGTCAGTGCATTAACTGTTTTCATTGTGATATTTAGAATCGATTTGCATACTTTACACAGTGGCAGATTCATCATTTGGATTTGTTTTACTACTATTCTTTGAAGATCATGTTAGATGCCCTGAGATGCATTATATGGCACGTAAATCAATGATATGTAGAATTTTGGAAAATAATTAAGTGTGTTCAGTAGAATCGATGAAGCATGCACTGTGATGGCCAGGAGTTATCATTGATTGATCAACAAATTTGATAATCTCATGGTGACTTGTACGATATGGTACCAACAACACTTATTTTTGTCCTATATAGAAGGAATCACCGCAGTTTGGATGAATTGTACCCTTGGAATGCCATTTACAATCAAGCTGGAAAAGGTAGGCAGCGCAAAGATTCAATTGTAAGGCAACTATGTAACTTCATTAGATCTCATCGTCTGCAATTCTGCATGTCATAGTTCTGCATATGGAATGTTCTTAATGCAGTGTTTTGGATGACAGCTGGTTGGGAGAAGATACTGGTGTTTGTCGGTTGGTTTCGAGTAGATGTCATCCTAGTCAGGGCCAAGCTAACAACAATCGCTAGTCAAAACCAACCTAGTCAATCTAGACCCTGTGGCGATAAAAGATGCAAAACCTGTCAACATATGATAGAGACCAAGACATTCACTAGCACAGTGACTAAAGAAAAACTAAACATACATGGTCCAAACAAAATGTGCAAAACAGAGAATGTGATTTATCTCATCACATGTAAGATCTGTGGCCTTCAGTACGTGGGAGAAACTGAAAAGCTACACATAAGGATAAACCTTCATAGATCTGATTGGATGACAAAAAAGCTGTACAGAAACCCGGTCGCAGAACACTTCTCCTCCCCTGGCCACACTTTCAGTGATATAATACTTATCGATATTGCTAACAACCACAGCTGGAGTTCCAAAACCAGGAAGGAAAAGGAATCATACTGGATACGCCGCCTTAGAACATTGAAACCAAGCGGTTTAAACCAAGAAGACTAGAAAATGAAAACTATGCACTAGTAGAATTTAACATTTTCTAAATCTTCTTATTATCCTTCAATTTTTACTATAAGAATAACCGGTATAGAATCAAATATCCGGGATATAATCTGCGTTACATATGTACACAAAGTAAAAATAGATGTCGCTTTGGCTTGTAGACTTTTAGGGAATTATACGTTTTCAGTTTCCGCAACTAGTCTATACAAGCTGGTTGTATTTATAGTTTTAGCACATGTGAAGACAGAAATGTAGAGGTTTGCAAACACGTTTTTGTGTTTATTTGTTTGTCGTATATATGTTTTGTATTTGCCTTTGAAAAAGACTCATTAAGAGTCGAAAGCGCTTAGGCTAGTTAGTTACTAGTTTCTTACTGTTCGTCGTCAGTGTATTGCATCTATATATATATATATATATATATATATATATATATATATATATATATATATATATATATATCTGTGTGTGTGTATTATTCAAATGTGAATAATATTAACTCTTTTCTTCCCATATAAAATAATAACCCTATTACCTGTGCCTGCCATACAACATTGATGTGATCTTCAAAAAAATTATATATTCTCGAATTGCTGGAAAAACTTCAATATAATCATTTCCACCACAAGTTAGCTTTTGTTATCAATGCTGGATGATTGTAAGTTACTTTTTGTCATCATTTCATGATAAAAAGACTCCTGATGCACAAGTTGCTTTGTTTTCAACACAGCAACTTTTGCTTTGAAACTTCAAACTTCACTGTAAATACCAATATGTATTTAATCAGCATACTTGGTGACATTAGTTTTGAAAATATTTAACAAAACTTTTCAATGGCATGTTCGTGTTATATTCTTCATAATATCATTTCAAAGTGACAATAGAACCTGGCAAAAAGTGTATTTATAGTTTTAGCACATGTGAAGACAGAAATGTAGAGGTTTGCAAACACGTTTTTGTGTTTATTTGTTTGTCGTATATATGTTTTGTATTTGCCTTTGAAAAAGACTCATTAAGAGTCGAAAGCGCTTAGGCTAGTTAGTTACTAGTTTCTTACTGTTCGTCGTCAGTGTATTGCATCTATATATATATATATATATATATATATATATATATATATATATATATATATATATATATATATATATATATATATATATATATATATATATCTGTGTGTGTGTATTATTCAAATGTGAATAATATTAACTCTTTTCTTCCCATATAAAATAATAACCCTATTACCTGTGCCTCCCATACAACATTGATGTCATCTTCAAAAAAATTATATATTCTCGCATTGCTGGAAAAACTTCAATATAATCATTTCCACCACAAGTTAGCTTTTGTTATCAATGCTGGATGATTGTAAGTTACTTTTTGTCATCATTTCATGATAAAAAGACTCCTGATGCACAAGTTGCTTTGTTTTCAACACAGCAACTTGTGCTTTGAAACTTCAAACTTCACTGTAAATACCAATATGTATTTAATCAGCATACTTGGTGACATTAGTTTTGAAAATATTTAACAAAACTTTTCAATGGCATGTTCGTGTTATATTCTTCATAATATCATTTCAAAGTCACAATAGAACCTGACAAAAAGCAGAAATGCAATAATGGCAGACATCACAGTATTTAGGCAGTATTTGTAATTCATTTGGGTCATACATTAAGGAATATATACAATTTCTAAGAAACATGATATAAACATGAACACTTCTGGAGTATTTTAAAAACGCATGTCATGTATGCGCATATACTCATCTCAGATTGTTTTGAAATTTAATGCTAATTCTATTTAACTTGACTGTATTCAGTTACTGAATGCTCTGCACTTTAACTGCACCATCCAGAAACTTCAAGATGAAAATTAGTGATTGCTATGGGCTGTTTACAATGGTGGCCAAGTAATAGACTGGGTCAAAAAATACATCGCGTCTAATCATCAAAGTACAGAGTTGTACAAGACCGCTCTGGTGGGCTAAGTGGTTAAAGCATCTGCCTTGGAAACCGGAAGTCACAGGTTTTAGTCATACCATGATGCTATAGTACAACTCACATAAGTCAAGTACGAGTCACCTTGTGCAGCTATAGATGTCATTTTAGAGAATTTGATTAAACATACTTTTAAATGTCATTTATTCACTGTATTTCATGCTTTACCCATCAAAATTCTATTCAAGATTACTGTATAAATTCCTCGAAAACTGCTTAAACATGACATTTAACAATAATGTATTTCAAAATATTTAAAGTGCAGGTCACATTGGTCATGTAGGCATTAAACACTGATTATTTCATTGTGATATTTTCAGAATCTGATTCTGCATACTTTAAAAGTGGCAAGTATTCACTTCATTTGGATTTGTATTATACATCCATATTCCTTTGAAAGATCATTGTTTAGATGCCCTGAGAGGCATATATGGCAAAATCAATGATAATGTAGACATTTTTGGACAAAATAAACTTAAATGTGTGATCCAGTAGAATCCAGATTGAATGGCATGCACTGTGATGTCACAAGGAAAGTAACATATATTGATCAACAAATTTGCACTAATCTCAACTGTGACTTGTACTATAGGACCAGACAAGCAACTTATTTTTGTTGCTATAAGAAGGAATGCACCAGCAGTTGGGAAGAAATTGTACTTGCAATGCCATTTATAAACAAAGCTGGGAAAAGGAGGAGGCAGCAAACGAGATCAATTGAAGGCAACTATGTAACTTCATATACCACCATGTCTGCCAATTCTGCATGTCAGGTAATTCTGCACAATGATATGTCATTTCTATAAATATTGGATCACATGTTATTTTGGGTCAAAAATCCAAGAAAGAATGATCATATTTAAATTAAGAAAAGTGATATTCATAACGGGTACAAAAATATCCCACATTTTGACTCGAAAAGCATATGAAAATGTGATTTCTAAATGTCAACCTGAAGACACACTCCATGACCTTATTGAACTTGTAACTAAGATAATCCTATTCACTATGTATCTTTAAGAATCACACAAATAAATACATTATTTAAAAGATGGGAATGCATACCTTAAAAAAATTCTGCATCATAATTCCAAGTTTCCAATTTTGCAAGAAACCATCCCACAGGTAAATAATCGTCTGCTACCCAACATGTGAACTTGCCACTAGAACCGGAGAAATTCCCCAACGTATAGTCCCTTTCTAAAATTTTTAGTAATTTTTACCCATAAACAACATGCTGAAAGCAGATTACATCCTATTTATTGTCGTTTATCTTCCACATAATAGCTTTTTTTTAAAAAAAAATGTTTCTTTACTACTTTTTTTATGGGATTAGTTTAGTTTGCTTAATATCTATTTTCATTTATTGGCATTGTTAGTTGAATTTTGTAAAACCGGCTATAAACCTGACCTAATTACTCCACTGAAATGCTGAGTCAACAGACACAGTCCAAAGTAATGAATTCATTTCTGTAGCCTGATGAATAATCATTACATCTTTTCAAAGCTGTGCCCTGAATAGACTAACATATCACAAGTCATGAAAACACAGATGGTATACTATGTGTCCAAAATTAACATTATTTTGAACAGAATATTTTGGTGACAATTGCCTTTTCAAATAATAAGCATTGCAGTATTTTATTTTTGACAAATGGTCAAATTCATTATGCATTTTGCTTTAATATTGGAGATTGAAACCTTGTATGAACAGTAAATAGCATTGTACATCTTCTGTATGGTATGTCATGTCTTTTATTTGATTTTGTAATAATACCTAATTATTTTCAGACAAATATGTGCTTTCATACAGACGGCAATAGAAAGCAATCACAGGCTCTAGGATAATAAACACCCAGGTCTCTCCTACTTTTTGTTCCAAAAATTTATTTTATCAAATTAACAAGTATTGTTCGTCCTGGGGTATCTTTATGAGCCCGGGCCTCTGGGATATATTCCAAATTGCCACCCACCCATCCCTCCTGTCGGCCCTGTGCATGCAAGTAAAAAAAAAAAACGTAAAAACATGGCTATCATTTCAGATTTATTTTAGTTAAATTTTACATCATGCTGAAATATCATTTTGAAGAAATGTCATCTGTACAAATTAAGAATAAAACTAATTGTACGTTACTCCTCTATCACATTTATAGTTTTAACATCCACAAAAGAATCAGAGATGAATGAAAAAGCGCGACATGTTCACAGGTCTCACTGGATAGTTTCGTATTTTGACACCCTCCTAATTTTTAAGGTAGAAGGCATGAGCCTGATTATCACAACCCTAGCATTTATAAACTCACACATAAGCTAAATCTGTAATGTGGTTTACATTTACTTTGAGTTAGGCTTGTAAATGGGTTGCCTTGTTGGTGACTGCCTGTCACAGTTAGACCAGCACTGGAGATCAAATGCGTAACTTACTCTGCAAATGTGCATCCGACTTGGCTTACGTATTTACATGTGTCTGCTTCAGAGGTAAATATCTAAAAATCTACATGGTTGAGGGGTGATGAAAAGTATGTTAATTTGTTATAGTACTAGTGAACTTTCAAGATCAATAAGGTACATACTGACTCTGTGAGCCTGCTTCTCACAGGAACAGGTTGAAAATAGCTCTTTTCTGTCAAAAATGAATGCAAAAAAGAGGGGTTGGTGGTAGTATAGGTTCAGTATCAAAACCACCAGTTGCATAAGGAATTAACCTTAATACCTTAGTCAGAATCTTACAAGCATCCTTTCAACAAAAATCATTAGTTAGTTTTTATTTGTATCTTTATTGTAAAATTATGATCATTTTTCTGCAATAGGTCATTGTCGGATGAATATTTGGCAAAACAACTGTCCGGTGAGACCACACGATCGTACTTTGCAATAGTAATAACTCAATCCAAGATAATTTTCTTAACCCACTGTAATGCCGAACTGCCATTGTAAAAGTCTACATCGACCGATAATTTTTATCTGGAAATTTCGTTATGACAATATGAAGATGACTCAAAAATCTTGATTGAATAAACTTTATTTTAACTATATTACGATTCAATTTTTAAAACAAAAGTTTTTTAAAATGTCAGTAAATAAGTTTATATGTCTCATGTGATCTTTACTTGAACATCACTATAAACTGTCATACGGGAGACAGCGATATGACCAGATTTGTTAAGCTACATTAAAAAAAATAATAATAATAAAAACACCACAGTACGCATGCGTAGCTTACATTGTGACATCACAGCGCGCGACATTCAATCCAGATTGTACTGGATCACAAATCTGGTCCAAAAATGTCCACTTATTTTAACATTGATTTTGCCGTATGTATTCTCAGAGAGGTGGTGGTAAAAAAACGACTTTCCAAAGGAACATGGATGTATGACGATCTAAATAAAATGAATAATTGCCATTTTAAAGGTATAAAGAATGAAATGCTAAAGAAAAACACTCATAACTGAAATAATCGGTGAGAAACGCGTACAAGTATGACTTTTACCACAGAAGGATGCAGACTGTATAAACATAATACATTCATACGTCTGCCTGTATAATGTGTTTACAGCCGCATTAAAAATAAATGTTGTATGTGCTTGTTTGCATTTAAAAACAATGGTTAATGCATTTTTTAGTTATGATAATGTAAATTTTACTTACATCTATCCCCTTCTTGGATCTAATCTTGCCCCTGATTTTGGCTCGTGACCATATCCCAATGGGTCCAAGGATTGATAGACATCCGTATAAAAAGCAGCTTTCCCCAACAGTTTCTGCATTCTTCCCGGCAGTGAAGCATGGAACGAAATACGTGAGGATGCAAGTCCCAAAATCACTAAAACAAGAAAACAAGCCGCTTGCCCATTCACCCATCTTGAAGGTTTAAATTTTTAACCGAAATCCTTGGCTACGAACGCGCGAAATCGTTGGAACCAATAGCACAATTTCTTACAAAGGATTGTCACGTGCTCATGACATCACGCCCAAAGTCAGACTGGCGTCAAAATATGAAAATCCTCGATCGAAAAAGAATACCAATCTACTCAGTAATTCAGAAATTACACATTGCCAGAAGTTAAGAAGTGATAACAATACACAAGTTGTATTTCAGTTATCTTTAAAATTTACACCAATTTGTTAAGAGTTGACTTACTTAATATTTGTCAATTTTAAATCAGCATTACATCGGGACCCACCCCTAAACGCAGGGACTCGTATCATTGCTTACAATTTACCGTCGTACGTGTGCTATATTATAACTTTTATATGTATGGATTTACTCAAAGATTGATTCATACAGTGTCATGTAGCCATTATGTTTCCTTGTAATTGGTTAGGTTAAATAGTTACAATTACAATATGTAAACTTTGAACTCCAGTCTGCATTTAAGACAGTTTTATAAAAGAATATTGTTGTCTTTCAGATATTTGTAATGGGTGTTGCATCAGGCCATACACAGCTACAAAGCAACAAAACATAAATAGGCATTGCTTATCCATCTACATGTTACCATAACAGCAAAGTTGACATTACTAATGAACTATGTTCGCAAATTGACCTCTATAACAGTTTTGATATGTACAGTGCCATTGTTAGATTTTGGTTTCTTTCCTGTTAAAGGATGAAATGGTTATCTTTCTTCATGCTGCATCTTCACAATAGACTCTTCAAATATTCTTCAAAGCCCTACACTGGTAGAGGGATAAATAAGATTTTACTATGATCTAATACTAATTAATGCAATGGCAAAGAAATATGTCTTTTAAATTAAATGAACATAAGAATCTTGTATTTTATATCAAATATATTAGAACTGGTATACAAAGAACTATCGAGCAAATTTCTAGGGTTTTAAAGAATTTGAAAGTTATAAATTTATTGAAAACATGCAGTAGCTGGCAAAAAACTGAAAACGGATAGTGAAACCAAAAATTGAGATGATGCGACAGCTGCTTGTGACATTATGTTAATTTAAGGAGATGCGACTGATCAAAATAAATTGACGCTATAGCAAGTGTTTGTTAGTTGTTTAATACCAATAGCTATAAATAGATCTGCTCTGGATTGATAGTTCTATTTTGGTGACATTTTGTTTTCACTCCCAGCATAATAAAGTTGATAGATGTTTATCTGGATTCTGTCTTGCTGTCTGCCTATTAGTCAGTCCACCCATTTTCAGTAATAGAGCAGAAGTCTAAAACCATTCAAAACATTTCCAGGAAACTTGTTACATTTATTAAACTGTTGGTCCAGTGTTATGCTATTCATTTGTCAATATTTATATTTTACCAATTTTTTTGTCCATCCTTTCTTTCATTTCTCCAAAAACAAAAAATGTTAATGTGTTTCAGTACAAAAAATGTATTTTAGTACAAATCATCCGATGCTAAGCCTCAATTAACTACATTCCATTGATATGTCTAGTATCATAATAGTTTACTACATTGAAACTTGTGTATAATAAAGCCAGTATGGTATGTTTATGTGAAGGTTATAAATAAGGGCATGTCATTAGCAGTTAATGACCATTAAATACATCAGAGTATCCCTTAGGGGTACAAGACTGAGGTCAAAAATCTCCTTGGTCTCAAAACTGGTGGTCAGACTGAGTAAAACTATGGTATTAAAAAAATTGAGGGTGAAATAAAAAATTGGGTGGGCTCTGAAGCACAAACGAGGGTAAAGAAAAACACTGTACATGTAATCTAGTCTTTTGTCAGAACCAAAGGATAAAAATTAAGCTACAAAAGTCACTAAGAAAATACCATTTTGTGACTTAATCAAATTTCTCTAAGCATTATATATTTTCATGACCTTATACCTGTTAACTAATAGCAAATTTTGGGTTTTTTAAATCACAAGAAAAGCCAAAAATATTGTTTTAAGTTATTATTAAGTAAGAAAATGGTTCCTCTTACATTAAATAAGTTAAAAGGGTGCTGATATGATAGGAATGATAGATGAATGGATAATGGTAAAACCATGCAACAGCACATCCAGAGTTAAACCACACATATTCTCTTTTATAAAGAAATACATTTATCAATTTTTTTTAATTAATTTTTGACAAATAACATCATTTTTTTAGTGCTTTTGAAATTATGTTTAAATAGTTATTGTCTCCAAAATGTTGGAAACCTTGATGTGTGTGTGTGTGTGTGTGTGTGTGTGTGTGTGTGTGCATATATATATATATATATATATATATATATATATATATATATATATATATATATATATATATATATATATATATATATATATAATGTAAGTGTGTGTGTGAACTTAATATACATTTAAACCATTTGAAAGATTCTTTCTTTTATCTTGTGACAGTTTTGGTGGTGGATAAGCTGTAAATAAGTAAAACTGTAGATAATGATGAAGTAAACATTGCTGTGCATTGTCTGTATACTAGTACAAACTGGATATAATTACACAGAATCTGGTCATTTTGTAAAAATCTTGCAACTTAATGCTATATTGATATTATTTTGTATGTTACAGAGTGGATGATGCAGCCTCAGAAATAATTTGCAATTATGTCATGCAGTATTGACTCAGCCATCTGCCTTTTGCTATCTTTCTTCAAAGAATAACTTCAACATTGTATGTGTTATCTTTGAAGATGAGTATTATTATGGATGTGTCAGTAGCGGGAATGTTAGAAGGTTGCATTATGGTGTTTTATTCTGCCAGGGATGTCTGCACTATTTATGTTTTCAGTTAAAGTGGTGTTTACAGTGAATTCTTTGAAAGCATCATCACAACACATCTGTGGCTCAGCACAGTTAAGTGTCTATGCTTTTTATGTCACAAACTATATTCTAACATATTTCCTTGCGATTGCAATTTTTGTATATTTGACCTTTGACCACCTTGAAGGCACCACATTGATGGGCTAAAAACAATATGCCCCTGCTGCAGATTCTTATTGAATAGGCAACCTATGTACTCAATTTTAGAGTTTAGTCACAATTTTCCAATTACTTTCAAATAATAATTAGCAACTCGTGCTGTATCTAATTAATGATAATATTCTTGATGAATAATATATCAAGCTATGTCCAGTTTGTAATCCGAAATGGGCAGTGAAAGATTATGAACAGTCAGTCATATTGGTCATTGTTTTGTCTTTTGTTAGAGACAGCCACATTGTAGTTTTAACACAAATTTTCTAAATTGTATTTTCATTGAAACTTTAAAAATACAAGTGACTGTGTGTTAATTTTCAGGGCCTTCCATTAGATTTTAAGTTGGAGGGTGCATTGCCAAAGCAGGAAGGGGCTTTGGGGTACTGGCCCCCAATGAGGATTAAAAAAAAATTTGTACAGTAGCTGGGTATAAAGCAGTAGTTGCCAGGTAAATCACCAAGCTCCCGACTGTTAAGGAAATCCCTGATGTTGAATTTGACACTGGTTGAATCACCATATTAAAATTTACCAAATGGGTCAAATGGTCAAGTAATAGAAATGTGTAAAAGCTGTAAAAGACATTCTACTTTTCAAGAAATCAACTGATTTGAATCAAACATCCATAGCCCACCCTACCCCTAGTGAATACATTATGTGAATTTGACTGAAATTACTTTTTTAAAATTTTTTTTGTAAACAAGATATGTATTGTTGATGCTTAATATTTAGTAGGACATCTCATTCTTTACTTTGTAGTGTAATGTACTGCTTTAAATCTTTGAATACAACTTAAACAATTGGATAGTACTATAAGGTCCATAAGACAAGTACTGTTCATCATGTGGATGTAAAATAAACTTTTTTAGAGGTACATATGGAAAGAAAGTTAAAACAAAATTTTATTAGTTTAAAAAAATAGGAACATAGTTCAGTTTATAAGAGAAAAGCAGAGAGAATAAAAATGGCAACGAAACCAAAGGAATTTAATAAGACCAGCAAATAGTTTGATATTAAGCTGTTACAGTAGGGAAAAAATAAGGAAAAATGATGGACTTTCACACACAGCACTAACATTGCAGACATCAAGCTGATGACATTTCCTTCAAAATTTGCAGCATTCACATTTCATCCCAGTAATATATTTATACTCACTGTACATTTACAAAAATTAAACAATAATAACTTTTATATTTTACCATGTACATAACTGACAGCTAAATAGTCACTTTATATTCCTATGACAGAGAGTATTTTTTTGGTGCATTCAGGCATTGAGATAACCTGTGTTGGATTATCTGTAGTGGGCAACATAAACATTCTATAACATGCATACAAATATTAAGTTATGATGTTGTATGTTTATTAAAAATGTCAATAAAGTACCTTCCACTGAAAGACATTTTCTGTATTACTTGTTCAAAATTCAGAATGGTATTAAAAAGTCTCTGGATCATCTCCTTCATCATGTACAAACATTTTGGGTGTGATAGTGTACATGGAGAAGAAAGAGCTATAAAGATAAGAAGTAGAATTTGAAGTGAGTATCAGAAAGTAATGCACTGTCAACCATTATTACCTTTTCTAACAATGTTTTTATATCAATATGTTAGTCAGTTCCCATTTTTTAACCACTGCCTGTATACTAATTCAAGTGCCTGTAAATCCATTCAAATCACAGTCTTGTTAAAAACAGTAGTTTCTCATTTTTTATGAATTGCCATGAAACTTGTTAAATATTAGTCATTACCTGAATATACACCAACTGACCAATCATGTTGCTACTGCAAGTTTTATTAGAGTTATTGCCCTTTTTTGTTGAATGACACAATCTCTTTGACAGATTCTCCCATTGGTTGGTGGGAGAGACTTATATAAAAATCAACTGGTCCTGCAGAAAATCAACTGTCTCTCCCAAATTAAATGAAAATAATGACTTGGGTAAAATTCTATTGCATCTGTAGCTGTCCATATCAACTAAAGTTTGCTTCTGCCATTTTTGAAAAATTCATCACTCCTTTTTTTCTTTTGTTCATTAATGCAGTGCATGATATAATCTTGTAAGTACAACTAGTCCACTTTTTTGTGGAGTGAGGGGATGGATTTTAATGAAACACAGCAAAATTCTGTTCATTAGCTGAAAATGTACAAATCAATAAATCACTGTTCTGACAGTGTTATTGCCTTATATTGACTTGCCGCTGTGTACAGTGCATAACATAATCTAACAAATCATCCTTTCAGATTTCATTGGATCGCCATCAGTAAAATAATAAAATAAAATAGAGACAAACAGTCATACATACAATTATATTGTTATAAAGGATATACAATTTAACAATTTAAAAGAAACTTATACAATTTTATATAGTATATTGGTATTAAGGCCATTAGAACACAAAGTATATAATTTATGAATACAATAAGTTTCTTTTATCAGTGTTTGTGTTGTTTTATTTTATCCCAATTGGATCGCCATGAAACATTGTGAAATGTTTTCAGCATCATCTGAAGTTACATATGTCAACTAATTTTTGCTTTTGCAGTTTCTAGTCATTTCCTTTTCTAAATTAATTTAGAGTATAATATGATCTTGTGTAATCAGTTTGTCACCTTTTTTTTACTGAATTGCCATGTAACATTGTACATTTTATCAATTGAAGATATTTATATCAGCAAATCACTCAGTTTTATTTTGCAAAGTATTGTCCTGCAGTAGAATGCAGCAATAGAATCTTGTCAGCGTAACTGGTCATGCCTTTTATAATGGATCATATCTTGTATGATATGTCTTTGTGTTCCCATGATTTTTATAAAGGTTGTTGTCATTCTGGATTAAAATTAGATACACTGTATGACTTAAGTTTGTTAATGCAGTTACTCTAAGTATTTAGTGCCATGAAAATTGGTACAATGCTCATAATGAGAAGATATGTGTGTTGATTGTACTTGTCTATTTTCAGAAGAGCTGTGCAGTGTCATCTTCTTCACTGGCATGGGGGATGATGTTTGGAGAGACATTGATCAAATCACTCACCATTCCTTCAGTTGCAAGCATCACTGTTCAAAAGCCATTTCACATTCTTAAGGTAATATATTGTATGTATTATATGTTAATTCAATTATTTTAATGATTGTATCTTTGGAACTCCATTACAATTCCTTTTTGATCAGTTTTGAATCTTTACAATACACATTTTAAATCCTAATTGCTAAAATAAAGGTCCTATTACTAATATAAAGGTTTGTTATCACTGTTACACTGGTCCAGATGAATACTGTTATGAGCTGCCCATTAGTTATGTGCACGATATTGTTAAAGTGTGACATCAGTAATTAACTAATGATCAATTTTGTATGGGTAAAAAATATTGACTGAGATCTTTAAATGGGTCTGGATTTACTGTTTGCTGTAACAAAATTACTAAAGAGTAAAAATGATACTTTATATTTTCAGTTGCTATTGCAGTATAGTAATTTTGCAGGGTTATACTTCTTTGTGTATTAACTCCATCCAGAAAGATTTAATAAAATATTGTTTTAACTTACATCAAATAGAAGAATAGTATTTTTTCATTTGTTCCTTTGTAGTGAATTTGTTTTGCAAGTAAATGTTTTGATGGGGCTGACTAAAGGCTAGCCTCTTCTACAGTCCCATTTTCATATATCTTTGTCCCATTTTCAGATGTCTTTGTCCCATTTTCAGATGTCTTTGTCCCATTTTCTCATGTCTTTGTTCCATGTCCTGCTTCATGAGATCAGCAGCTTCAATTTATCTACTTGCTTCCAGCACAAGCCAGTTTATTTTTACTCAGTGGCTATCAATATCAGGTATGAAAGAAAACATACACTGCTTCACTCAGGAATCTGGTCTTGTACAGTTGTCACAAAGGATCATATGGGTAATGTCTATCCAGTTTGCTTCAAATATAGAAACATTAATGTCTATCCAGTTTGCTTTAAATATAGAAACATTAATGTCTATCAAGTTTGCTTCAAATATAGAAACATTAATGTCTATCCAGTTTGCTTCAAATATAGAAACATTTAAATGTCTATCCAGTTTGCTTTAAATATAGAAACATTAATGTCTATCCAGTTTGCTTCAAATATAGAAACATTAATGTCTATCCAGTTTGCTTCAAATATAGAAACATTAATGTCTATCCAGTTTGCTTCAAATATAGAAACATTAATGTCTATCCAGTTTGCTTCAAATATAGAAACATTGGCTTTTATCCAGGTCAGTCTGCTTACCCGAGTCATCTGATTATGGTGTTATAGTTCCCTGTAAAGTTCTCCATTATGACATTGCTGAGACCTTTCATTCTCACCTAAATCAATTAAAAGTCCCTGCTGACAATTGGATAGATCTACAGTCACACAATCAATTGAATTCATGCTGACAATTGGATAGTTCTACTGTCACACAATTAATTTAAAGTCCCTGCTGATAATTGGATAGATCTACAGTCATACAATCAACTGAATTCATGCTGACAATTGGATAGATCTACTGTCACACAACTAATTGAAAGTCCCTGCTGACAATTAGATATATCTACAGTCACACAATCAATTAAATTCATGCTGACAGATGGATAGATCTACTGTCACACAAGTAATTGAAAGTCCCTGCTGACAGATCTAGTCACACAATCATTTGAATTCATGCTGACAGATGGATAGATCTAGTGTTACACAATTAATTGAAAGTCCCTGCTGACAATTAGATAGATCTAAGGTCACACAATCAATTGAATTCATACTGACAGATGGATAGATCTAGTCTTACACAATTAATTGAAAGTCCCTGCTGACAGATAGATCTAGTCACACAATCATTTGAATTCATGCTGACAAATGGATAGATCTAGTGTCACACAATTAATTGAAAGTCCTTGCTGACAAATGGATGAGTCTGCTGTCACACAATTAATTGAAAGTCCTTGCTGACAAACAGATGAGTCTGCTGTCACACAATTAATTGAAAGTCCATGCTGACAAATGGATAAATGTACTGTCACACAGTCAGTTGAATTTATGCTGACAGATGGATAAATCTACTGTCATAAAACTAATTGAAAGTCCATGCTGACAAATGGTTAGATGTACTGTCACACAGTCACTTGAATTTATGCTGACAGATGGATAAATCTACTGTCATAAAATTAATTGAAAAAGTCCATGCTGACAAATGGTTAGATGTACTGTCATACAGACAGCTAAAGTCCATGCTGACAAATGGTTACATCTACCATCACAAATTGCTTATTCCAGTGATTCAGTATATTTTAGTGGTGATCAGGACAAAGAGGATGTGATTGCACCAGTAACAATAGTAAAATTTGCTGAGGTTATAAAGGTGCCATTAATAACTGATATCAGTTAATCTATATTCCCTCTTTTTTTAATGAAGTGGAATTTTCGAGTACCACGGTTTTATTAAATCAAACACTACCATGATTTTATTAAATCAAACACTACCATGAGTTTATTAAATCAAACACTACCATGAGTTTATTAAATCAAACACTACCATGATTTTATTAAATTAAACACTACCATGATTTTATTAAATCAAACACTACCATGATTTTATTAAATCAAACACTACCATGATTTTATTAAATCAAACACTTCTGTTCATCCTATGGTCACACTCATTCACATGAGATCTGAAATAATGAATAGTTCAGAAATTTGATATTGGAACATTAGAATAAAAAAAAGTCTTAATTACATTAATATTCAACTTTGGGTACATTTCATGATAATTAATTATCACCTGATTTGTTGTTCACCTGTACATTCAGAATCATAATGTGGGGTTCATCTACTCAGAAACTTATAATTGGTGGGACATAACCTGGACAAAGGATGCACATATGTGCAGAACTTCTAATTTCTCCTCTTTTTCTTTATCCTTTCAGAAGATGAATATTTATTTATTTATGCAGTGGATGCCCAGCCATTTAAAAGCATCATCATCAGCGAGGTGCAGAGCCTGCAGTGCATCAGGGAACTTTGTCAGTGAACAGTTCTTCACAATGTGTGACATGTTCTGTAGAGCACGATAGCTGGAGGAAGAGAAAGTTGCCTGACCCCATTGGACAAGGCTGACTGCACAATGACCATGTTTTGTCCAGAAACAGTTCAGCTGAGTTCAAAGATGCAATGGAAGGTTGAAGCTGGGAGGTCAGACAGATAGCTCAGCTACAAGGGAGTTGTTTGAAGACCACTCATCACTTCATGCCTCAATATCTGCCATATCCTTTGGACCAATTGCATGCCTTGAAGTTAAATACACTGCTGGATGTGAGGGGATGTCCATGTACAGTAGAAGTTTCTCACTGGCATAAACCTTAGGCAGCAGTTTTGTGGTTACTTCCTGGATACGGATCTGTGGAGTATTAATCTTGCTGAGTACAAGCAGCAATGGTAAAGGAGTGGAATATACTGTTCAGAGATTATGCACCTTATTGTGTTGTGCTGGATGTCAATTAGCTTGGTGTGGGACATTTGATCCCAGTGTATTAATCAGCAGTTGAATAACAGAGGGCCAGTGCTGATGATGTCTTGAGTGTTCCAGCACTAGTGCTCCATAATTGACTTTAATTGCTATGTTCAGCTTAACACCCCATTTATATACTTAACCCCAAAAATGTGTACAGCTTATCTTCGTGTCTCTTTTTCTCCTAAGCCATTAAAAAAATAAACTTATAGTGCTGTTCACATTGATCAAGTTACTTGAGCATCACTTGTTCAACCAGTAAGATTTATTAATTATGACTTTTTCCTGATTGAGTTTCCTTAATGGTATCGATAAATTAATTATATAAATATTGCTATTAGTTAGAATAACCCCCAAATATATAAATTTATCAATACAATAGTATATAGACTGCTAATTTAGTAACAATATGAAGAATAGTTTGTTTCATTCATTCTTTTTATCCATTTTAGAAATATAATTTAGCTGTGATATAAGTAACCCAGTTTTTAAAATGGCAAGCAAAAGTGAATGTGAATGTTTTTAATTTCCTGAAGAAATGATTGAAAGTGTGGGCCTATTTGGGGTTCAAAAATAGAAGATGATGCAGAATATAAAAATAGTCTAAACCAGATAAGAGATCTGAATGTTGGGCAAGAAGGAAAACATGTACAGTGGTTAGTAAAAGACATGCATATAATCTCAAACAAACATGTTTTTCATTTGATTTTAAACAAAAAAATTTTTATCAGGTTTTGCCATATTGTTTATAAAAAAAAAAACATATAGGTAAATAAATATTGTTTTTGTTATAGGCATAAAGGGTCTGTTACACTGCATTTACTTACATTTTTATAAAAATGATTTGTAAAAAAGTGTCAAAATAAAAAAAAAAATTAGAGATTGTGTGTCATTTGTATTTTTAATATAGCTTTAACAATTTTCCAGTTATATAACTACAGTGTCTTCAGTGTGGCAGTTTATTGTGATGTCTAGCACTGAGACATCATGCCACAGACATGTAGCATCATGTCCATTCCAGTCTCATTATCCTGACACCAGGCTGACCAGTCCTAGCAATAGCCACTCTGTTGCAAATTCTGACACCGGTCCTAAAACTAACATTGTAATTCTGACATCCAAGCAAGGCAGCTGCTAGAACCATTTTTATAAGTTTTTTGTATAACTAGGCCAGGATTTAAACCTGCAACCTCCCACAGCCAAAGTGTACTTTCTAACCACTAAGACCACCAGAGCAGTCAATCATTAAGTAACTTGGCTTTATATATGTATGTTTGAATAATGTTAAATGTAATGATTCTTGGGTAAATGATACATCTTGTGCATATATATCTATATTTATATTTGGTACTGCCATTGTTTAAAGAGTACTCTAGGTTGTGAGGAGAGGACCATCCTCTTTCTTACCAAGGATACTGGAGCTGGTGATGAAATGGGCTGAGACTTTGTGAACCATGTTCTTAATTCATATATTTCTTTTAGCACATAGTGTACAATCATAATGAATAACTTTTACAAATGTGTCATTCATAATTCTGCTTCTTTTCTGTTGAATAATACTTTTATTGCTTGTGGGATTCTTATGTGGATAAATAAATTCAATTTAGATTATAGACAGCAATATTTAATTTGCAAATTTACTCCAAACTTCATGCAGCTGATGGAACTGAGATCATAAGATATGGATCAACATTCAGCAGTTGTGTCAATAGAGACTGACCACTGAAGTAACAATAGGTCTTTGCCATGGAAGGAATGATAGGGCTTTTGTTAGCTTTGCCCAGGGTGATCATGATTCAAAGGGTGAAAATCGTTTATTCTACCTTGCTGATGAAATACATTCTGACAAGGAAAGAAAACTGAAATGCTATTTTATTACAATATGTTGATAGAAATTTTCACTCACTGTTGGATATTTTTCAACAAATTGGTTGTAACTACAGAGTATTGAGAAATTTAGGTCATTTTATGATGTTGTCTTCAGATCATTCCAAGTATTATTCCTTATAATTTGTTCTAAACTTTCTTTGGAATAATCCAAATTAGGACACAAGTACTATGAACAGAGTTGTTACATACATTGTTTTCCTGAAATTAGAGATGTATTGTTTGAAGTCAAGTATACTGATGCATGCTAATAGCAACTTCAGATTTTTTGGCGACTTTGGTTTCAAGAGTCAAACAGAATTTATCAAACTGTAAAGAAGCTGATTACATTAATCCTAAATGTTGTTGTTATAATCCTGATAAATTTGGGTTAGCATATTACTTCAGCTCCCCACCCCAGTAATCAATTAAGAGACATTCCAAATTACACAATTGATAAAATGTATCATAATATTACTTAATGATGATGGACCTGCCATAGCTGAAGAAAAATGCAATCAAGAAATACCCAGAAGTTAGAATAACAACACAATATACTTGTTTCTCTGGTCTGACCCACAGAATTATGGGCATTGCTATGGATATCATATGGTATCTGGACATGAAGAGGAAATAATCCAGTTTGCACCCCAAATATTTTATGAATTTATTTGCCAGCTTGAAGAGTACTATTTTAATTGAGAATCTGGTTTTTGGATGAACACTAGGGGTTTTTTTCATGATGTTTCATGGCTTTCTGATAAGTGTCCTCCAGTGTACAAGTCATCATGTCTCATGTTGTTACAAAAAAATAATAATAAAAGATGTAAGCAGACTTTTCTTAACCACATAAAATATTTAGTAAGAAGTATGGGACTGGGTAAATTCAGTCACTATCAGAAGCTTTTTATGAACCACTTGAGCCAGAAGAAGAGGCTGAACTTGTCAAAAACTGTGCATTAGCTGTATGTTATGTCGAATGAATTACTAACCAATCAGTACTTATGTCAGACTTGCAATACAGTTTAAAATACATGATTTACTGTGCAAATGTATGTACCTTATGCAAATTATTGCCCCTGCCCATAATTGTGACGCTATGGTCACAAACTTAATAACGCAAAAATGCAAAACCTTTAAGATTTGTAAAACTTAACAAATAATTTAATTAGTTATAAATGAAAATGTGAGAGAAACTTCCAATATCATGAAGGGAATCCAAAATAATCTTGATAAAGTTCTATGAAAGTCCAAAAGAAGGAAAGTTCCATAAAAATTTCAAGACCAGATATGTGCTGGTCAGCCAAGAGTCATGATGTTGTAACGATGTCCAGAACTCCTTTGAATAATTCACAATTACTCCATAATAATATTATAGTCCAAAAAATGAACACTTTCTGTTTTTACTGAAGAGTCCAAATAATGAACACTTTCTGTTTTACTGAAGAGTCTAAATAATGAACACTTTCTGTTTTTACTGAAAAGTCCAAATAATGAACACTTTCTGTTTTTACTGAAGAGTCCAAATAATGTTTTTACTGAAGAGTCCAAATAATGAACACTTTCTGTTTTAATGAAGAGTCCAAATAATGAACACTTTCTGTTCTTACTGAATAATCCAAATAATGAACACTTTCTGTTCTTACTGAAGAGTCCAAATAATGAACACTTTCTGTTATTTTTACTGAAGAGTCCAAATAATGAATACTTTCTGTTTTTACTGATGAGTCCAAATAATGAACACTTTCTGTTTTCACTGAAGAGTCCAAATAATGAACACTTTGTTTTTACTGAAGTGTCCAAATAATGAACACTTTCTGTTTTTACTGAAGAGTTCTAACAATGTTTTTCCACTTGAATAATATCTAAGTATAAAACTGCATGCAGACTTAAAAACAGGAACACAAGAAATGAGGATGACTTCAAAATAGGAAGAAATCTTTGTTCAGTTCTCTCCTTATATACTCCTTCTATTATACCTATATTTCTCAACATAACCCCATCTTATTACTCAAGTTATTCCATAATTCATAAGACCAAGCACTAATTAACTTCATTCTTCTATAACCATCATGACCCCACCAGTCAACTAGAGAATAACCCAAAGTCATCATGAAGTCTTATTAATGTGATTATTGGTAGTAATTGTCAAGACATATATAAGCATGTATTTATAGATCCAATGTAATTTTATGCTCTTAATGTTCCTAATACAGACCCTGGTCACATTGACAAAAATTAATTACAGATATCTGTACAATTTACAGCTATGAATAAATATTGTAAAAATTGGATAAAATCATGTTCCATGAGGTAAAAAATTACAGATATGCATAACACCATCAATATGCCTCGTCAGGGGCGTACCTAAAGTATTTGACAACAGGACAGATCCTTCCCGCCCCCACAAATAATTTTAAAATGTAATCACGCAGAAAAATATGTTATGTTTGCAACTAGAGTTTTAAACAGTATAATGATGTCTTGAGTAAATTGGAAATAACTTGTATCTTGTCAAATTTTTCATTTGGTTTGAAAACTTGTAGTGGTTCTTCAATTCTCCCAATGGCACCACCTTCCCCCTCCTGTCTGTCACCCAGGGCAGACACCACTGTGCCTCGTGTCCCATGTAAGACACTTTGAAGGCAGTTTGCATAATTATTGAATGATTTTATTTATATTCCAAGGTTTAGTAAAATAAAATGGGTAGATAATATATTAAGTATGTAGATCTTTGAAGTTTGCCTTTTTTCAACATAATTAATGAATATTTTTGTATGTTTGGTAATAGTGACGAATAATGTTGTGGCTAGCCCATTCCTACTGAATTTGTGTTTTTGGTTAATTAAGCAGTGATAATTCTTAGTTCAGCTTTGTTGGAAGACTTTTAAATTGAGTATGCAGGGAACATATTGGATCTATGTATTTTTTTCATATATAAGAGTGTTTGTACTCATAACATGAGATTTTGTCCCAATGTATTTTTGGCATGTTAAATGACACATTTTCCCCAAGTATTTGTGACATATACAACAGTGTATGTGTTCAGCTATAACATAACACATTATCCCTATGTATTTTGGGCATGAACAAGAATGTTTGTACTCAATTATAATGGCATATTGTCCCCATGTATTTGTGACATGTACAAGATTGTCTCTACTCACTTATAATGCGACCCAGTGTCTCTATGTATTTGTGACATGTACAAGAGTGTCTGTACTCACTTATAATGTGATCCAGTTTCCATGTATTTGTGACATGTACAAGATTGTCTCTACTCTCTTATAATGTGACCCAGTGTCTCCATGTATTTGTGACATGTTCAAGAGTGTCTGTACTCATTTATAATGTGATCCAGTTTCCATGTATTTGTGACATGTACAAGATTGTCTCTACTCACTTGTAATGTGACCCAGTGTCTCCATGTATTTGTTAAATGTTCAAGTGTGTCTGTACTCACTTATAATGTGATCCAGTTTCCATGTATTTGTGACATGTACAAGAGTGTCTCTACTCACTTATAATGTGACCCAGTGTCTCTATGTATTTGTGACATGTTCAAGAGTGTCTGTACTCACTTATAATGTGACACCATATCTCCAAATATTTGTGACATTACAAGAATGTCTGTACTCACATATAATGTGACCCAATGTCTCCATTTATTTGTTATATGTACAAAAGTGTCTGCACTCACTTATAATGTGACCCCATGTCTCCATTTCTTTTGTGACATGTACAAGAGTGTCGATACTTAACATATCATGTGACAGGTTTTTTGTACAGATTTTTTTAACAGTATTGTAAATAGTGTATTGTCTTCTACATTTTCTTTAATTTAAAAGACAAGAAGTCACATGAGACCTCTTTGTGTTATTTTGACAAAATGTTCTATTGCTTACGTATTTTGTAGACCTTTTGACTTCAGATACATAACCAAGATGTATTTCCTGTAACTGCTAATATAATGTTGATTATGACACAAATCAGCTGCGGAATAAATTTTTGGTCATAGATAGAAAGTGTATTGTTTCTAAAATATGAATGAAAAATTGAAAGATTGTTTAGCAGAAAGTAATAAGACTGGTGGAAAACAAATTACACACAGACATCTACTCGAAACCAACCGACAAACACGAGTATCTCCTCCCAACCAGCTGTCATCCAAAACACTGCATTAAGAACATTCCATATAGCCAGGCACTGAGGATACGCAGAATTTGCTCCGACGATGAAAGATTCCTAGAAAGGTCTGAAGAGCTGGCTAAACATTTAATTTACCGAGGCTACGACAAAGACCTGATTGCGGAGGCAATCCAAAGGGCCAAACAAACAAACCGTGATGACCTACTCAGATATGGACAGAAAGAAAAGGTTGATAGGATACCATTTATTCTGACCTATCACCCAGACAATCCCAAAGTAGGCAAAATCATCGCAAACCACTGGCCAACCGTGCAATCGTCAGACATACTAAACCTAATACTTCCGAACAAACCTGTAGTAGCTTACCGGAGACCAAAAATCCTAAAAGACATCCTAGTCAGGGCAAAGCTAACGCCAATCGCTAGTCAAAACCAACCTAGTCAATCTGGAGCCTGTGGCGATAAAAGATGCAAAACCTGTCAACATATGATAGAGACCAAGACATTCACTAGCACAGTGACTAAAGAAAAACTAAACATACATGGTCCAAACAAAACGTGCAAAACAGAGAATGTAATTTATCTCATCACATGTAAGACCTGTGGCCTTCAGTACGTCGGAGAAACTAAAAAGCTACACAAAAGGATAAACCTTCATAGATCTGATTGGATGACAAAAAAGTTGTACAGAAGCCCGGTCGCAGAACACTTCTCCTCCCCTGGCCACACTTTCAGTGATATAATACTTATCGCTATTGCTAACAACCACAGCTGGAGTTCCGAAACCAGGAAGGAAAAGGAATCATACTGGATACGCCGCCTTAGAACATTGAAACCAAGCGGTCTAAACCAAGAAGACTAGAAAATGAAAACTATGCACTAGTAAAATTTAACATTTTCTAAATCTTCTTATTATCCTTCAATTTTTACTATAAGAATAACCGGTATAGAATCAAATATCCGGGATATAATCTGCGTTACATATGTACAAAAAGTAAAAATAGATGTCGCTTTGGCTTGTAGACTTTTAGGGAATTATACAACGTTTTCAGTTTCCGCATCTAGTCTATACAAGCTGGTTGTATTTATAGTTTTAGCACATGTGAAGACAGCCATGTAGAGGTTTACAAACACAACGTTTTTGTGTTTATTTGTTTATCGTATATATGTTTTGTATTTGCCTTTGAAAAAGACTCATTAAGAGTCAAAAGCGCTTAGGCTAGTTAGTTACTAGTTTCGTACTGTTCGTCGTCAGCCTCTAGCATATTTATATATATATATATATATATATATATATATATATATATATATATATATATATATATATATATATATATAATATATATATATATATATATATATATATATATATATATATATATATATATATATATATATATATATATATAGTGTGTGTGTGTGTGTTTATTTATAAACTCAGCCATAAGGTTTATATATTATGTTCTGTAAGCCCGTTTTTTTACCATATTTGTTTTGGCAAAGTGGCTGATATTGTCCACTGTCTTAAATTACAAAACAATTCTTGCACTTAGGGTAAAGAATAATCCTTATTGATTTTGTAGTCAAGTTGTTGAAATAAAAGAGTAAAGTATATCCTACTTATAATGCCAACATAGACTGTATAGGCAGGCAAGGTTATCCTGTTATGTCAGTAATTCCGTACTCCTTTTGTCTATCTATCTTCCCTTCATGGATAACACATATTTCAAGGGTTCAATGAAGACTTGGATTGTGGGCGCCTCTTTAGATGGAGGTGTGTTGTACATTGAGATTGTATTCCTGTGACCTACTGTGTTATGGATCCTCTTGTTGGAGGTTGTCTTAGTCAGGTTTCTGAGTCTTGAAGAATTTGTGTTGAACAGTTAGATCTTGTTCCTTTCAGAGAGGGATGGTTGTACATGAAAATAATGCTAATCTAATGTCCAGTGTAGCAGCTACAGCAGCCAATCTCTCTTGAAAATCTTGCTTATGTTACACCTCCAAAAAAAAGAAATATAAATGATGTTGTTTTCACCAGATGACTTCTAATGGTGTCTTTGTTGTCTCTATGTCTAGGAAGCTGGTCATATTAACATTCTGCTATCACTAAAACACTTCTTGCTATGATGAGTTGGTACATGTTGCCAACATGATATCAAATATGACCACTATGGCACCCATCTTAAAATCTTTTCATCACTCAACAAAAATGGAAAGTACCATCATGAGATTTCCACCAGACTACCTGTTATGTTGCCTTCTTGTTCCTAAGAGTAAACTCTGCCAAACTGACATCCAGAATGTCCACCACTGAAGATAGTTTGAAATATGTTCCAAGCTGAAGAACATTAAACATGGTTTCAATGCTCAACAGATAAAGAAAGATATTTATTTTTAAATCTTGTGAAAACTGTTTTCAGTAGAGTGAGTCTGTTCTATGGACTCTTGTTTAAATATTGTTTAAGATAAAAGTGGGAACTTGGTGTGAGATCCTACACACCAACAACCTCTGGAAAGAGGTATTGAAAATATGATTCTAGGTTTTCACATGCTTCATTGCCTGACCTTTTTATTTACCTGCTATACGATATCAGGAGTTTCGTATGTAGCATAGGGTTAGAATTTTAAAGAAAAAGAATTTCCCTGGGTTTCCTCACTAGTTATACTAGTATATCTTAGATATTGTTCCAAGAACCTTTAATTCCATTTATTTTGTTTTGTGATTGATGGGTGTAATATAGGTTAGAGAGTATACAGCTTGGCCTATTTCCAGATGTGCATCTTTCACAAAAGTGCTAGCTCCACTTGTTCTTTTTCACTTCCTGAACTTCAGAGGTAAATTGTATTAAAAAAAGAGCAGATAACTTTTTTTACATTTTTTATTTTGGTAATTCATTCATTAAACGTTCAGAAGCTGGTATTGTCTAGTCTGGCAAAATTCATATTCCTTTTTTTAATAGCTGTCAAGGATAGTGTATTTTTGAAAATTTCAGGCTGATTTTTGGAGCACAAGGGAGCAGTCATTTTAGTTACCATGTGCTAGGATCATTTACAATTTACAAAGGTACAATATCAAAAGAAATGTCAACCATATTACATCAAAGTAGCATAGAGGTGTTCCAACATTCTCACCACTATGCATGTTTTAAATGCAAACAACTTTACCTTACATACATCACTCTCTAAAAAATATATAATAACTGGTGTGCGACACCTTATCCATTGATCTGTTGTCATTTTGTCTTCTGCACAATACTTTTAGTTTTCCACCATCTACAATTACCAGACTTTATGGCTGTGTTACACCTGTGTTAAGGAAGAAACATTTTATATTAGGATCAAAAGCTCAAGTGTCAAGGTCATTGACTGAAAGAATTATACAAAAATGGTTTCTACACAATAACATTGGTCCTAAATGACATAACTTATCCAAACTTTGCAATGGTTTGCATGACGGGTAAGAATCAATGTTATTCCTTTTTGGAGAGAAATCGTCACAGGTCACTAGAAGAAAATGTTTCCATATAATGCCACTAGTTCTGCATCACACACACACACACACACACACACACACACACACACACACACACACACACACACATACATACATGGCCCAAACTTAGAGTATAGTTTGCTCTTAGGTTGAGGAAGAAACCTATCAATTTCAGGGTCAAGTGAGCAAAGGTCAAGGACAATCTGTCTGAAAGACAAGAAGAGTTTCAGCACTATATTTTAGTTATCTACCTAGAGAATTATTAAACATAGGGCATGAACTAGTGAAAGTTAGTGGCCAAATAAAAGGAAGGTGTGTTTACAAAACTGCTTAAACAAAATAAAAAAATATCAACACAATTTGTAATAAATGTAGCTCATCGTATTATTGCTAATACTGAAAAATGTAGATCAGCAAAAACTGTTTTGGCATACATTGATTTACATCTATTATTCAAAACTTGACAAAGAAGCAGATACGATTTTCATTTACAAGGATGGAATTGTATATAAGTTGAACAGCAACTGGCCAACAATAAACACTTTAAAGGTTAGATCATCTAATATATCTTAAACAATTGATGAAATAATTAAATAAGTTTAATGATTGGCTAACAATTAATACCAAAGGAAAAAAAGTTCAAGTTCAATACCTAACACAACCCAAAAGCCAGGACCAAGTCATATCAACACTGCACCTACAAATGACAGAATCCCCAAATCCGGAATCTGAATTCAATATATTTCTAAAAATTTCTCATGTTGATATTATATTATAATACATCATACACTGCTAATACTTTTTTCAAGCTAGAGATCATGGAAAAGATACAAAATCACTTGAAAACTTTTTAAACCTTATTATGCTTGATAAAAGAGAAGAAGTCGTCAAATGTGAACCTTGAGGTGACTGTTGCGAAACTAATCAGTCACATTTAAGTCACTAAAACTTAGAGTTATTGCAATATATAGTCTTATTGTTACAAGTTATTGCCCAAACGATGCTCACTGCACCCTGTAGAGCCCCAGAATTGTTTGGCACATCATTTCATTCTAATAGATTTATTACCCTACCCTATTCTCTTTCAAATCAAACATTTAAGGTAAACATAGTAAAATTTATATCAGCTGCAATAATGTTGTAAGATCGATTTATTGGCATGTCAGTTTGGGTACCATGCATATTATGGGATAAATAATTTACAGATGTGGATAACAATGCTCTTGTTACGGACATTCGACGATAAAAGACGAAATTTAACGGATGAGAAGAAAACTGCAAAAGTGAGGATAGACAAAAGTGGGTCACTTTTAATGACTTTCTGTCTATCATAATGAGAAACATGATAACTCTCTCTCTCTCTCTCTCTCTCTCTCTCTCTCTCTCTCTCTCTCTCTCTCTCTCTCTCTCTCTCTCTCTCTCTCTCTCTCTCTCTCTCTCTCTCTCTCTCTCAGACTAAGTGAATCTCTCTCTCAAATTAAAAAAAAATTGTACCTGGATCCACTTAGTTATCAGAGACTTTTTTAGAGCAATGAAATTAAAGCACTAATACGTCAAAACTTGTGCAATGGCATCCAATTGTAATTCTGTGGTTTCTTTACATCAGGTCTTTTAAAACTAGTTGATTGTGGCTTCATAAACCTTTTAAGATTTCATTCACTATATGACAATTCACATTATGGTGAACATACGTAAAGATTAAATGCTTCAAAATAATGTTTAAAAATAGTAAGAACTTAATGTGAAAAATTAAAAACATTTAAAATGGATAAGGCATCGAAAAGTCACGTTGTTGTTTTTCTAAACAATATTTTTTTTTCATTCTTATAGGAATGTCAAGTATAACACATAAATGATTGGTTTTTTGTGTGGACATGGATAAAGTCAAAACCAGACAATGGATAATGAGAAGTGTCCAAATCAATGTCTTTACAGATTGTCTGCTTTGTTTGTCAATCTCTCAGTCTTGGACCAAGTGTGATAGCTACAAAACACAACTAGTACCAATGGTTACGGACAATAACATGACTTTTTGAAATAACCTGTGCTAGGTAATGTGACTGTCAGGTATTTATATGAACCTGGTGAACCTAAAAGGGTTAAAAAGAGCAATTGATGAGACTACACATACAATTTACAGCGTGATAAGACCCGCAATCTACAGATTAGATTCAACTGATCCTCAATGTGGATTTATACGTGAACAACTACAAGTAATTCCTGAATACACACAGTTACCACCGCTCCCAGACATCGATTACATTCAAGACATGTCAATGTGACATTATCGCGTGAATGAGCAAGATCACTATTAATTCTATCCTCGATAAATTGTTTTGGATTATTACAAGAGTACCTCCACTACATGTGACAGTTGCAAATTACAAAATGATTATTCTGTCGTTGTTTTAGCCTCAATAAATTCAACATTAATATCAAAATCGGGATTTTTGTCACATACCTTATAAACAAATAGTATCTTTCTTATTACGCTGTGTCTAGCAGTTTGGTTATTATTTTCTATGCAGTTGAGATATTCTCCTGACTCGAGATACTGCTAGATACACTAAATTTGACCTTTCTATTCAATCATCGACAATCCATATATTTGTATAAGTAATAGCTAATTCTTGTGACGAATAAATCTTTATAGCATATCCCAATTTCCACTGCGATTTATCCATACTCAACGTGCTCTCAACAACTTCAATATCAACTAAAACAATCTCATTCAATACAACATTTTGTTTCTTGACACTTTATTGTCTCGTCTTGGAATCTCAGCTTTAATATTTTGTCATCGAGTATACGCAGGTACCGTTGGAAATCTTTCTTCTTTATCTAACAGAAATAATTTCTCTTGCAATTCACATTGCAATTATCTCACATTGTATTTTATCTGGCTGTAGTCTGATTAATCTTTTAAATTCTTTCGAAAGGTTCATCTGTATCTCTATTATCATCATTTATTTCTTCACGGTAATCAACAAATGATTTTAACCACTCGTGTGAACACTACCCAACGAAAGGTGGTGTTTGACCATGATTGCCGCACATAATTACCGCAGTACCTTTTGTCAGTAATCAATCGAGATTTTTTTTAGTGTTTCTAACAACACCGTACAGATTTCATCCCAGATAATGATTTTCTGAATATATTTCTCACCCATTCGCTCATGTGCCCTTGTATCTCCACACCATCTGATGAAAATATGGTATGTGCATATTTTAACTCCTCGTTCTTTTATTTCTCTTGCTATTCTGTGTAGGTGTCAACATAATCATAACTGAACTCTGCCAAAATGATTCAATCGCACGCGTTGTTTTACCAGAACCTTTAGGTCCATTGAGATAAATGGTTTTATGTCTGGCTACTGAATCAAATATAGATGGCGATGTTGATACTAATGTTGGATTGTCATTTCCATACCAACGGTTTTACCAAATCTAAATATTTTAATTTATATGAATCGAATCCGTAATAGCATAACAAGTAAATTTATTGATCATCGATAATGAATTTATAGAAACGTAAGCGAGCATAGAAGATCTTCAATGAGTAAATTGTGGTGACTTACTATTAATATAACTCACTCTTGTACCTAATTGAATTCTGTTTGACGGATAAGCATTACTTCTGCTTATAAATGTTCCTTTGTTCGTTGTATAAGTATCGTAAAATCTAACTCAGCATTTTCCATGATTAATCTTCTACAATGTCTTTTATGATCAAAGGAACCACCATGCGTATATTTACTAATTATTTTTTTCTGCCGAGATCTTTTGTAACTTATTTTCATAATCATATTTCCCCAATATTCATCTGGATCTGTTGGTGAATGTCTCTTTTGTTGTGGCTATCATAAACTTCTTTCTGCTGCTGATGATATAATTGCTTCACTTAAACACTCAACGAAACTAAGATTTCATTATCAAGCATGTATCGTAACTGGGACCCGATATTTTTCTGAGTAATGTCTACTAAACATCGCGTAAACGATTGGATGAAGATTATTACAAAGCTTAAGTGATTTTACACAAGCGAATCAAGTTAAATCAAAATCAGGTAATAGTTCATTTCTTGCAGCTCTTGCATTTTCATATGTCGGATGTCCGAATCTTTCGAAATATTTAGAACATTCTCCGTATCCAAGAAAACTCTCAGGATAACACGCAACTATATCAGCCAATATAACATTACGATAATCGTATTTGGTATTTTATAATCCACCATGTCCTTATTCAACAAAACTGTGCTGAATATCTTCAAGGAATTCTGATCGTGTCGGCAACCATGATTTTGCTTTTCATGAGCAAAGTGGGACATAACTGATGAAACTGTAAAACAATTATTAAGTAATTGTTTAACTGTAATATTATCAGAATTATATTTCCGTGCAAGATTCTCCATTTTCTTCATTGAGAGATTCTCTACGATAAATCTCCGTTAGGTTTTACAAAATTGGACTATGAAATTTGAAATAACCAAACAGATAGAGGATCATTCATTGCGATATCGCTGATAGCATCGAATTGTCATAAAATCTGACTATCATATCTCGTAGAAATGTTGTTACAGCAGCAGTCCAAGCATGTACGTTATGATCAATGATTTATATAGGGGTTCCATTTTTTATGTATTTTGGTTTCTACAAAATTTCTCCGGTTAGTATTTTACTGTTATTGGAAATCTTTTTTTTCTAAGTTAGTAACATCACTAATTATTAATCCGGTATATTTAATTGTTTCTGCCCACATGTTTATTATTTTACGTCTTAGATAAGTTAAACCGTTTCCGCGTATTGCTTTTGAGAATTGTTCCATAACTCGCTCAGCTACGCAGTTTAGTCTCCTTGACAATTTCATCGGCTTGAGAATCCAACGTCAGGTTTATCATTTAGCGGATATATCGCGTACATGAATGCCGTTATTGCATACGCACGTTCATAATATGGTTTATCAATACCGGTCAATATTCCTGTCCTGTATTTATTATTTAATGTAATAGTATTGTTTCTAGTAGCGCGTATAGGCTCACGTTTATCACGGATAATCGAAGTACCATCATCTGTCTGCACAATGAATTTTACTAAAATAATACATCGATGATTGTCAAGATAGTTAATATTATTTTTACCTCGTTCGTCATTATTCTAGCATCAACAACACCGCTTGTGCCGCTCATGAATCTGAATGTTGACCAAGTATGAGCCGCACCTTCGTTGCGAAATTCTTTTTTGGCTTCACGGATACGATCAATTATATCGCTATTTATCAGAGCCAGATTTTGCATCAAAATTAAATTTAGATTTTGGTAATTTATCAGTATTACTGACGATCTGTTGTAATAATTCATGCGATCGCTGATTGAACTATTATACTATTATTATTTTAAATCACTGACGGTAACGCTGTCACTGACTACGTCGTTGACGACGTTGACGTCAAATACTTCCTTGCATATCTTTATTATAGCGCTGAATTCTTTCTTCATTAATCGACGAAGAAATCAACGCTGACAACTCAGAGTATGATGTCGATCCTGTGTGTAATTTCATCGTGTACTCGTTTAAATTTCATTTGTGCTCGTATTTACCTTTTTGTGATTTTATTAAATATTCCAGGGATCGACGTTGACGATAAAACAATGATTGTTACAACGATTGGCGCCGTCATCGTCGCTAGCGATGCTAATACTACACCGGTTTCAGCAACTAGCGTAGAAACCGAATAAACGACGATATCAACGATATCAAACACGGCCGCAAGTCTAAGATATTTCTTTATTTTTGCTGTATAATAATCAATGATGGTTTATTATTTATTCTGCCATTTTATTACTTGATATTTGTAAACTAGTATCAATATTTTGATCATGTCATATAAATGACCATAGTCGATGATATATACGTGCTACACAAAATTTAACAAAATATCCTTGGATGTTTCTTAATGTCCATTTATTCTCAATAAAACTTCTGAAACACTGAGTTTGTCAAATATCATTGGGCTACGCGTTTTATCATTTAATCGGGCAACATTTTGAAGCGCAACGAATATATGTCGCGGTGCAGAAACACCTTGCTGAGATACTACTTGCCACGTAAATACTTTAAACAGTATCTGTGGTTGTTGACAACCACGACAACATTGACTTATCGCCGCAGTCCATAAAAGCGAGCAATCGATCTTATTCTTTTGCCATTATTACTTTACCAGCATCGGCCGCTTATCACCACATTGCATCATCGACGGTTACATTTCATACAAGTACAATAGTATGTTTGGCTCCGAAAATGACGTTTCGTACGTGTCCACAGAATCCAAAAATATGTGAAAGTGGAATCGCGCAAGAAAATCTTTTGCTGTCTCCAACCAATATTGCTCGACGTGATTCGAATCCTAAATTGTAATTGCCATTGACGTTGATAATCATATATTGTACGTTGACATTTCTAGCAAAGTTTTGTGGTCGTCCTATTTCATACTGTTTATATTCGGTGTGACCAGAAGTATCATTGGCAAACATCATTGATGGACCAGCTGTTCTTGAATATAAGTCGCTGCATCTTGCAAGGCCAAGAATTGTTGTGGCAACGTCCACATCTTTTTGAATTGATTTAATATTGTATCCGTCGATCATGTGCATGGCGCTGTCGAACAACTGCATTATGCCATTGTTGACAAAACCAATATTGATGTCAGCTCCGTATTCAGTATTATCTATTGTAAAGATTTCGCCTTTGATCTCGATAAATACTTTCGAGGGCAAGAAATATCAACTTGTATCTTGAACTTGTAATTCGATTCGGTTGATTTGGTTGTCGTGCGTCTTAAGAATAATTTTGATACAAACTCAAATTTGAGAACTGGGGCATCCATGACAAATGCGGGATGAGGTACACGTTTGAACTCATTATGTTTTTGGTCATCATCTAATACGATAACCACTTCGGAAAGTAAAACTACTTCCTGCCATCAGACTTGCTTCAATATTATTTTTTTTATCAACCAATGCGAAGTGGTCCCTGTTAGGTTTTGATTTGCGGCTTATTTATTATTTTACTAACACTTGCAAACACTACATCCTTGTTGGGTAATTTTACTAATGGTGATCTGCGCTAGTTTATCCTTGATTGCAGAAATGCTTTGCTAGCAACATCAGCAACAATACTAATACCTTTTCCTATGAACAACGTCAATAGCTTTGCAATCGGTATTGCTTTCGGGGCTACTCTTCCAAATAAACCCTTAACAACATCGCCGAGTCTATCTCCGTAGCATTTCTTATATACAGGTAAGCTTGAATTTACGACCCTCATCATTGTTGGTCCACGTTGACCAGCGTGTATGAACATCTATTATAATAATTCTATCTAGCTCTTTAATCAGTGACTTAGTCGGGCGACCTTTAGTCGCTATGATAAACATCGGTAATTTCATTAATTAGAGACCGATACATATCAATTTCCATGATGCCACTGGTAAATAATCGTTGAAAAATTGATGAAATTTCGTTGATAATTTCAGGACAATTAATACGAGCTTGTTTTACATTAACTAGAATTTCAAATTTATCTACGTCGACAAGGACGTTGTCGGGAAAAGTAACAAGACAATTTCCCTCTTCGCCTATACCAAAAGATGGAAGATAACTAAAGATACCTAGGGGTGAAGTTTCCTGTAAAGCTGATTCACTAGTTGTTTTTTGTTGTGTTTTTTTTTTCATGCTCAAAATATTTTATTCGTTTCATTACATTTAGCTTGAACTCACTAAAATCATCGACATCTTATATTAATTCGATATTTCTAAAAATGACATATACAGAATCAATCCAATCATCAGGTTTAAAATCATTGACATTCTCAGGTTTTAATTATTTACCTCGTGTCTCATATATTGATGCAATGCTTAATTGCACAGATTCTTTCGATAACGTCAATACCACTGGGTTTAAATTATTACCTAATCAAGTTTCTTTTTGTTGTGGTGGTTGTTGTTATTGTTTTTGTTGCATATCCTGAAGAGCCAAGGTCATATAGCTGTATCGTAAGCAACATATCTAGTGTCTTTACTTCAAGCTTGATTAACATTAAAACGTACACGAAAAATCCATTTGTACCATTGCTCGCGACTTATATTATCATTAGCATACTCGGGTTTTAGAAATCTTTTTCGTTCATCATAAACTTAAAAAGCAGATTCAGCTAATTTATCTATATTAAGCTTTACAATGCTCTCGATGAGAACATCCTTAGATTTATCTGATAATTTAATTTTATCTTGGGCTTCTTCTGATTCTTGTTTCATATTCCGCTTGATCTGTTTCTCCTGCTGGTTGAGCCGGAGTTATTTCGGCAGGAAGTTGTAAAAAAATTTCGTTTGTGTAGTTCGCTCCGCTACTTTTTTTAGTTTGCTTGCTGTTCCTTTTAACACAGGAAGAATACCTTCAGTAGTCTTTGTGATACGTTTAAATAATTGTTCTGAGGATTCTGTAAATTCTTTTTCTGTTTGTTGACGCTCTTGTAATTGTTTGATAGAATCAAGGACAGGTATATACTTTTTAATTTCTTCTAGTCGTTCTCGAGCTAATCTTGATGTGTGAGCTTCACCAATCGAGATATATATATATATATATATATATATATATATATATATATATATATATATATATATATATATATATATAAAACACAAAAATTTACAGAATTAACACAATAAAGCAAGGTTTGTGTTGTCCCGTTCCAATTTAGAATATCTTCGAAAAAAAATGTCTTTGTCCAAATCAGTAATGTTGTTTTCCAGGAAAACAATTATTCAGAAGAAACGAAGTAAATTAGCTCCTCTAACAAAACTCATGTTGCTCTACGTAGACATACGAACAGACCACTTCTTCTAGCACAAAAATAACTTTTTAAGGTAGTAGAAGTTGTATAACTCTAAGATGTTACAATAACTCCAACTGACTTTACGACTCTACGACTGTGTATGACTCTCGACTACGACTATCTGTCCGTGACTGTAAACGTCTTACAAAAATCTCAAACATATAAATGAAGCTAATACGTTGTTTGAATTGCACGCCCACGAGGACGCATGCAATTTCGTAATACTTCTGGACATTAAGTTAGCCTGACCAAGTATCAGGCAATCGTTTTAATATCTATTTCTGAATGTTTACTTGTAATGAATTTGTCATCATACACAGCACGTGCTCACATGAGTCATATTTACGACTCAAGTAAATACATTTTTCAACAACATATTAGACTGATATTAATATAATCATATTAATAATTACATTTAATAAAATAAAATGAAAAGAAAATATTTACACAAAATTCACTCTTAACACACACATACTTTAACTACATAGTCGTAACAACTTCCCCCATAAAGAAAAAGAAAGATTTATCTAATAAAACTTTTTTCATAGAAGTTGTAAATTCTACATAAGGTAAAAATTACATAAGAATAACTCTTATAAATTAATAAAAATGACATTTATACACACGGGAATGTGCATCTGCAATCAAATTATCATTTCCTTTTATGTGCCTGATATTATGATTGTATTCTTGTAAAAATAAGCTCCATCTCAACAGCGCTTTGATTTTTATTTTTCATTTTGCCGATGAAAGTGAGTGGGTTGCGGTCACTAATCACAACAACCGGAGAAGGAGCCTAGCTAATATAAACTTCGAAATGCTGTAATGCCTATATTAAAGCCAGGCAATCCTTCTCGATTGCTGAGTAGTATTTCTGGTGTTCATTTAATTTCTTAGAAAAATAACATACTGGGTGTTTAACACCATTTTGGTCATTTGAAACAAAACTGCTCCAACCCCATCATGACTCGCATCTACAGATAGATGGAACGGCTGACTGAAATCTGTAGCCGTTAAAACTGGTGCACTTTCAAGTATGGCTTTAAGTCTATCGAAAGCCTCTTGACATTTTTCAGTAAAAAAAAAACAAACTTGTTTTTCTTTCTCAACAAGTTTGTCAGAGGTTCAACTACATCAGAAAAATTAGAATACAATTTACGATAGTACCCAGCCATACCTAAAAATCTCATCAGCTGTTTTCTATTGACAGGCACTGGAAATTCTGAAATAGCCTTGACCTTAGCCTTGACCTTATCAGCTATAGTTTTAATCTATCCAAGTCCCAAAATATGTTCTAGAAAGGTAACACATGCACAGCAGAACTCAATGTTAGATTTGCATCTGTGAGTCTGTCGAAAAACTTCCGAATCCGAATCGTAGTTAGATGTTCTTTCCAGGTGTTGTAAATGATGACAACATCAATGTATGCATCACAGTTGGCTAGACCAGAAGTTATCATATTCATAAGGCGTTGAAATGTGCTCGGAGGACCCTTGATCCCAAAAGGCATCACTTTGTACTGGTAGAGTCCAGCTGGAGTCACAAATACCGAAATTTCTTTTGCTCTTTCCGTTAGGGGAATTTGCCAAAAGCTATTCAGAAGGTCGCATTTAGTGACGTATTTGGCATTTCCAATTTTGTCGATACAATCATCGATTCTTGGCAGTGGAAACGAGTCTGATTTTGTCACACTATTCACCTTCCTGTAATCTGTAAACATTCGAAAGGTTTTATCCTGTGTGACAAATTGGCGGCGTTCTAAACACACCAACCTCTTTCACTACGGTTCGTTGCTAGGGAATGACCGCCGCGGTGTAACTTACCCAGTGTGGATAGATAGAAAGAAGAATGCAGATCACTGAACAAATATATTGAAGAAACAACACAACGAGCCCCTTTTCAATGAACAAATATAAAATTTAATCAGTTTATCAACAGAATTTAAAATGAAAAGAAATCAAAGACTGGTTACAAAAGAAGGAAAATGGTACTAACATGTACTCCAATAAAAAGACAATACAAATTTCTTTAAATGTAAAATTACTTTCCATGTTAATATACTATCTTTATTGCCAATGAGATTTGACCTTTGAGAGCAACGATGAGAGACTTCATCACCTATTTTATGCGGACATCAAGACTTCCGTTCATCCCTGCTCCGTCGATCTTTGTCTAGCTGTTTCGTCTTGGACTCTTGTCCGTCGAACTCTGACTTAACAGTCATATCTGGACTTAGATTTCTGCGTAGAATTTGTTCTGGTCCTATGATTGTTCAGGGATTTCTCATGTGAATCCAGGAAAGCTGTTTGCTTTTGCCGCTTTTTTATTTGTTTCCACGAACCTCACGTATAGTCTGTCTCCTAACTGAGACAACTATTTGGCCCCTTACTCTATAATAAAAACGTACTTTTTACGAATTCAAAATGTAGAGTTTGCCTACTCGCTGAGACAAAACTCCCGCTCTACTGCCAAATCACGAGATAACGTTTTACACGATCCCGGAGTCCGGTTTAACTTTTCCCAAGAAAGATTTAAGACTGCTGAATTTTCCTAAAGTAAAACCTTTAATTTCTTACAGAGTTACGCCCAAAAATCTATATTAACCAATCGGAATAGACTGTTTCCTAAACCTGTTCCGTAGAATTTTTGGATTGACAAGACAACTAAATACTAATCATGCCGTAATTAACATTACTTTGAACAATCATCGCTAGCCAGCTGCTGCCCTGTAACCGGTCGATTTTGGGGAAGGGTCTTATGTCATTCTCTTTTATTTTCATTCATCTGACTCGGTCATGTTACGTCGGCTATAACGAATTCCCTTTTGACGTTCAGAGATGAAATGAAAATAATCATCTAACTATCTCTAGCCTTTTCTACTTTAATTAAGTTGACTTTGATACAATTCCTTTAACCAAAGCTTCTAAGAGTTTTCAAAATTCGACACATCACAATCCTGTTTCCCCTGTCTTGTCTTTATCTGCCTTTTCTTTCCTTATTCTAGATATAAGTTTTACACATGAGTTTTTCCCTTTTTTCTAACGTTTTTTCAAGTTGACTCTTCATTTCTTATTGTTTCCCTTTGTTGCTGTGCTCTTGCAACATACTCCTCCACTGTTTGGCTACGGATTGTAATATTATTAATATCTTCTTTAAATCTGATTTGCTGAATATTATCAGCAAAGCGATATACATATGTAACGTAATCGGCATATCTTAGACCAGGGGCCTCAAACTCAAACCACACTGACGGCTGCATGAGGGCATTCTCAATGACCCAAGGGCCGCACCAACTTTGTTATCTTTCATGACACCTTGTGACGCCAATCATTTTGCGGTCAACATGATACGGCTTGGCGAGTCGCATACGGCCCACGGGCCGAGTGTTTGACACCCGTGTTTTCGACTATAAATATGTTTAGTTTTGCATGATGATCTCTACTACCGTATCCAAAAAAGGAAATGTCAAGTATTTTACCTCTATCGCTGATAGAGGCAATGCCATCCTCAGTTATCTGTTATACTAGTTCTAACTTTTGGTGGTAGTTGGATAGATTACTGAGGTGGCTGAACTTAGGGTTGGGGTTAAGAGGTTGATGTGGTGGTGGAGCGGGTTGAAGAAAACCAGCAATATCCGCGGTTAATGTCTTAAGAGCTCTTTGTTCCGCCTCAGTTTCTGTAACAATATTTTGGCTTGGTTCGAAAATTGGTTTAAATAAATGTTCTGTACCTTCTGTTGTTTTCACCTTAGCTTCCTGGCGTTGTTGTAGTTCCTTTTTACCAGAATCTTGGATGGGGAGATATTTCTTAATTGCCTCTATTCGTTGCTTAGCTATTTTAGCTGCAAGATATTTTATAGTTAGGACAGATGCACTCATTAATATTATGAAAACAACGATTTGATAACACATCACCTGTCAACACATATACTA
>JAEAOA010000709.1:0-102500 GCA_016746295.1 Potamilus streckersoni
GCTCATAGGATTAACATCGAAGTCAAATAAAACAATTGTTAGGAGCATTTGCCCCAAAATTTGGGGTTAGATGGAACATTGTAGGAGTCGACCTCAGAATATGCGATTGACGATCAAACGGAAAATTATATGTTAAATTATCCATAGATTAACACGTGGATGGCGATTGTTAGTAAGACTGAAACGTAGTTGTCAATTTGGTATTGTTATCGGCCTTTTCCATGCTGAATATATTATAGAGCTGTATGGGATATATAATGTTCAAATACCCTGACACAAATATACCATACTATTGCAAAAGAGTAGATTTGTTTAGATATATGCTATTCTCCCATAGTACAAAAATACTATCACAAAGAAAGAGTATGAGTGTTGATACACACGCTAATACTTTCTTACATACAAACATACTATCTCATATGGTAGAAATATTTATATACCCACCCTATAATTGCACATAAGCTGATAAGCATGCTCTCAGGCCAATCCCTATGGCAAGGCGAACGAGGCAACCGCCTTGGGCCCCGCGCTTCTCAGCACTGAAATTCTTTTGCAAGCTCATAGCCTGCTGCCTTGGGCCTTGTAAGCTGTCTTGGGCCTTGTATGCTGCCTTGGGCCTCGCACATCCTAGTGCCAGGCCTGCATACTGTGACAAAAACGTAGGAATGTTGATATGCACACTAAACTCCAACATACAACACACAGCGGAGTTAATTCACAGTTAATACGTTCCAAGCAATTCATAACGGTCAAAATCACTCGGTATGCAGTAGATAATCATTGGCATTAACAACATATATTTTATGTACGAAATTACAAATACCCCAGAACTCATCGTATTTAAAGGTTTTATTCTGCTATCCTGTGCGGCTGATCTTTGTTCCGGCTTATCATCGATTCTACAACGCAAAGTAAACATCTTATATTAACTTTGATACACATGTAAATATGTAATGAGCTTCCTATCATCGACTGATATCTATCTACAAGTGATGCTGGAAACTGTATCCCCAACCTGTACATTTGCTCATTTCCTGACGATTTGTTTTCGAACCTCCTGTCAGTTACCTTTTGCAATTCATTTGTGCTCATGTCGTTTACAGCGCCCGTTCATGGATACCAGTTCTTTTCGAGTGCCGTATCACCCATTGCACTTTTGATTTTTATCCCTAAATTAAGCAGACGATTTAACAGAAACAAACTCTCTGAGTTTTTCACTTATTATTTTTCTCAAGCATGGTTCTACGTCATCAGAAACAAATTTATATAAACAAAAGTTGTTTTATCGTACAGATTACTAAAATGAGTCACATAAATTTGCTAGAATCATTACGTATGTAAGTCCTACATTTTTCTGAAGTTGGACTATTAATGCAAAAATGGTTAATATTGTCTTACATTTCTCAATATAGCGGACAAACAGTAATAAAATGGAATTAATTTTCGACATTAACGTTACAAAATTGACACGATCTTTCTTCATGACAAATAGTTAAGTATCTGTAAATGTTAATCTGATTGGCAATTTTCTCACCCCAAACATAGTGATTGCATAACAAAAATCACTATCTCCTAACAATTCTAGATATCTTTGAAAAGTCAATTCTGCTCTCCATGATCTATAGAAATGTAGCCTTTCTATTGACTTAATCCAATTCTGCCATGACCTATAGAAATGTAGTCTTTCTATTGACTTAATTCAATTCTGCCATGACCTATAGAAGTGTAGTCTTTCTATTGACTTAATCCAATTCTACCATGACCTATAGAAATGTAGTTTTTCTATTGACTTAATCCAATTCTGCCATGACCCAATAGAAATGTAGTCTTTCTATTGACTAATCCAATTCGCTATAACCTAAGACATGAGTCTTTCTATGACTTAATTAAATTCTGCCCATGACCTATAGAAATGTAGTCTTTTCTATGACTTTATCCAATTTTTTGCCTGACAATCGAAAAAGTATTCTTTCTATTGACTAATCCAAATCAGCCATGACCTATAGATATGTAGCCTTTCATTGAACTTATCTAAATCCTGCAGCTTTTGCCTAAAATATCTGCATCTCGCTGGCTGACACTTTAAGAAATAGCAGCAGGGAGGGTGAACCCTACAAATTTTTGCGACAAAATCGATTAAAGCCTCAGAATGCCAAATGGAGCCTTCCTACGAATCTCATATTTTAACCAAAAAAAAATTAAAGGCCCCATTTTACAAATGGAGCCTTAGCGATTTTGTCGCAAATACATTCTCATAACCACCCTCAAATTGCTGCAATCTTCTTCATCTTGGAGGGTGAACCCTACAAATTTTTGCGACAAAATCGATTAAAGCCTCAGAATGCCAAATGGAACCTTCCTACGAAATCTCATATTTTAACCAAAAAAAAATTAAAGACCCCATTTTACAAATGGAGCCTTAGCGATTTTGTCGCAAATACATTGTCATAACCACCCTCAAATTGCTGCCATCTACGGTCGCAAATATGTTGTCATTTCACCCTCCCTGCTGCTGATTAATACAAATTATTTAACCAAATATTTTATCAAGTCCAATACGATATCGTGACCGAGGGTCGTGTAAATTTATTGTTATAAATCCATATGGGACTGACTGAGCATGACCGAAGTAATTTTTAAATCCATTGAAGTCCATATCGGAACACCATGTCTGCCAAATATTTCGTAGCGTATGTGTATCAACGCCGTTGAATACAGCAAGAATATTACAGTTATCGCGAATCACTTTTGGAATTTGAGTATATCGTTGAGTGACATATATCACGTCAGTGTTTTTATGCCTACCTCGGGAAAATACTCTAGCAGGGTTCTTTTGATTATCTAACATTACATCATCGTACACTACAAGATTGTTTATGTCTCCATCGAGGTCATCTACGCATGGTGCATCATCAATATCTGTTATAAAATCAATTACACTTTCACCTTTAATTTCTGATGCATTTTCATTATAATCTTTTAGCACTTCATAGCACCGTTGATCATCTACGGATGGGGCAACTAAATATAATTTATCCCACTTCATAAATCGCATTATCAAATTAAGCAGCAATTGTGTTTTGCCTGATCCAGATGGTCCGATTATAATGGCACGGACAGAATTCGGAAGCGCTGCGTGGTGTTTTACCGGTTCTCTTCTTTTAGTCGCTGAAAAGTCAATTATATTCATAACTCTATATATAAATTATGGATCTATATTGTGTTAAGTGTAAACTGCGTACTGATACAACCGATCAGACAACCAATACAACTAAAAACAATAGACTAGCGCTTACTGGTAAGTGTGTAACATGTGGTACAAAAAAATTTCGATTTTTAAAAAAAAGCAACTCGGAGGTGATATTGCCGCAAAACTTGGAAAACTCCCCGGAACCCCATGGGCAAAATACCCCGGAGAAAAACACCTTCCAGGATATAGCTACTGTGGTCCCGGAACGAGATTAGATATCAGACTTGATGATCAAAATCAGCCCCGGCCTGGTGAGTATCCGATAAATGCTATTGATAAGGCATGTCATGCTCATGATGTTGCATATAAAAGCAATAATTTGCAACAAAGACATATCGCGGATGTAAAATTAATTCATGCGTTAAATGCTATTCCCGATAAATCCTTCAAAGAAAAATTGGCTTCATGGTTGGTCAAATCAGCTATGAAAGGCAAATTGGTGTTAGGTGCTGGTAATTAAAAATACCAGTGTTTTTTTATAGTATGGAATCTATTTATAATTCTCCGAAAGGATACTGGAAGGGTAAAGCAGCAATTAGTAAACTCGCTAACGCTGCAAAAGTGAAAAAATCCACTGCAAAAGATTGGTTATCCAAACAGGCTATATGGCAAATTTATCTACCACCGCCTAAACAAATTAATTATTCTCATTTTGATGTTACCGTACCCAATTTAGTTCATCAGGCTGATTTATTGTTTTTACCACATGACCATGGTTACAAATACGCGCTAACTGTAGTTGATATTGCGAGTCGATTTAAACAAGCAGAACCATTAAAAACAAAGTCAGCTTCTGAAATCGCTTCTGCATATGAAAGGATTTATAGACGAGGTCCTCTAAGATGGCCAAATCTATTACAAGTTGATCCTGGCAAAGAGTTTCAAGGTGCTGTTCTATCAACAATGAAAACTCATAGTGTTACAATACGACGGGGACATACTGCGTTACATCGTGATCAGGCAATTGTAGAACGATTTAATCGAACTCTTGCAGAACGGTTATTTGGATATCAATATGCAAAAGAATTCATCCAAGAAAAACGATCTCGTGAATGGGTCCAAAGTTTACCGAGTGTAGTTGCAGCGTTAAATAACGAGATTACTCGAACTATTAATATGAAACCAAATATTGCAATAAAAAAGAATATATTCCCGAACAACCACAGCGGGTTAGCACTCAGCCACTTCTCGGTGATGTTACTGTGAGATATTTATACGAACCAGGAGAGCTTGAAGGCGGTAAAAGAAGAGCTACTGATCCTATATGGAGTGTTACTACGCATAAAATTTCAACCATAACGCGATCAACTGGTAGACCTCCAATCTACAGATTGGATTCAACTGCACCTCAGCGTGGTTTTACACGCGAACAACTACAAGTTATTCCGGACGATACTCAATTACCGCCACATGGTCTTAACTAGCTCCGTTACGTCTATTACACTCAAGACAGGTCAACATCACATTGTTTCTGACATGACCAAGACTGTTATTTTTTCTGTCTACGGTGAATTGTCGAGGGTCTTTATCCGAATACTGCCAGTGCATTATACAATTGCAACTGGCGCAGTGATTATTCTGTTGTTCTTTTAATGCGATTATTACTTCAGCATCAATATCAAATTCTCGTTGTTTTTTTTTGTCCTGCTGTTTGTAACCAGAGAGTTTTTTATTAATGATGCTAATATCAGTGTTATCATCGTTTGCATTAAAATCATCATCGAAAACAATCCTTCGTAGTTGATTTATTCGTCGTACTCTGGACACTGCGAGATAGACTAAATTTGACCATTCAATGCGATTATCAACTATCCAAACAATTGTATCCGTGATGGTTAATCCTTGTGACGAGTGTATTGTTGTTACATAACCAAGCGTCCATGGTGATTTATTAGCGCATAATGCATCTTCTACAGTATTGATATCAACTAGCACAATATCATTTAACACTAGAATCTGTTTCTCCGTCTGGCCTGGAATTTCAACTTCAATATTCTGCTTTCGTGTATCCAATGGTCTATAACACAACGGTACTGGAAACGTTGGGAATTTTTTCTTGTGTAGCTCAAACAACTTTTTCTGAAGTGTGTCTCTGACTATCTTTCTACTTGCTACTACAAAATCATTTGGTTTCCATGTTTCCCAAAAATCATTCAAAGGTGTTTCAGAAATTATTTCACGCGCTACTTCACATTGAATTCTATCGGGTTGTAATATAATTAGTTTTTTAAACTCACGTAACTGCTCATCGAGTGCTCTATAGTCAGTATCAATTTCTTCGTAATAATCAACAAATCCTTTTAACCAATTATGTGGACTTCTACCAACAAATGGTGGTGGTTGACCATGATCGCCGCACAATATAACTTTTGTATTATTTTGCAATAACCAATCAAGAAACATTTTTAATACATCTTCTGAAACAGTACATGCTTCATCCCAAATAATAACCGCTGGAATAAATTTCTCACCCATTCGCTCAGGAGTCCAAGCATCGCCCTTGTATCGAAAAAACTATGATACGTGCAAGCTTCAACATTTCGTTGTTTGATCTCTCTCGCTAGTCTATGAGTTGGTGTGAGTACAATCATGGACGTTCTCTCTCGATATAATTCTATCGCACGTGTTGTCTTTCCAGATCCACCACAACCGTTTAAATAAACTGTTTTATATCTACAAATTGGATCTGATATCGGTGGTGCTTTAGACATAGAAAATCCTTCGGATTTTTCACTGATAGAATTATCGTTCTTCAGGTAACTGCTTTTAATCTCAAGGTCTGCTGATTCAGAATAATCGCGTTGTATTTCATGTTTAATTCGCCATGTTCCCCAAGTCTCTTCGCTATTAGTAAATTTAGTTATCTCTTTGATATATTTTTTATCGACATACATTGAATCAATTGCAACTCTGACTGCTATACTAGGAAATCTATTTATCATTGCAAATAAATTGATAGATGCATAACCCAGCATAGAAGCTCTCAAATGTAGATATGCAGAGCTTTCTCCATCACTGTAAGTAACAATTCTACCTAACTTTGTTTTATTGGACAAGAAGGCTGTTTTACAATTTGCGTATCTATTTTTCTCTACTGCATCTTTAATAACGAAGTCGTATTCGGCATCATCTATAATCAATCGTGAGGATTGTCTTTTAAAGTTAAATTTCTTTCCACCTTGTGTAAATTTACCGATTATTCTTCGGCCGAGATCCTTTGCTTCACTATTTCGTTGATTAAATATCTTTTTTGACCATTCAATGATGTACTCCTCGTCAGCATCAATATGTTTTCTAGACTTATCGATTATACTATCAAGACATTCTGGTTCTGGTAACCAGACATTGGTTTGTTTTTGATATGAGATAATCGCTTCGCTGACAATCAACGAAACTAACATTTTACAATCAATCATATATCGCAATAACACTATTGGTAACCACATCCTTTCAGCCATGTGTCTACCAATCCAAACATAACAACACGGATGAAGTCCTTCAGCGAATTCAAATGATACTACGCAAGCAAAACCGGTCAAATCAAAATCAGGCAGTGGTCCATTAATAGCAACACGAGTCATTTCATGTGTGGGATGTCCAAACCGTTTAAAATACTCACCAGCGAATCCATATCCTAAAAAACTTCCTGGATAACAAGCAACGATATCAACTGATATCATACTTTCACGATTGTATTTAACGTTCCATAGACCGCCATGATAATATTCCAGACAGCTGGATTGAATATTCTGTAAAAACTCTTTTCGTGTTGGTTTCCAATTATTTTTCTTTCTTGCAAAATGAGCTGCAACCGATGGAATTGAAAAACAATTTGTAAGTAATTGTTCGTAATCTTCGGATTTTCCATTAAAAACGCTAGCGTTTTCACTGAGACTTATTGCTAGATTTTTCATCCTATTATGTAGACTTTCAGTACGATATAATTCACCGTTAGGTTTCACAAATTGATTGAATTGACATTCTTCATCTTCAAAACTATGAAGTAGCCATACTGATACAGGGTCGTTTTTACACAAACTAGCAATAGCATCGAATAATCTTTCTTCAGTGAGAATGCCATCCTTGGTGAATTCTTCTGGGATATACTTCACTGTTCTCTCTCGCGGGAATATTGTAACCGCGGATGTCCATGCGTGTTTGTTATGATCAATAATTTTGATTGGAGCTCCGTTTTTATTGTATTTCGATTCGTATAATACTTCGCCAGTTATCGTTAAAACGGTTATTGGAAATCTCAACGACTTTTCCAATCTAGCTATATCGGAAATAGTTGCTCCGTTCTCTTTCACTGTTAGCTCCCATTGATCTATTTTTTTATGTCTTAGATCGGTTAATTTATTCCCACGGAGTGCATTTGTAAAGTGTTCTAAGACTCGTTGTGCCACACAGTTGAGTGGCTTTTCCACTGATGTTGACTGTTTCATTGGTGCTAGTTTTCCAATGTCAGGGTTATTTAACGGATACATCCCATAAACGACTGCTGTTTCTGGATACGCTTTTTCATAGTATGGTTTATCAATTCCAGTTAACAGCCCTGGTCTGGAATCACGGCTAACAATGACTGTTGTCCCATCTTTGAGAATTGGAACAAATTTGTCTCTTATAATATATTCGCCCGATTCTAAATTGATAATGAATTTCACTCTGAGAAAATACCGTTTATTGCCAAGTTGTGATAGTATCATAGCTGCTGTTTCATCATTCATTCTAGCATCAACAACACCATCAATTTTAAATGTTGACCAGGTGTGTGATGCGCCGTCCTGTTTAAACTCTTGAACACAATCTCGTATTTTTCTAATCAGACTTCTATTATTTATTCTCTCTTTTGGTACATCTTCGAGAGTTCTATCAAGATTGAATTTAATATTTTTCCAAGGCTTGATTGCCGATAATCTCTTGAATTCTTCATTCATATAAATAAGACAAGTATTTAAATAGAAAAGTTTGTTTATATATAATGAATCACTGCAAATGGCTTATGATCGGATCAGTAACCCCATGCAATAAATCTTGTAGAGGTGAATTCTGTGGATATCACTTACAGAGTGTCAGAAATAATTCGACAGGCCCGTCCCCATGCATAAATTGTGGGGTGGGTGTGAGAGGAAAATCACAATTATGTATCAATTGTGGGGGTAAGCGGTTTAGAGAATTAAAACGTTATTATGATAAACGAATAAAAAACGCTATCATTGACCCTAACCATGACTCTGTCAAAGACAAAATCATAAAAACCCCTCAAGACTACATTAATAGATTTATAATTAAAGCAAATAATGAATTAGACAAATAGTATTATTATATATAAATGGAGCAAGAATTCAGACCACATCCAATACTTGTTAATTATGAAATATCTCGTAATGGTGTTGTTAGACACTGTAGACTAAAGAAACCCGTGGGATATGTTAATAGTCAAGGATATTTGTGTTTTACTGCTGGAGGAAAGGGATATCTCTGTCATAGGGCAGTCTTTGAGTGTTATATGGGACCGATTAAAGATGGCTGTGTTATTGATCACATTGACTCCAATCCCTTAAATAACGCGATTTCCAATTTACAATGCATTTCTCAAAGAGAGAATATAAAAAAAGGAAAGACAGGGACTTGTAAGTCAGTTGGAAAGAGACCAGTACAGTCATTTGATACAACGACGAATGAAGAAAGAGTTTTTCATTCAATGAATGCTGCGGGAAAATATTTTGGAATATGTATTCCTTCAGTACGAAAAGTTGCTGAAGGGATTTATCAAACAGCTATCTCAAAGAAAAATGGACATAGAATAAAGTTTTCATACGCATGAAATGACTCTCAATAATTACTATTTTGTTCCGTATTTCCCCTCATTACTACTGATCGTCACGTGACTATCCTACTTTCGATATTGATTCCCGGATATGTAATTCGTGCGAACACATGTGAAATTGGATTGAATTAATTCTGCTCATGTACGTATTTAATGGTTAACTCGGTATATATACGGATTTTGATTTTGTGTTATTGTTTATTGTTTCTAAAGACTGTATTGAGAACATCAGTTAAGGTTTTGTTGGAAAAACCTGTAGGTAGACAATTTGACAGAGTTATGTATGGCCGAGGCCAGGGTTCTATTAATAGATTTTTTAAAAATCCCAATTACAAAGACAGCGTTAACAGCGCTGTTTAGATTTTGTATGAAAATGAAATTACTTTGTATTTACAAATTAAAATAGATTGTATGTGAGGTCAGGGTAGTAAAACGCGCTACATTTAGTTTAGTTTTTATAGTGTGGCTACATGTAATAAAATTCAGAAAAATATCATTCTCGAATAGCAGGTCCTGAATTGACAGGGATCCCCATGACAGAGTTATCTCGTCATGTAAATCCATTATTATTACGATTATTTAATCGTAATATTATAGAAATTAGTAAAAAAATTGCTATTATTTAACAGTTGTATTTCTTGTTTTAATGTTTTATTTAAATACTTAGCTTCCATTGAAATTACTACACAATATTCATTATGAAATGCTAGGAAAATAAATACACACCTACACATTGACACTGCAGTATTAGTAACCTTATATATAATATGAGCCGTAATAAGTTTGGGGCTTTAAAACGAAGCCCAATTTACCAATTAAAACTCCTACGCCATTGACATGGTGTGGTTGAATTTTTTCAACTGCAACCAGGGTTAATTTCTTGGGTTGCTTTTGATTGGTAGATTGGGTGTAGGACCGCCCCGTCGTTTCATGTTTGTATCGTCCTGTACTGTCCCTATCATACCATCCTATCATTTCATTGTATATATAACCATCCTATATGTAATGTACTGTCCCCCCCCACAACATATCTTCCGGAAGACCTAATATAGCATTTGTTACGTTAGAGCTTCCAATTGGGAGATCTATGTTTGTGGCCCTTGGGCTTATATAATGCGAAGGCACTAAATGAGTTCCAAGAATGTGCTGTCCCCCCTCTGGGCCTCTTTGACATCGTTTGGCGCGAAAGAGGTTCCAAATGAGGCTTCATGTTATATGTTCAATGTTTGTAAAGAAATCACTTGGATTTCACGTCTAATACCCATATAACCCGCCCTTGAACTCGATTGGGGAGTTAGGGTATTGTATAAGTCTTTAATGTATGTGCCTCCCTTGCCTCGGAACTCGAATGAGGAAGGGATAGGCATTGTATATGTTTGTTTTTTTTTTGTATATAAAAATATTTTAAAGATACAAATATATTAGTAATAATATTCAATAAATGGAATTTCAAGATATTACATCTATCATCACAGAAATATCAAATTTAAGAAATCAAGGAATCGTACTTTCTGAATTTTTGAATGAAGACAGACTTTTGAATGAATTTGAACAAATTGATATACAATTGAAACATGGAAGATATGTTCTACCTAAAATGTATTCACTGATAAAAAGAATCCAAAAAGCGGTTAATGCTTCTTTGTATAACAATGATATTAATTTATTCATTCGGCTATTTAGTATAGTTGAAGCCATTAGAAAGAAACTCGGGGAACAGTACCAAGTTCGGTCAGAGATTGCTTTGAAAGTGAAATCTATAAGACGTTTGATTGATGCAAGTATTGAAACCCACAATTGAAAAAACGTTAGCATTTCCAATAATGACATCAGAAGCATTAACTACCAGACTAGCCCGTGAGAGGTTAGCATTACTGAAAAAGTTTATACCAATTCGAGATGACGTGCGAGATAAACTACAACTTAGACAGCAAGCGCAGACTGACTTTTATATTGGAAGCGAACAACTTTTTGCCCCTGTAACTAAAGCCACTAAAGATATGAAACTTGCAACAGAACGTGCTATATACGGCGACATCCCTAAAGAGGGAGCAGTACCTATTATTGATGTATTAGGAAAGATTGCTACAGAAACTGAAAAAACTCACGAGGGAATAAAACAGCTTTCAGGTGAGTTACAAACTCAGCGAGAAATACAACAAATGGGTAATATTGATATTGATGATAACCTCGTTGAAGATGCTAGTGATTCTATTGAAAAAGGTTCCGTTAAAAAAATTGTTCCTTTTAACGAGAAATTCACTGATGAAGCTATAGAAAGAATCAGACAAATTCAATTGCTGAAACCTGAAGACTATGTGTTATTTGGTAAATTCGCTGCCGAACGTTATTATAACAGAGGAGAATTTTTAAAAGACGAGTATAAAAAAACACAATAAACAAAGATCAATGGGTGGATTGGTTATTTAAAATTAATAAAAATGAACCCGGAAATTTAATTAATTGGACTTGAATTACCTAGCTTTTCAAATGGGAGTTAATAAGTATAGTTTAGATCAAAAACAACTAAAAGAACAACGAAAAGAACAACAACAAGGCCGAGGACGAGGACGAGGTCGAGGTCGAGGTCGAAGTCGAGGTCGAGGTCGAGGTCGACAATCTCCAAAAATTCAAAACGTTTCCGAATCAGATCTAGAAATTCAAAACGTTTCCGAATCAGAAAATACTTCAGGAGAGGGTTATGGAAGTTCTCATCATGATTCTCATATGTGTCCTAGTAATATCATTAATGATATATCACGACTTGAGGTTCTTATGGGAGGTAAGCGAGCTGGGAATAACTCAGTAGAAATAACTAATGAAGCATTTGATATTTGCAGACGATTATTCCAAAGTGGGATAATTGATATTCATACGTATCGAGAACTCTTGGATGAGTTAATGGACGGAATTCCAGGGGAAGGTTATTATAGCGATTGAAATTTCTAATTGCTCTCATTTAGAAATTACAAAGTCATTTCAAATAAGATGATAGTACACTATAATCACAATAAACCAACAAACGTGTATGTGGTAAACTCAAGATTGCCCGTTTATAAGGCATACTATGGAGACGGCCTTGGAAATACCATAGCGGGTTTATTCACAAGAACAGCCCCAAAAGTAGCACCAATTGCTAAACAATTAGCGATGAAAGCCATTGATGTTATTCGTAATAAGGGAATTAACGCTGTTGGAGATCTTGCAGGAACGGCCTTTTCTACCGCAAAGAATAGAATAACGTCAATGGTGAAATCTAGATTCGGACGAAAACCACCACAAATAGTTTCAACACCGCTATCTTCAACAACAATGATGCCTGTAAATGTCAGTAAAGTGATAAATAACGCAGTGGAACAAAAACTAGCATCATTAGCAATGACTTCACCAGATAGTAGTAATATTGCAAGTATGATAGCGGGAAGCGGTCTTGGAGGAAATAGTAAAAATGTCAGACGAAAAAGAAAATGATAGCATTACTACATTTAGAAAAACGATACGTTTTAGTATAAATGGCATTTAAAAAAATTGCTGATCCAGCGTTTGATATGGCAGCGCCGGTGAATAAAGATGATTCTAAAATTAACTATCAGAATTATGCCTATCCTGCAAGAGAGCCTAATCAACGGGGGAGAGTTGAACTTCAAGTTCAAGATACAAGTAGATACTTTTTGCCGTGTGAGGCATTTATTGAAGTAGAAGGAGAGCTTGTAACAAATGTTGCAGCTGATACGCCATATGGGAATGACCAAAATATCCGAGTTGGTTTCGTAAATAATGGCATTATGGCGCTATTTAACAGTGCAAGATATATCATTGATGGAAAAGAAATTGAATCAATAGAACAAAGTGTTGATATTGCAACAACAATAATCGGACTTGCGAGATATTCTGATGATTATACAAGGTCGGCCGGTCCGTCTATGATGTTTGCTAAGGATACTTCTGATCATCCGAACCATATTCAGTTTATTAAAGTACGAACTGCGAGAGATACTGCAGAAGCTGATCAACAACTCGCAGCTAATCTAGACCGTGAAGACCAACCAGGCGCTCAATTCGACATTTTAAAAAGGGTCAATGATAATTTCAATCTAGGATTTGCAACACGAAAAGGAGCATTAAAAGGACAACATCGACGGTTTTCATGTGCAATTCCGTTACATCATATATTCGGATTCTGTAGAAATGTCAGAAAAGTCATCTATGGGGCAAAGCATACGGTTGTGTTAGTGCGAAAAGAAAATGACAATGATGCAATTTGGCATGCTGATGGTGTTGCTGATGGTAAAGTCATTTTAAATAAATTGGTTCTATGGATACCCGTCTTGACACCAGCAGTTACAATAGAGCAACAATTACTATCGTTTATGGACACAGGTGGAAAATCATTGCTAAGTTGGCTAACAACAACGACTGATACGAAGCAGGATAATGTAAATGGCACATTTACATGGCACTTAGCATCAAAACAAGGTGTTTCAGCTCCACGTCATATCTTTATAGCGTTACAGGATGCAAATCGAGTGGGTCGTCAATTATCTAGTCATATGATATTTGATAAATTAGGAGTAAGTGAAGTTTCGTTGAGAATAAACGGACAACAAGAGCCAGCAGAGATTGTACAGCTTAATTATGAAAACAACAACATAGTTCGTGTATATCATAGAATATTGTCGTATATGGGTCGTGATCAAAATGTTGATACTGGTTTGCAAATAACGCAAATTGATTTTGAAAAACACTATCCGATTTATTACTTTTCATTGGAACATCTTGACATGATGAGACAATCTGTTGTTGATATATACTTCCAAGCTCGGGTACAACGCCCTGCTGGTATAGCCGATTATAGAGCAGTTGCTGTCATTCTCAGTGATAAATCAATGTTGTTAGAAGGAGTTGGCGGACGAATGAGACTTATTGATGCACCAGTGGAAAACCGGTAGTTAGGATTTTCGCAATAAGATCAATTGAAAGTGTAAATTACATTTAGAATAGAATGACATATAGTATTGTTAATGTCCAGTTGACTGATGGTCAGGTCAAGAAATTGAAATCAAAGTCGGCTAAAGAATGTGGAACTACAATAACGCTGAAACCCACTCAAATGTCCGGTGGTGCACATAAATTGTCATTGACAGATCGTCAAATAAAACATTTCAATGATGCGCTAAAGAACAAACGAGGAGTTCAAATTGATTTTTCGAAAGCAGCAATCGCCAGTATGATAAAATCAGGTGGTATATTCCCGCTGTTAGCTGCTATTCCAGCATTGATTGCAGCGGCCGCCCCAGCGGTTGCGAAGGCGGCAGCGTTAGGAGCCGTTGGTACTGCTGCAGGAATGGCCCTGAAAAAAGCTACTGGGAAAGGCTATAAAAAAAGGAAAGGGTCTAAGACTACCAGGAACCCTATACAATTGGTACAAGGGCACGGGCCTAAGAATACCAGGAACGGCTTATTAATGGAAAAATCCCTAGGATTTTCACCAATGTCCAATTTTGATTTAATTGATGCTGTAAAATCATTATCAATAAAAAACTTTAGAGGAGTTTTCATGAGAGATCAATTACCGTCAAAACCAATGAAAAATGAAACGGGTATTATCAATCTTGATAACAGCAGCGGAAAAGGAACTCATTGGGTCGCATATGCAATTGATCCACGTGGAATTGTCTATTTTGATTCATATGGATTAGCTCCACCAAAAGAATTCATGCGATATGTATCTACAATAACAAAGTCATCTCCAATTTTTTATTCCACGCTACCAACACAACAGTTAAATGATCCACCGATATGCGGTCGTGAAGTATTAAATGTCCTTGCAGAGATATCTAAATTTCCAAGGAAACCACCACAAGTTGTTGTTAATGAATATACTAGCAGGCAATGGCAAAAACGATAGCGTTATGATTTAGAAAAACGTAGCGTTTTTGTATAATGATTGATATTTGGGGACGACCTTTATCAGAATAAAAAAAAACAGAAACCGATAGTAAATTCGCTGTGGAAAGTGTAAAAAAAATAATCGAAGATGAAATCGCCGAGAACTTAAACTTGTCAAGTGTAGATCCTGGGGAAATAGTTGTATTTCAAGATCGCCAGGGCAAATTGAAATCTAGTAATGTTTCATTGGATGATGTCTTAATACGAAGACGTGACGTCGTTGAAGATACAATAGTGTTATATTCAAATGATGGAAAACTCAAACCAGGTGTACTTGTTTCTACAATCACAGATGCATTAAAAAATTTAAATGAAGAATTTGAAAAACATATAACAACATATACTTCCCTTCGTAGAAATATTATCAATAAATTTTTTGGAACACCAGCGGTAATATCTCCATCTCTCGCTGAAATTAAATCCAATTTTGATAAAATTAAATCCAATATTAAAAATATTAATGATACTGGATTTAATATTATTAGAGATAACATTAATAGTATTAAAAAATCTATCGAGGATATTACAAAATTTAAAACAGACAATCTTCCGCTACTTGAAAGAATAAAGATTCCTCATGAGAGGAATATCATAAATATGGTATACACAGTTCTCTCTGGATCATTAGATTGGGAACCTAAAAAGAATACAATAACTCTCACTGTGTCAAAGAAGGGTATTTATCGATTAACAATAGTGTCACTGAATCAGTTTAATATATCATCATCGACTTCATATGGATACAACAACGTGATTTCAACTACTATTGACCTGGATGAATACAAACGGTTTACAATAACAAGCACTGATCCTAATTTAAATAAGACATCATTTGTATGGTACATGGAGTTTGTAGCTGATCTAAATTAGAATTTTTAACAATTAGAAACCACTTGAGATTTTAAAATAATATGATCCCGTCATCGCAATATCGCTATGATACCGTCAAAGAGTTCTTAACAAAACTCAAAACACTCATTGATGAATATGAAATAAAAATTAAAAAGTATCGCAGGAGAATTACCGTAATTGATGTTACAGTATACTCGGTATCTGGTATAATGGCCGGTGCTGGTATTATACTATCTTCAGTAACAATGGTAGCTCCGATTGCTGTCCCAATTGCTATTTCCGCGGTGACAACATTTGCTGGAATTGCAAATGCTATTACTAAAAAAATATCATCGTGTTCTCAAGAAAAACTTAACGATTATATAGTAAAACATCAAGCAGTATCTAACGGTTACTCACAATTATACTCGTTGATGTCATCATCGATTGATGATACGATAATTACCGAAGACGAATTCTCCGCGATGATACGTATTTATGATACTACGATTAAAAACGCTAGCGTTTTTTCATCTATTGCAAAATTAGACATTGTAAATAATAATAATAATGTCGCAAGAGATTCAACTACTTCAGCGGATAGCAGAAAATACCACTCCGCGGAAAACAAGTATGATATCAATATCGTCAACAAACCCTAAATTCAGTGTGAATTTTCCCTCACCTGTTTCAGTAAAGGAAATCGCGTTGGCAAAATTACGAGTGTATCATAGTTGGCCTAATATTAGATCGGTTCCATTTGGCGGTCAGAGACCTAATAATTCTCTGGTATTTGCATATAGGAATAAAATAGATGAAACTCCAGATTGGAACGTTGTTTCAATACCAACTGGATCCTATCAAATTGAGCAAATTAATAATGAATTACAACGTAGAATAAAATCCATTGCTAAAAAAGAATCAAAAATTGCGATAACAGTTCATGAACCAACACTATCATCTACAATTGAAATAGGCTCTCCTGGGTACGTTGTAGATATTTATAACAGTTCAATAAGAACAGTATTAGGATGGCCCGAAGATCCACCTAGAAGTGCTGGTAATTCCACGCCCGAGCCTGTAAAATCTGATTACGTCACTGATGAAATAGGACCTGAAAATCCATCAAAAACATATAAAAAATTCGAGGATATAAACTTTACAAAACGATATCGGTATAAGGATGAATATGGTGAAGATGTGTGGAGAATTCCATTTTTTAATGATTATATCCCACAGGAAGGTGAAATTCTGGAAATACATAAAACAAGTCCAACATTTGTAGATATTAAAAATCACATCCTTGATAGAATAAATAATGATTTTTTGTTGCTATTACCGTCTTTAAGATCTGGCTTTCTTACACAAGCTGAGTTTACTAGTGTAGTCGCCGCGGGTAATAAAATCATCGATGACATGGAAATATTTAATTCGAGGATTACTAATCTCTTCACTGATGAAAATAGCACGATTTCAAAAACTAGCTCAGCTCAAGATTATAAAAAAAATATAAATGAAAATCCAAATTATAAATTACCAGGATATAATGTTCCCGAGATAAAGAAAAAACTCAGAACTGCCATCGACGAAGGATTTAATAAAATTTATCAATCATGGAAAGATAGCCAGCCGAAGCCTATTATCCTCACTTATAATAATTCTCCCGACGGCGACGGTAGACATATCGCACCGAACAATGTGAATATTTCATCGGTGATCGCACTTAATTTAACGTGTGATGTAATCGAAGGGAGTTATCAAATTAATATGGAACAATCAAATCAAGCCCGACAAGGTTACATTCTTTATTCATTTTCACCAACAGCACCCCCCGGATTTTTAATTGTTGAGAATCCGACTAATCCAGTCTATATGCAATGTCAAAATGATTTACTAACTAGAATTAATTTTACACTCACCGATCAGTCAAATAATTTGATTGATCTACGTGGTGAAGTATTATCGATTAGTCTGTTTGTGAAAAGCTAACAAATAATTTGTATTAATCAGCAGCACAGGGAGGGTGAAATGAAAACATATTTGCGACCGTAGATGGCAGCAATTTGAGGGTGGTTATAACAATGTATTTGCGACAAAATCGCTAAGGCTCCATTTGTAAAATGGGGTCTTTAATTTTTTTTGGTTAAAATATGAGATTTCGTAGGAAGGTTCCATTTGACATTCTGAGGCTTTAATCGATTTTGTCGCAAAAATTTGTAGGGTTCACCCTCCCTGCTGCTATATATATATATATAGATATAGAGATATATATATCTATATCTATATCTATATCTATATCTATATATATATCTATAGATATATCTATAGATATATATATATATATATATATATATATATATATATATATATATATATATATATATATATATATATATATATATATATATATATATATATATATATATATATATATATATATATATATATATATAGACACAGATATATATATATATATATATATATATATATATATATAGATAGATAGATAGATAGATATAGATATATATACATATATATATATATATATATATATATATATATATATATATATATATATATATATATATATATATATATATATATATATATATATATATATATATATATATATATATATATATATATTGCACTTGGTTGTCATGCGAATGTGTCTGCTACGTACATATATATATATATATATACACTCATATATATATATATATATATATATATATATATATATATATATATATATATATATATATATATATATATATATATATATATATATATATATATATATAAACTAGGTCGTCATGCGAGTGTGTCTGTTGTCAGTATCTATTGTTTTGAACCTTAAACTAAATTTACAATATACTGTAGGCGAATATGTTTGTTACTTTTATACTTGACACTTTCATTCTAATGTTATGTTACGACTTTCCCGTTATCATTAGCTCCTCAATAGTGACTTCCTTCCATAAGATCAGAATAAAAGAGAATCGTAAATTATTCCAAAAAATCACTTGTATTAAAGTTTAGTTTATTCTTTGTCATTATTCTAACACGCACAAATCATAATAAGTTCATCTTCATAAATATTATGGCAAAGCATTTGTTTTTAAATTTTAGCTTCATGCTAATTTCAATACATTAGTAGTGTTATGTGTTTCTAGGATATTGTCTAGGTACACCTCCTCGTTTGTTTTTACCCCTTACGAATTAACGAAAGAACGTCATGTTCATGTGTACAAAGCGATATAGCTCTTAGCTCTCAACATTATGATAATTTGAGAAATGATCCAGCAGTAAACGAATATAATAAACTAAGTCACTATGGGTTCTGATGAAAATATACACGCCCATATTTACCGCAATTGTGTTAAGGGGTATATATTTGGCAAAGGCGTTTTAATAGGTGAAATAGACAGGTATTCAAACAGAAACAATACACACTGATACTTCAGTGTGTTTGCTGTTTTTACTTCTTTTTAATAACATTATCTACAATAGCATCGCAAGCAGTTTACCCATTTACAGCGATGTAAACTGTTCAGTTTCATGTTTGTCTTTCCAAGGTGCCTTTGTCTTCGAAATCGTTCCTTGACTATACATTAGTAACATACTGGAGGAGAGACTAAAACACTAAGCCTTAATACGACAATTTGTTTTAGGTATTTTGAAAAATTTGTTTTTTGCACAAGTATCTTGAAAAATATATATTCACATGGACACGTAGCTTTTTTGGTTGAAATCAGAAGAACACTTAGGTGAAGTCACTTGAACAGTAAGTCAACGATACAGTAAAGTTTTCTGTTGTATCATAAGCATGCATTTTTTCTTGAGTATTGACAATAACGACACTTGTTCTAATACAAGGTCTTTTTGCAATAATTCTGATTAAGTAGACGATATTTATTCATTTAGGTGGAAGACACAAACCACAAAACAGGTAGGGGCACTGTAGCAACAATGGGTTAGGTGATGCTCAAAAAATGAACCCACCTTGTCTGTTTTCCCCAATGTGGGTTGGGGATGGATAGTAGTTTTAGCATCTTTTATTATCCACATCATAACGGATGGCATTGCCTACTCAGTTGGAATATTCTACATTGAATTCCTGCATTGCTTCAAAGGAGGAAAGGGTGAAAGTGTCTGGGTTGGTTCTCTTATTCCTGATATTACTTTAACTGTCGGTAATTAATGCTGGTATTGAAAATGTCGTCTCTCTTTTTGACACAATCCACAAGTCCACTAACATGTGTCATCTCTCCATCAACAATTGCTTTTTACCACTCTGAAATCCATATTTCTGATCGATTTCAATCAATCCTAAAAGGTGGGTTTATATCATATAAATCTTCAATTACATTGATGATGAATTAAATTCACATTTTTAGATGGCATTTGGCATCAGTCTGGAAGACATAGATCGAATACAATCTAATCAGTCTTTGAACAGATGGTTGTATCATCAAGATTATGAAAATCAGTAACGATGTACATATAGAGGTAATTTTGCATCTAAGTTTCACATCTGACTTTAATTTAGATTTAGATTTACAATGTAGACTCCGATGGCTTCTGTGAGTAATATATATATATATATATATATATATATATATATATATATATATATATATATATATATATATATATATATATATATATATATATATATATATATACATAGTATTGAGGTAATCATGCATATGACTCTTTGACCGTTATACAACTCATCAGGCCATATTTACAATGTTATTTTAATCACACGTAAAATATTGTCTGGCATCATAAAAATAAATATCAAGTGGAGGTGGTGATATGTAATCTCTCACACGCCTTGTGGTTTTCAATTATTGTTATCTTAGAGATGACCAAGCATATTTTTAATTCCTGAACTGGACAAATAATAAAATAAATTATGAAATTAAGAAATGGAATAACAAATATCTGAGCAGATATATATGTGAGAATAATATGAGATCCAATATGTGTAGCATAACAATTTAGTCAATGAATTGAACAAAATGACACCGATTGTGATATGTGAATTATTCACTTTTCTTTCAGAAATAGAGTTAGAATCTTATGTTAAAATTCAGTCATCATGTGATCAAGTATTTGATCAAAGTCAGATTACCGACATGTCATCATATCCTCTCTCTCTCTCTCTCTCTCTCTCTCTCTCTCTCTCTCTCTCTCTCTCTCTCTCTGTCTCTCTCTCTGTCTCTCTCTGTCTCTCTCTGTCTCTCTCTACTTAGCTCTATGTGCCATTGACCTCTTGGTTGTAGACTATGCCCTTCTTTCACTGTACAAAACAGCTACATAAATATACGCTAGGGATATTTTCCCCTGGACATGTCATCTTATCCATCTCTGTCTTTCTTTCTCTGTCTGTCTTTCTTTCTCTCTGTCTGTCTGTCTCATCCTCTCTCTCTCTCTCACTGTACTAAGCTCTTTGGTCCATTGACTTCTTGGTTGCTTAATATGCCCTTCTTTCACTATAGAATACAGGTACATAAATATACGTTAGGGATATTTTCTCCTGGACCAGCCATTATTCTCAATATTTCTGCATCGGATCTCATCTAATGGAATTCAATATAACTAGTTATGGTCATTTTACACCTAATACTCCTAACCTTATTAATGCTAATTTATGTCCTGTTTAGTTTGTTTCACATTCCAACTGAGAGCATGACATAAGTGAACCTCTTTAGATAAAAATCACACCCCACTGTAGCTATAAATTACCAGATGAGCAATTACTGTAGTCTTACTTTTTGATTCACGATTGAGGAGAATTCCCCAATTTACGCACGAATTAATGGACTTCAATTTTTATCCTAAATAGATTAAATTGCTAATAGCAATTTTCTGACATACATTGTTAGAAATAGAAAACAAATATCAGCATGAATGAGACAAATGGTTAAGACAGCTTATATATTCATACAATTGTTATCAGAATAAATGAACTAAATCTTACACTACATGATACTCAGACATTTTCCCAGCTTAACAACTTGAACTTATTCATATCATAAGGGAGATTGTTTAGAACCCTGAGTTCCATCTGGAACCACCGCAACATTTTATTGAGCTGTGCCAGTCCGGGTTACTGCGTTTCTACCAAACATTGAATAACTCCCACATAAGTCTTCTCTAGTTAGTGTTTATTAACTATATTTGCTTGAAAATGCTCCTTCCTCAAGCTTCTAAACTTTTCAATGATCAGTTCAAATTACATTCCTAAAAGTAAACAATGTACCGTGGGTCTACCCAATACTTCAAAGTTTGTGGTCACATGCCACGCTGACCACGACAGGATGCAATGAGAATTTTTTCTACAGAAATTATTCTTCAAAATTGTATATCATTAAAATATCTGATAAGTTTGACAACATGTGATAACCATATAAATTTATGACGTTTTGAGATAATTTCAGTATTTTATTGACGGAGGTTGTTTACAGTTGGAAGCCATAATCTTTGTTCTCATTTAATTACTTATTTTTTCCCATACAATAAATATAGGTTTGGTTGTGTAATGCATGAATCCCACACATATTATTGAAGCCATCCATAATGACTGACTGAGATTGTCAACACTCAAACAATTATATTTCTGAACAGATATTGATCAAACGTGTTCAACAATCTTCTGTTATCAAGATGATTGAAGAGTATGATTATGATAAAACATATATGCATATAAATGGGGTGAATTTGTATTTTATCGCCTATACTTTTTACCCCTGTGAATCAAATTCAGGAATAATTAATTGTTAGGCAAATGTGCCTTTAAAAACGCAGCATCTAAGATACAATTTCAGAATTAGAATGAGGACTGAATTAATCTCTTTTGGATTACCCTGACTTTGACAAGACTATCAGGTCCTTTAGTAGCTAACCAATAAGAAACAAGGTCACTTGTGTTTTTCCTACGGGGAAGCACATGACCTGAGATAAAATATTATGAAATTCATCAACACAATTTCATCAACAACTTTCTAGGTCAAAAGGCCACAATAACATGTTTACTGTATTTAAATATACAATATATTATCCTGATGTTTGTAATGTGTTGATTTTGTTTGTTTGTTTGTTGTTGGGCTAAACGCCATTTTCCAGCACACGATAGGCTATTCATGGCGGCCAGTATTAATAGTGGAGGAAGAAACCGGGAAATCATCAGAAAGAACCACCGACCCACGAGAAGCTACTGGCAAGCTTTCTCACATATCCACATTTTCCGAATCCTAGACTCGAACCCATGCAGACAGAGGCGAGATGACAGTGATCCATAACGGAATGCGCTTTAGACCACTCGGCCACTCGGGGCCCCTTGTAATGTGTTGAATAATGAACACTACATTCTTTAATTATACAACGTTAAACATACATACATACATACATACATACATACATACATACATACATACATACATACATACATACATACATACATACATGCATGCATGCATGCATGCATGCATGCATGCATGCATGCATGCATGCATGCATGCATACATACATACATACATACATACATACATACATACATACATACATACATACATACATACATACATACATACATACATACATACATACATACATACATACATACATACATACATACATACATACATACATCATGATCTTTAGTTATCGTTACAACATATACTGCTTTTATTAACAACTGGACAATGGCCTTTATAGTGCATAACCGGTATAATTTGTGTTTGTCACTGTAACAAAGCACTTTACGGATTTCAAAATGAGTTTAGAAGCCTTTTGAAGTTTTCCTATCCAACATTTCACCAGAAGACAGATATTGGACTTACATGAAAATAATGTTGATCTGACATTCATTATGGCTGCCTTAGTAGCGACTATGTTTTTGCTTCTTCCGAATGAAAAGTAGTATCTTGAAAATATTATTGCTACTGCACTCCAAAATTATGACTATATAAGCATTAGCTTTCCAGCAACAATCTAATTGCTTGTTTGACCTAGAAATCCATGGTGATGGATGATTATGTATAACCTATGCCTGTTTAGCTAGTGGAACTGGTAGCATACAGTGACGTCGGTTTGGTGCTTATGGTTGTTGGTGACTACTATAATCTTTGCATGTTTGGCCAGTGAAACTGGTAACAAAGGGTGACGTCGAGGGTGTGTATATGTTTTTCGAAAGATGTAATCTTTAGGCCGTGGGCTAATTTCGGGGTAGTGATATATTCAGTATTTAGGAGGTGAAGATATGTCTTGCGATATCTGCATTATTATCACTGTAATATTTGGATAAAATATCCGTTCACTGTTCTGAGTGAAAACTTGATTTGTTTTGTTATCTGATTAAAATATAAGTTCGCTATTGCGAGTGAGCAAAATATCAATTCACTATTTTGATTGAAAACGTTTGTTTTTCTATTTTGAGGAATATATCGGTTCACTAATTTTAATGAATACTTCATTTGTTTTGCTATTGGTTAAAACTCATTCTTTTCATTTTGTTGTATACCGCAAATCGTACTTTCTTTTTATCGTTGTACAGCACAAGATCTTATATTTGTAATTATATTTGTTGCATGAGTAGGTTCAATATTCGTTCAATATTTGGACCAATACACGCACGTGTCAATTAGTTTTCGTTTCCTATTTAAATCAATAATAATTAAATCTTGTATTTATATTTTCATCTACAGCGTTTTTATGTTATTCCGAAATCCCAGCTCGGTTATCATGTAAGAGATGACGTTACAAATTAGTACACATATTCATATATGAACGATGTAGCGTTTTGCATATGAATACAAAGTTTTCACAACAAATTTGTTGCTTTCATTCAACTAAGTTTTGTCCATGAAAAAGTGTAATATTTAGGAGAAATCTGTTGCTTTTCAAGAAAGTTTAATCCCAATGGAATGGGTAACTTTTGTAAAGAAGCTATGCTATTACAAAATTATGTAGAAGCTTTGAGAAAACAGGAAAACTGTTAGTGGTGTTATTGTTAGAAAAGATTTCATGACAAATTGTAATATTTCATGAGGAAAGTAACCGATTATGAAAACTGAAAATACTTTTTGAGAAGAAAGTATGCTATATTCAACAACTTTTATCCAGACATTTTCCTATCAGCTTTTGAAAAGTCCCGTCTATAAATACAAGAATAATATATTTGGACCACGTGCAGTCTAATATGCAGACCATGGCTCTCTGTTTTATGGTTCTTAATACACGTCAGAATTAAGGATTGAAAGGAGCAGACATCAGTTGCATATATAGAGGAGATCATTTCCTCGTACACACATGTCACAAATAAGAACTTTAAAAAATTAAAACAACTCTAAATATAATTGCAAGTGTCTATATTTGTTGAAATGTCTAGCTGCAAAGCAACATATAAGATGATCTACCATAGCATAATGCACGGCATACCGTTATTTTGCTTCTTTAGGACATCCTGTAAAGAACTTTCCAGTACATATTTTGTGTTTTGGATCTCTGATAATGTGTCATCTGCATATATATATATGATGATGAAATGGAGTTCCTCAATAAAAATAGTAGGTCAGTAAAATAATATAAATAAAAATAGACATAGAATTCAGCATTGTTGGAATCGACATTTAATTTTTCTATGTACATCATCTAATTTTGTTGTAATCAATGGTAAATTTTCAGTTTGTTCAATAGGATGTCTATATTCACCAATTGTCAGAAGCTTTCGGTCAATCTACAGATACTAACATACCTTCATTAAGTGCTTTCAGTTATTTATCCAATCAGCACCTTCATTGGAACCTAATTTGTGAATAGGTAGTTTTCCATACCTTGGTGACAGATGAGCTTGCAATACTGAAATTTATAGGGAATCTCATGCTATCTACAATAGATGAAACAGAAGATTTAATGAGTCATGGACCAATCTGATCAAGTCATAACTTTAGTGGTATCAAGTTAAATGAGACATGTTTTATTAAAATGTTTTGATAATGGTGGAATAGAGAAACATCACCCTAAGGATTTCGCTGCTGCTTAACTTTTCCAGTTCATCATAGTTTTTTAATGTCAATAGTTCTTTTAACTTTGTGGTAATGTTGATGAAAAGAATCATTTAAACCATGTGCAGTGTCAGTGTCATTAGTGAGTATGCTGTCATTTGCCAGAAGTGAGTGAATGTATTGTCTGAATTGTGTGGATCGAAGTCCATTAACAATTTACCAAATATAATTTGACTTGCTCTTTGTTGTTTTCACGTATTGATTAATAATATAGTTTAGTATTTTAATCATGCTTATTATTTTGTGTCTCCTTACCTTACATTGTGCATGGTTTCCCATAGCCTTGAACCTGCGTTATGTGCTCATGGTAGCTAGAATTTCATTAGTACCTCAGTTGGATTGGATTCCATGCTTACACGATGTACTTTCACTGTTAGTTTTTTAGAGACTACAACCATTAACAATTCAGTCCACACTAGCAGCGCCTCATCTGTGTTATCAACAATTTGGATTATATTCCATGAAACTTAATTAGCACTTATTGTGCTATCGATAATGTCTTTTCTTTGAATTTGTATTGGAAAATATGAACGAGTTTTTAGATGGATATACTGCACGACCTTAGGTATGCAGTATATCCTTCCGACAAAACGAGTTAATAATTTCCCATACAAATACAGTAACCTTTTTATTATATGCTCATTTTTTATTCTTCCCAAGGCTTAAATCTATAAACAAAAATACACTGAATGAAACAAAGTAACTAAATGTACGTCGTATTCCGAACTAAATACATAAGCGTTGATGGATCATTACACAACATTTTTAATGAGCGGAAAACTCCGTCTAGATAAATATGAAGTTGGTCGCGCGCTAGACGTAAGTTTCGAAAGAAAATGGCGCTTGCTCTACTTAACATTGACATTTGGAGTAATATTGTTGATGAATACGCATTGCAACAACTTTTTCATTTGATTTGGAATCAATACCTTTTGGTTTATATGTTGATTCAATGCAATTTTTTGATTATAGTCTGTATTTATCTACATGAAGTGACTTCCATCGGTTTCCAGCAGCGTCTGCCATTTTAATGTTTTGAATTTTATTGACATCGGCATGCGTGTTTCTTTCCTGTCATTGAATGATTCAGATCACAATGTGGGAAAATTATGAAGCTTTTCCATTGCAATTATCGAAAACACGCTGTGGAATTTAATGTTTATTTCATTTTGAGTGCAGTAAGGAGGCTGTAGCTACACTTGGAATATACTCGAAATAACAATACAATTTCAAAATGTGTAATCAATCTTGAGAAACCATGACATGGCTCATCTAATTCAGATTTACAGACCTACGAAAATATATTTTGTGAGGAAATTCAGGGTGTAAGATTTTAAGTATATTTTTGGCAATTTTTATTAACAGCTAAAGAAGACAGATTATTTGTATAACTTGCTTTTTATTGTGAGGAACCTGTATAGCGTCAATATATAGTTAAATTATATGGGTGTTATTGTGAGGAGCATGTATGTCGTCTATATCTAGTATAAATCTGAAACATTGTATCAAAACAGTAAATGTGGAATGTGCAAAAAGCAGTTCGTATGTGTCAGTCTACGGAACATTTGCTGGTATGTGGCTGTCCATGACATATATGCTTTATTTCATTCATAAAAAATTGTTTACGTTAGAAAATTGTTCCTTTGCACGTGGAATGCAGTATGATGTTGTTCAATATCGGTGAATATTGCACGATTCTGACAATGTAAAGATCACGGAGAAAAAAATGAGCATAATATATATATATATATATATATATATATATATATATATATATATATATATATATATATATTGCAAAATACAAAATTGAAATGGTCCCAAAATTCAATTTAACAGATAAGTCACACATTTTTCAATTCCATTTATTATCTGGAATCATCCATGCCTTCTCACTCATAATGAACGTCAGGATAATTTGCATATGCTGACAGCAATTCCGAAAAAAAACCATAAACTGGAAAGTCTTCTTTCCCCATAACACAAAAACAAATAGAATGGCAGGATCTCACCTGACTGAACAATTTGGAATGTCTAAAAAAGTCTCGTCACTGGACCTAAACTGCAGTTCACTTGTAATAATTTGTTCGGTTAGAAGTGGGTCCAAAATATTCACCCACGTACACAGAGACACAATATATATATATATATATATATATATATATATATATATATATATATATATATATATATATATATATATTTATATATATATATATATATATATATATATATATATATATATATATATATATATATAAATGCAATAAACTGACGACGAACAGTACGAAGCTAGTAACTAACTTGCCTAAGCGCTTTCGACTCTTAATGAGTTTTTTCAAAGGCAACTACAAAACATATATGCGACAAACAAATAAACACAAAAACGTTGTGTTTGTAAACCTCTACATGGCTGTCCCCACATGGCTATTGTTGGTACTACAACCATGACGAAAGCCACTTTGGAAAGGAGAAATTTAATTGTTGCTTTACAAATACCATACAAGCCGATTATTGATCATTCATTTAATTGTTCTGCATACACAGATAGTTAATGATATAGGTCTATAGTTGGTAGGATCTGGGTTATTTTGGCCTGGTTTGTGAATTGGTATTATTACTGCTTCTTTCCAAAGTTTTGGTACATTACCAGTAATCTATAAATCATTGAAGATTTCCAGAATGTCAAGGATGGTTCTGAAAGGTGTTTTAAAAACTGGTAATGTATATCGTCAGGCCCAGCGGATGCATTATTGGCTTTATTCAAGGATTCCATAAGTTCCGACAATGAAATTCGTTGGTTATAACTCTCAGTTATTTGATGTGAATTTCAACCGTTTTTTTTTTCATTTTGAGTTTTAAGTCTTCGGAAAGATTAGGAATAATTAGACGATGAGGAATTTTTGGAGAAACAATCAGCAAGTACATTATCTATTTCATGCTTGCTTTTATAAGTGATGTTATTTAGCTTCAGGTGTTGGAGGCAATTGTATTTTCCTTTTCCATTTATTTTTTTCGAATCGTGTTCCAAACTTTTTTTATTGAGGAACGAGAGTTTAAAGTTGAAACATATTTTCTCCATGATGTTCGTTTACTTTCTATAATCCTGCGGCGTGTGTTAATCAGAGTAATACGGTATTGAGTTAGATTTTCGGGCGTTGAACAATTATTGGATTTTTTCAGTGCATCTCAGCGTTGTATAATGGTTTCCTTACATTCTTTATTGATGCATGGTTTTGTTGTTTTTTGACAATTTGGCGAGGACTTAGGAATGAACTCTTCTGCACTCTCAGTTAAGATAGATGTAAATTGTCGAAATGGATTATCAAATTGAAATATGGTATTCCTGTTAAGTCTGATTGTAAAATGTGTTTCAAATTTGACCCAGTCAGCCTTCTTTACTGTGGAATTGTGTCATCAATTTTGACACTGGTGTTCTTAAGATAGATTGGGAAATGATCACTGCTATCTAGGTCATCAGTGATCTTCCAATTATAATCCAAAAGAAGTGACAAACATATAGTTAAGTCAATATAAGTGTATGTACCCGTTCCTGGGTGCAAATAAGTAAGAGACTTGCTATTAAATAGACACACAAGTCGTGTCTAATAACAAAATTTTCAACTCTTTTGCCCCTGTCGCTTATCTAATGTGATCCCCATAAAATGTTATGGGCATTAAAATCACCAAGTAAAACCAATGGCGTAGGGAGCTGTTGAACAAGTGTGTTTAATTCCTTTGGTGATAAATTAGTATCTTGTGGTATGTAGATAGAACAAAATGTAATCACTCGATGTAGAGTGACACTTACAGTAATGGTTTGTAAATTTGTATTCAAAGGGATGGTTCTATGTGGGGCTCTATTGTTCAGAGCAATAGAAACCCCTCCTGAGGCTTGCCGACGTTTCGTCGGTAGATAAAAGATAATGCTACGCGTTTGCGTTGTTCAAACTTATTATATCCAATCATATCAGTAGGCTGACGATTTCGTGTCATTTGGTTTCTCAGACATACAAAAGGCTTCACATCTTCCACGTTTTGGCTGTGCATATGCATACCTCAGTCTCCTATATTAATTATAACAACACTGGAAACCTGTCTTCTTGACCATGATGTTTGTTCCATTTGTCACGACGTAGTGGAAACGTGAAATATGATCAATTGGTAAGCCCATAATATTTTAGATTTGTTGAAAATCAAGATATAAATGAAGATAACTAAATGTTGTATAAGTAATATAGTTTGTAGCATATTAGTATTTATCTACTTTGTTGTTATTATCTTACAAAACGGATAATGCAATATATATATATATATATATATATATATATATATATATATATATATATATATATATATATATATATATATATATATATATATATATATATATATATATACCTACCTACCTACCTACCTACCTACCTACCTACATAAATACATACATACATACATACATACATACATACATACATACATACATACATACATACATACATACATACATACATACATACATACATACATACATACATACATACATACATACATACATACATACATACATACATTCTGATTGAGTATTGACATTAGCCTCAAACTGGCGCTACTTTATGTAATATACAAATATCATGCTTTGAAATCGTCTCCATAGCAGGTTGTCGCTAATGAACTATGAGGTCACCGCATGCCGCACATGCACCAGTGATTATAACACTTAACGACATTATCCTTTGTAAAAACTCGCAAGTTTAAGAGAAAACACAAATCTCCTGTGGGCCACAAGCTACTGAATTTAAGATGCATGAATTAGATGACGCAATGGTCATAGATATTAGGAACACACTACTAAATGTAACATCGATAACGTATTTGAGAGGAATATGGTGAAGATTAAAACCAAGTAGTGTTGGTTGCTGAAACGTAAATGACCGAATGTTTTCATAAAATGGTTAAATCACTTATGACATTGCATAGGTTTGTTAATATGCATCTAGGTTTCTCTTAAATGTAATGTGTAGATTATTTAGGACATGTTCCATAAAATAATGTTGTTATAGTAAAATACAGCTCTTACCATAAACTGAGCAGAACTGTTTGCATGTCACATTACGTAAAATACATTTTTTGCTCAGTGGTTTTACTTTGCCATGTGATTAACTGCACATCGTTATTCAGAGACTTATTATACATAGCGTTATTCAATGGTTATAATTTACTTGGTGTTGTACTTTACATTACCCATAACTGCATATGGATGTACAAGGGTTTTAGATTACATATATCGTTGATACATACTGTGTTGGATGGAATGTGCTTTAAATTACCAATAACTACTTACTATTAATAATTGGCTGTACATTACATTACATATAACTACACATGGTAGCTCCTATGTTGTACTTTGCATCACTTGTAAATACATCATGTTCCGCAGTAGGCATAATTTTAATTTTTCATTTTTGCAAACTGTTGTCAAAATTTTTTTCGTTTTATTTCCATTGAATGTACAGATATCGGAATATAAGACATATTATGCTTTTCAGATTATCTAAGTAATATTTCTGAAACTTAAGAACCAGAATGCCAGATTAAGAATGTGCACCTTGGATTATATTTACGGCACACAGATAGTTCATGCATTCAGATGGTTTAGACGAATGTACTCCTCTTAAGTATGAGCTTTCCAATCGCAGATTTTGACATGTCTTTTATTTTTGATTCAGGATATCAACCTTTTTTGGACAAAACGATTGTATAATAGGCTTTCCTACTCGTGTATGCCTTGATATATATTGATGTGCTAAAGGTAATAGCCACATAAAGATGAGCAATAACTGGCGATTTCGAAAGGTAGGCCACATTGGTTTCGTTGTAGTTGAACAATATCCTGTTATTCTTGATTTTTGCATTGTCTTCATTTAATTAATTAATTAATACCTAACCCTATATTACTTCGGAAATTTCATGGTCAGGTACCATGAATCCGTGCTTAAACCAAGAGTCCGGCACATGCAAAGCCGAGTTTATGAACTTTCATTAAGAGCCCACATTGATTTCTTGTAGATGCTGTGTCATAATCAAACATATACCTGTTCATGTTTTCGTTCTGGTATCAGGTATCTGAAATGCATATGGAAAAATATTTGCCTTTATTTGGATATACATTGTTTTCTCAAAAAGCGTCAAAAACGGTAACACTAGACCAAACATACGACGTTATGAAAATCTCTCCCTCCACCCAATTTATTCACGGTTCTATCGCGCCCTGGTAAATAGCCTATGGGTATTGCAACATTGATGGAATCAGAAATATAGGTTCTTGGATGCACATCTTGCGCTCTTGCTGATCCATGTAGAAAACAAAACGGAATGTCAATGCCGTCCTCTTACATGGATTCGAAATCGAAAACGATGGAATTACCTTTCTTCTTGTAATCCTCATCCTCCTGTTTTGATTACTATTTTTGAAAATTACAATTCATATTGCAAGTCCATGATTTGACGACAAATGTGTCATAGTGTCTTCCTACACAAAAGTGCAACTTTAGTAATATTAATGTATATTACTTGGTCACAAGTATAACACCATCTTAGGAGTTGACACACGTATCGCTGACAAAACATCTCCAACATTTTGGTCCGCAATGAATGTGTTGCTCTTTATTGTTATACCTATATTCACTATTATTACAGTAATAGCCATTTCAAAAGAATGTGTGATAATAGTAATGGCATATAAACCTTTTCGTGATGATAGACGTGAGTGTACTTTCCGTTGGGGAAATTTTTTTCTCGAAACAACTGAGGTAGTCACACTTCTTGAGGGTGAACATTCAACGTCTTGGAAAGTTTGCATTCCTGGAAAACCGCCGGCTGTGTCTTTGGTTAGGCAGGCTTGCTGTATGAAGAGTTTTATTCTCTTATTTGTTTGGCTTAGTCAAATTGTTGAATGCTGTCCTAGGCTCTTCTCCATTCTGCCATATCGTTCTTGTCAATACAATGTTCGTTTCTCGACCATGGCGCTAGTTATACACAAAAATGATCTTACTTGTCGTTAATTATGGAAGTTGCTGTGCTTGGTGAAGCGAAGTTTGTCAACCAATAACACTTTTCTGCGTTGTCCTCCTCCTTTCTGAGGATAAAATGGGTTATGTAAAGCGTAGCTATTCGATCGGTGTGATATTAATTTGTAGGATTGCTGGACGTGGTTAATCTTGTTCATGACATTGTTGACGACTTCACACTGTCGTAATAAAGGAACCGATCGTCTTATTTGGCTTGACATTGTCGTTTTAGTATGGTTAACAGGAATCCAATAAATCGGATATGAACCATTCTGATTTCTACAGTGGTACGTCCGAGGTAAAATCTTTAACCTTTACAGTGCACCTGTAAATCATGGCTCTAAATTTTATAAAGGATTGTTTACGTCTCTCGAATGTCGTGACAGTTTTCGGGTGTTACTAATTGTCACTGGCTTTAAGTAGATTTTTTCTGTCTGGGTGCATCGAAGCAGATGTCGTTTCAGGCTCACTCATATCGTCTTTAAAAGCCCTTGCATAGATATGAGCCAAAACGTTAGCGATCGTATCATCTTGATTGCAGTGTGGCAAATGACTTGATTGTAAATATCATTGACCGTATATTTAGAGTCATCCATACAATTATCCATTCAACTCTCAACAAAGGAAGAAAGATAGAAGAGCCAATACATATCCAACTTCTTCAAGGAAGGCAACGGACTATTCCTCCTACGTTTGATATAAAAGTCAAGAGACTTGCTATTTATGTAAGAAGAAAGGTCATTGGGCGACAGAATGTCTACAACGTCAAAGCATGACAAGAGTGAAGAGAGATAAAGGTCAGGATACATGTTATTATTCTCAGGAAGGACATTGGTCTTCGAGTGCCAAAGAAAAATAAGACATGATTTCACACAAGGAAGAGGAAGAACCCTCCAAAAAGGATGACAAACACATACCAGTCCAGAAAGATAAGGAAAGACGACGAGAAGAAATTATAGTAGAAGAATATAACATTTAAAAAATGAAACAAGAGAGTGAACGAAGAATGAAACATACTTTTGGTGATGTGTAGTGACATTCAATTGGAAGTTATAAAAGGAGAGAGTATACAATAAAGAAAACGTAATTATCTCTTGGCCTTGTTTTTTTAGAAATGGATCTACACTCACACACTAACACACCACTACATTCATAAACTCACACACATACACTATTCATTAAATCATCATAGAAAAAAAGGTTAGGTTTTACTTGATTTGGCAAACTTTAAATAATGACTCTTTTCTAAAGAGGTGGGTGGTTCTCAAAAAGGGATCATTTGTTGTTTTTTTATTATTTTTGTAACAAACGCAGAAATGGGAGTCAATGGCCTTTAGCTGCTCATACCTTTATCACTGAAATGTCCGAACTCATCACCTGCTGTATTGAAAGATCTTTCAGTGATCACTGTTGCTGCTAGCATTTTATGGATAGCAAACGTAGAGGGACTGCTGACTGTGATGGAATAATTGATTCGGGAAGGTTTTTTTCTATTGGGTCAAGTCAAAGAAGTCATATGCTTTGTCTCAGACACCTTAGCTCTGCCAAAACGTCCAATAGCATCCTGACTTATACTGTCCTTTTCTATCCTTGACACTTTCTCTTCTCTTCATCTTCCTCTCATTTTATTCTTCCTTCATTAAGATATTGTTATTGGATGTCAAAGACAGGCTCTGATTCTTACTGCTTTTGTAAAAAGTTCTCTAAGTCTTCTTTCTGCTTCTGACTAAAATCCTGGACTTGCAGTAAGGAAGGAGATGTTGGCGAAGGTTCTGGCACCAGTACAAATTATTGCAAGGATGTGAGAAAATGGACTAAATCCCAATTAAACTCATTCTCTTCTAGAAGTATTTCCGTATTTGTTTTGATTGCCACTATGCTATCATTCATCGTCTCCACTGGAGGCGCACTCCAATTCATCATCATGTTCCAACAATGTCGCTTCGATTCAATGCGTACCGACGCTACATCACCTATATATGGTATGTGACGTCACACACGTAGCTCTCTTTTGATAGAAAGAGAGAATCAGCGTTGTTACTGAATTGTGTAGCGCGTATTTGGGTTAATATAATTATATCAACCCGATTTGATTCTTAAACTATAATTCGCCTGTTATCATGGCCTAGAAGTGGACTAATGTAGTCTTCGACCATCATATCGATGATGCTGTTGAACTCAGACTACCTCATTAATGTGAAATCTGTATGGGGTATAGCAAAGATCACAAATAGGGGTATTTGGGAGAAAAGGATTTATATGGAGAGACAAGGCTGTCTGAAAAAGTCTTGATATACGGACCGGATGTCAGAGAAGAGGAAGTTGAGAAGACAAGTTTGATGAACCGATTGTTATAAAAACCAAATGACCCTTTAGGGCTACTTTACCGCCTCGAAAAAAAAATTTACTCTTTGTCATGTTTATTTCTATGTTTGTATCTGTAGTAGTTTAACATAACTGAAAATATGAGCCAGGCTATGATTGGGAGAAGGCATACTGTGTAGCTACGTATGTGTATTGCATATATAATTGATTAATAGGTTACTGCAATTTGAAATTATGAACGAAGTTTTCTGCAATACACTGCACGCCCGCTTACAGAGTTAATATTTTCCCCTACAAATGCAGTAACCCTTATAGTATATATTTGTTTTTGCATACCTATAACTTAACAATAAATGACATTCCAAAAAATAATGTAATTGAATTTATGCATTATTCCAAAATACATTGACACCGTACATTAGTCAAGACACAATATCAGCATTCTTGCGCACAGAACTTATTCGCGCGCTCTACATTAGTTTAATAAAGACTAGGTATACTTAAAATTGAAATGTATAGTCCTATTGTGAATGAATACTCGTGGATTTTATTTCAATGTTGAATTATCTCAAATATGTTTTTTTTATTATCAGAGCCTGTATTATTGTGTCAATTCAGTGTAAAAAGGTGACTGCAGCTCGAAATGTAGGCTACTCGAAATTTCAGTGCAGAATATGTGTGTATAAGTTTCTGCAGGACATGTCTGTCGGATTTGAAGAGTTAAGAAAGTACAATTTGAAGAACTCCAAGATCCATAAATGTAAATGTATTTATTAGTATTCTTATTATCAGAGAAAGATTAAAATAATTAAACATATTATGCTTTATCACTTCCATCTTGCTAGTCTAACATTGTAGCTCTGACATAATGACTTGAATGTCTTCCATCTGTCTTAATCATGTCATTATATGTCGGGGCACGGGATATGATTTTGTTTCAGAAATAAATTGTTCTGCTCAACGTGATCAATGCTTGTTGAATAATAGTTGAAAAAAGACTGTCAGTATAAGAAGAAGGTCACTTGGCTAGTGTAGAGGGTCTGCTAAGTTTGTCTTAATCTTGTCAGAATCTATTTTATTGAAGCTTAAATTAACTTTACAATATGCTATCAGCGACAACGTTTGTTACTTTCTTACTTTGACACTTACATTCGGAGGATAGTTTGCTACTTGTCTGTTATCATAGCTGTTCAATATTGACTTCCTTACATACATTCTCAAAAATAGTGAAATGTAAATAATTCCAAAATATCACCTATCAAATTTTAATTACATTTTCATCATTATTATAACACGTACAAATCATAATGCATACGTTTGTCTTAATAAGCATTATCGTAAAGTATGTGTATTTAAGTTTCTGAAAGCACTTCTGTTTTTTTTTTGTATAAAGTTCGGATACATCTCCTCGTGTGTTTGTACCCATTAACAATTTATTAAGGAACGTCATGTTCTTGTGTGCAAAGCGATATAGCTCTTAGCTCCCATCATTATGGTAATTTGCAAAATTATCCAGCAGTTAACGAATATAAACAACTAAGTCACTCTGTTGTCTGATGCAAATATACACGCCCAAATTAAGGGGTATATACTGTTGGCAAGGGAACATTCATAGGTGATATTAGAGAGGTTTCCAATCAGAACCAGCAAACACTGATGCTTCAGTATGTCAGCGGCTTCTTCCTTGTAATATCATTACCAACATTTGCATCGCACTCATGTTATCCATTTATAGCGATGTAAACCTTTCAGTTTTATGATTGTCTTTCCAAAGTGTTGTATCTTTGAATTCTTTCCTTGACTATACTGAAGTAACGTTCTGGAAGAGAGACTAAAGCTCATGCCTCAATATAACATTTTGTAGAAGTTATTTTGAAATATTTGTTTATTCATTTGAGCAAGTATCTTGAAAAAAGATATCTTCACAAAGACAAATAAAACTGAGGTGAAGGCACTTGAACAGTAAAGCCACGAAAAGTGAAAGTATATGTTGTAGCTCTAGTATATTTTCTTCTTTAGTAGTGACAATATCGGGGCTTATACTAATACAAGTTCTTTTTGCCATAATTCGGATGAAGCAGACGACATTTATTCTCAAACCACGAAACATGGAAAGGAAACAGTACCAACTATGGGTCATGTGATGCTCAAAAAACTGAACACACCTTGCCTGTTTCCCCTGATATGGGTTGGAGATGGATGGTAGTTTTAGCATCTTTTATTATCCACATCATAACGGATTGCATTCTCTACTCATTTGCGATACCCTACATTGAATTCCAGCAATTCTCTTTCTCTCTCTCTCTCTCTCTCTCTCTCTCTCTCTCTCTCTCTCTCTCTCTCTCTCTCTCTCTCTCTCTCTCTCTCTCTCTCTCTCTCTCTCTCTCTCATGTAACACAAATAAATTTAAAATTCATCTCTATTATCAAAAGAAAAGTGTGGCTATGCTAATTCATCACATGATAAATATACATAGAGTTTTGACCAGGTTATTCAAGTTGACATGGAAAATGTTATTTAATTGACATGGAAAATGTTAGTCGGTAACTACCTATAATCTTTGCTTGTTTGGCCAGTGGAAATGGTGGCAAAGAGTGATGTCGAAGGAGTGTAAATGTTGATCCATAGATGTAATCATTTGGCCGTGGGCTAATGTCGGGGTATTTTTATACCCAGTGTTTATGAGTTGAAGAAATATATTGTGATATCTGCCTTATTATCAGTTTACTATTTGGAGAAAATGTCAGTTCTTCATTCTGAGTGAATACTTCATTTGATTTACTATCACAGTAAAATAGTTCTCTATTTTGAGTGAGTCAAATATACGTTTACTATTGTGAGTGAATATTCTTCTGCTAGTTTTACCAATTTGAGGAAAATATCAGTTCACAATAATGAGTGAAATCTTTAATAGTTTTTATATTGTGTAAAACTCATTCTTTTCATTTTGTTATATACCGTGAATCGTACTTTCTTTTATTGTTGTATCATATAAGATCATATATTTATATTTGTTGTATAATAAGGCTCGTGCGAAACCATGTTAATTGTTCCAATATGTTGACCCATACAGGTACTTATCTGTTAATCCGAAATCCTAAATGGGTTATCGTATTACACAGTTGTCATTACAAATTAGTGCGAACATTCATATGAACAAAGTATCTTCTTACATATAAATGCAAAATTTTCACAACATTATTCTTAGTTTCTTTCAACTTGATATTTGGCCATGAGAAATTTGTTGTTTTTCATGAAAGTGTATAATCTCAATGAAAAAGGTATTTCGTTTGTAAAGAAACGTATGCTATTAGAAGTTTATGTATATCTTTTGAAAAAAAATGTTAGGTGCTTTATTGTTAGAAAGGTCTTCATGCAAAATATGAATGCTTCATGAGGGAAGTAACAGTTTATGAAAATTGAAAATACATTTTGTGAAGAAAGCATGATACTTTCAACAAAATATTTTTCCCGATAATTTCCTATCTGCTTTTGAAAGTCCCTTCTATCAATACAAGAATAATATACATCGAGCATGCATAATTTAACATATAGACCATAGCCCGATGTTTTGTGGTTGTTAATACAGTTTAAATGTAAGGGTGGAAGGAAGTAGACTTCATCTACACAGACAGAGGATAACATTTCCTCGTAAATACACATCACGAGGAATAAATTAAATCAAATTTCAAACAAATTAACATTTTTGTGCAACTGTCTATCTTTGTTGAAAGGTTTATCTGCAAAGCAATATAGACGATTAACTGCTATAGCATAATGCACAATAGATCGTTGTTTGGTTTCTTTAAAGACATTTCCAGTTCATGATTTTTGTTTTGGATCTCTGATAATGTGTCATCTGCATATATATATATATATATATATATATATATATATATATATATATATATATATATATATATATATATATATATATATATATTTATATATGATGAAAATAGTGAAAGTCATTAAAATGATATAAATAGTAATGGGCATAGAATTGAGCTTTGGTAGAAACCATACCTAATTGTTCTAGGTAAATCATCTGTGCTGTCATCAATAGGTAATTTTGCAATCGACAAATAAAGATAACATTTACCATGATCAAGTGCTTGAAGTCATTTATCAGTTCAGCATCTTCTTTGGAACATGATTTGTGAATATGCATTACTTTTGCAGTTTTTCATACTTTGGGGACTAATGAGTTCGCAGTACGTAACTTTATTATTAATCGTATGCTATCTAAAATAGCTGAGACATAAGATTTAATGAGTCTTGGACCAATCTAATCAAGTCATACAGACTTCGTAGTTTCAAGTTTAATGAGACAATTTTAACAATGTCTTTTGATACAGTTGGAATAGAGAAACACCTCCCCAGCGACTTTGCTGCTGCATAACTTATCGGTTCATCAGAGCTGTTTTCTGTCACTGGTTCTTTCAACTTTGTATTAATGCTGATGAACAGAATCATTGAAAACATTTGCAGTGTCAGTGTCATCAGTGAGTATGGTGTCATTTACCAGAAGTGAGTGACTTTTTTGTCTAACTTTTGTGATTCAAGGTCTATTGACAATTTTCCAAGTAAAATCAAATTCTAACGTATCGATTGATATATAAATTAGCTTTTTTATCATGTTTAATATTGTATGTCTCCATGATATATTGTGCAATGTTTCCCATAGCAGTGAACCTTTATCAAGTACTCATAGTAGTACGGATTTTAGTAGTAAGCCTACACGATGTACTTTCATTGTTCTATTGTTAGAGACTGCATCCTTAAATAAGTTAGTCAACACCCTCAGAGCTTCATCTGTGTTATCCAAAGTTTTGGTTATATTCCATGGGACTTTATTCGTACTGGTTGCACTGTCAATGATGCCTTTGATTCATTGATGCAAATATAATTATTGCAAATTTATTACCTTAAGTGACAAAAGGAAATTCATATAATTATGAATATTAAAGGAATTGTGTTAATCATCAATATTTGTCTTGTCATAATCACTTTATTTCTTGGCCATGTGACATTGGATAATAGCTTTTAGTTCATCAAAGAAAGAAATGTATTTACAAAAAGAAGAAAACTTATTTATGCGCATTAACTTAAGCTTGTTGACCAATTGAATAATTACATTTGATGAATTGCTTCCACAGGGTAAGGAAAACACCTTTGTATTATGGTGGTGGATAAATTTTGTTCTCTATCACACACCTGGTCCAACCGTTAATAACAAATTCATTAGGTAAACAAACCTGTTGATTACAGGATCAGTGGCCGAGGTGGTAGTGACAAAACGGCAATTCATTTTTGTTAAAAAAATCCTCCAAAATCACATTATAAAGTGATATAAATTTCAAGGATCAGTTGATGATAGATAAATGAAGCAATATGATTGACTATAGGTATTGGCTTAGACGGTTTAGTTGTCATAATCATAAAAAACAAATAAAGGCAACATATTTCTGTATAATAACTTTTTCTACACCATTTGTTTTGAACAAAAGTAGTGAATTATTTCCGTTGGGTTTTGAATGTACTTACTGCTGATTTGATCACAAAGTCTTCAAGAGTTTAAGGTTGCATGGAGACAGTGAATATTGTAGAAGTCAGTTATGCCATGGTAGTGCATCCATACAGAACTATTAAACATAGGGCAGGGATTTCATATTATGTTCATCGTTTTTTCAGCTGTAAATACCTTTTATAATTGATAATCATAATGCAATCCCATTATTCTAAAGACAGTTATTAAATTACTTGTAAAATAGGTCTTGAAAATGAAGTTGTAAATCTATAATACCAAATGAGACGATTTCTTCTTTTTACGTCAGGTCCCTTGGCTAGCATCATGACCAGTAAGTATGTCTGCCGACTTAATACGATTGTGTGGATTGTGTGGGCTATTATAATAACAGCTGGCTTCATCTAGTGTCCTGGCTCCAAATTTGTGCCTCCATTACCTTTCCTTTGGAGTCTTGTCAAGTTGGTGGACTTGGGATCTCATGAAACACTCTGTCCATTCTCATTTATACATTGGGGAAACAACTTATACATTCAGCACTATCAAAGTTCCATTGCTTCAAAATGTCTTTGTTCCGTGTATTTCTTATTTTACGTCTAAAATGTACATAAATTAATACGTCTGAATTTCAGATAGGCACATAACCAATGACCTTTTTAAGCAGACATTTTTGCGTTTGGTTAACTGGTAGGGATTTCTAAATTTATTTAAACTTACAAACTTGCTTGAATTTTAGTGCTGTTACTATTAATATACTTTCTAAGTAACTGTTTCATTCATTGCAAATGATTTAACCAATGCTTTGTCATATTTCAGGTATTGGATTTGGACTGATTTCACATCCTGCATTAGTCTCTATTAGATATTACTTTGAGGAAAAGTTTTTGCATCTGGCCTAACTGTTTGTGGGTCAGGACTCTGTACCTTTGTTTTAACCCCTTCACCAACATTCTGATCGACAGATATGACTGGAGAGGAGCAACACTTATATTAGGGGGCATAAGTTTGAATTGTGTTCTCTGTAGTGCCATGTTTAGGCCTCTTGAGCCTCTAGCTCGTGTACACCAAAGGGCTAGCTTCCCAATATCTAATACAGTACAGTCCCATAACAATAGTACCTCAATTTCAAATCAGTTTAAACAGGATACAGTGGAGATATGTCGCTGTATCATTTTATCGGACCCACCCCCGTGCCAGACATGTAAACACACATTTGATTTTCCGTTGCTGAAGGATGTCGTATTTGTTATGTTTTGTATTTCCAACTTCTTCTCACACCTTGAATTTGACTCGACTTTTATTTATATTCCTGTGCGAGTTATTGATGAAGGGATCTCAGATGACGATGCTAAATGGTTGGTGTCAGCTCTAGGGATGTCAAATAAAGTTCGTAGGGTGCTGTTCGGCTTTGCTGCTAAAAAAGCTAGAGTCAACAGGCTCATGCACTACATCTCAGTTGTAGTGATTTGTGGAGTTTCCACTCAACCCACTCTATTTTAATTACAAACGCCTTATATTGTATTACTTTGTATTTGGACGTTTCGTGGATAAAGATTTCACATTTTTGTCTTTTTCTTAAAAGCATGAATGCTTGTTTCGAAATTCAACAGAACTAGCTATGATGCAAGCCTTCCCCTGTGGGTCCGGGGTTGTAGAATTGGTCCGCCGTGCCTCGCTACGTGTCGTAAAAGGCGACTAAGTAGAGGAAACCTGTTTGCCGTGGTTTGCGACGGGTGGTTGAGATGGGCCCGGTCTCGACAAATCGGCTGGTCACGCCGAGCCCTAGGATGTCTTTATTGCTCTCTCACTTCCTTTTACTTTATTCTTGTATCTCGTTTGATACCACCGTTGCCCCTATATTCTATTCCTATATCTTTCCCTTTCTTAAATATGAGAAGTCTTCCTAGAGGGCGGTGGCTTAACGGGTCAATCAGGAGGTAATTTTACTGACCTTCGAAATTGGCGACTTCAGGGTCAAGCAAAGGTAATTTTACCAACTGTGTATGGTGCTTGTGTATCCCTGGCACTTGAAAAGTGTCCCCTTGCTTGGCTTTTTGGTGGGTGGGGAGCACGGGTGCTGAATCTTTCAAACTGCCATCATGGAAAATTTTAAAATAAAACTCCAAAACGTACCCAAACTGTGTCATCAGAGTCGGATGATGAACCGTGCAGTGTGGAATTCTTTCCTCGCTTCATGGTCATCCATTCAAAAGACGAAGCTAAACAACTTGCCACATTGTCACCATTTATAGTCGAAAAGACTATACTTGGATTAGTCGGCAAGCCGAAAAGTGTGAAAAAGCTAAGATCAGGTGACCTACATGTTGAGTGTGAGCGCAAAGCTCAAACTGAAAATATACTTAAAATTAAGACCTTTCACGATATTCCAGTAACCTGCTCCGCCCACTCTACACTTAATTCATCAAAAGGCATCATTCGTTGCCGTGACCTTGCTGGAGTCTGCGACAAGGACATCGTCGAGGGCATGAAAACTGAAGGTGTCACTGCAGTCCGTAGAATTCTTATCAAACGAAACAACAATCTGCAGGACACCAACACTATTATACTCACCTTTAATAAGCCCATATTACCTAAAGTGGTCAAGGTTGGCTTCTTACAAGTTAAGGTTGAGGTATATATACCAAATCCCCTCCGATCTTACAAATGCCAAAAATACGGCCATCATGAAGACAGATGCTCTAGAAGCCAAATCTGTGGCCGGTGTGGCGACTCCTCCCACCATGAATCAGAGTGCAAGGCCACTTCTCACTGCGTAAACTGCGGCAAAGAACATCATGCTAGTTCCAATGAATGCGACACTTGGAGACAGGAGAAGGAAACCCAGAAAATTAAATACACTAATAATATTTCCTATCCAGAGGCCAGGAAGCTTGTTCAAGCTAGATCATTCCCAGGTCCATCCTTCTCAACTGTAGTAAAGAGCAGCCAGAAAGCAACGAAGGACGCACAAACTCAAACAATTCCGCCTGAACCACATGCTGACTCAAACATCCCACACTATAGACCGCAGAAAAACTCTACATCGACGCAAACAACATTCAACATTACCTCACCACCAAAATCACCAAATAGCAAGAAAAGGCTTCAAACAAATAGGCATAAAAAAGGGTGTAATGACCCTATAAAAACACACAACAGGTTTGAAGACCTAGAGGACATGGATGCGGAAGAATCTGCTTCATGTCCTCAGGGTAACTCCAGATCCAATAACAAAATATACACCCCCGTACTTCCTCCAGATAAATAACCAAATTATTTGCCACTCGAAAGGTCTAATATACAGCTGAAATGAAGAACACCATTTTACAATGGAATTGTAGAGGACTTAAAGCCAACTACCATGATATTCTTCTGCTTTTAGATGAACATGATCCTGCAGTACTATGTCTTCAGGAAACATTATTGAAAAATACAGACAACATCACATTTAAAAACTACTCCCTGTTTAACCACTACTCTCAGAATGTTGACAGGGCCTCAGGGGGGAGTTTCTGTTATTGTGAACAACAGAGACCCTCATAAAGTCATTCCTCTAAACACAAATTTACAAGCCATTGCTGTAAGCGTCACTCTTCAGCGAGTGATTACATTTTGCTCTATTTACTTACCACCAAACACTAACCTAGTTCCAAACAAATTAGATACCCTTCTTCAACAAATTCCTGCACCATTTGTTTTACTCGGAGATTTTAATGCCCATAATATTTTATGGGGATCAAATCATATAAGTGACAGAGGTCACAAAATTGAAGACTTTATTTCTAGACACGATCTGTGTCTCCATAATACCAAAACACCTATATACCTACACCCAGGCACGGGTACATACACATGCATCGATTTGACAATTTGTTCTCCCTCACTGCTTTTGGACTATGAATGGAAGGTCGCTGATGATCTTCACAGTAGCGATCACTTCCCAATCTCCCTTGTAAATCTTAACTCTTCAATTGATGAAGTAATTCCACAATGGAATCTAAAGAAGGCTAACTGGGTCAAGATTTATATTAAATCTGATGTTGAACAACTTGTAAATTTACATCGAATTGCAAAACACAACTTTATATAACTGTTTTGTTTCATTGGCAAAATATAGGCAGATAATCAGCTTTTCAATCAATATCAAGGAACTGATCATTTGTAATGTAACTCATTCAAAATGGTTGCTTTGATGATTATACTTGACTATCACGTGATTAATATCTCAGTCATCTTATTTTCAGCAATGTGTCAGATAACAAAATGGATGGATTAATTTGACCTTGTAACACAAATTGCTCAGGAAACTATTATTATATCATCCATTTTGTGACATGCTGTAGGGTGCATTGGGTTGATTTAGATCCATACCCTGTTCCTAGTTTCCACATACAGGACTTGTAAACACAGGGCAGGTATGTAATGTGACTCTTGTTTCCATCTGATTTCCTCAAACTTGGTATCAACAGAGCTTTATGATATGTAACAGCTACTCATTTTATGTATTTGTGGTACCTGTTTAGATAAAGACCTCCAATATTTTGCATTAAATTATATATTTGATCTCAGTTTATCATTTCTACGGAATAAAGCCTAGAAATACAACTGAGGTCCAATCATTGCAACTTTGTTTATTTTGTATTATTTTATATTAAAATCATTGTTTAATTGTATAAGTCTTGGATTGGAAGGTGTACAATCACACACATTATAATTTACTGACTACTTGCAGAAGCATGTGTCTTACTCTCATCAATAGTATTTGTGTACCTTTTTGGTCTGGAAATGTTGAACAATTTATTTGGATTGCTTCTTCTGTTTCAAGGGATTGCATATTGATAGGTCCTCCCATTGCAGGTAAGATAAGAAGATAAGTGGAAAAAAATTATTGTTGTTTCATTTTTGGGTTATTCTTTTTAAATGTAAAACAAACCCAAATCAGATGCTTCACTGTGGATATTGTTGTAGTTGTCCTCACTCTTTAATATTTATGGCAAACCCTGTTTAAATTCAGACTATTACTTGAACATATAGACTTATTTTAGATAAGAAATCTCTTGGTATTTTCGACCTTTAAAAATAAAACCTTTCTTTTTTATCTCTATATTTTAGTAAAAGGCATATTTATTTAATCTAAGGAATCATGTAAACTAAATGATGATCAAATTATGAAGCAAAAATTATCTGTTTCGTGTTAGATAAAGTTCGGTTAGATCATATAAATCATACCTATATACAATTTGTAAACAAGTAGCCACTGGCAATATAGGCTCACAAATCTTTCTCTACTCATTTACGGGTTCCTCTAGGCTGTTTTATGGCCTTTACTCTTTCTTACGTACGATCGTTCATTTAAATACTCAATGTATATATTAGTTATATTAAAGTTATCAAAGCAAATTTAGTTTCAGAGAATTTGGCACAACATAATAAGATGGTAATTTATGAATGTAAACGAAAATGTACGATCTGGGGACATCACAAATACTACACAATTTACTATCAGATGGATACTACTACTAAAGTTAGATCTAGTCTCATCAAAATTCGCATGTAAATTGATCTGTATAACGACTATTTATTGGTACTTTGATATTTAGATCGCATCTCGTAATTAGATTTGGTGAAGGGTGAAGAACGAATCACCAAACCACAGGAAGCTACTGCCAAACGTTCTCACATTTCCACAATAAGTTAAACCGAGTCTCGATGTCACACAGTTCAGAGCCTTAGACTATAAGACCCCTAATTTATTGTACCTTCTTCATAAAGTTTTTGCATCTGGTCTCCGATGTTTTGCAAACTATGAATTATTGTACACATGAAATCAATAAACTGTGAAAGGGACAGATATGTTGATGATTACTTCACTCTCACCACATATACTGGTGATTATGACCAATATTTCAAGCCTAACTGACATTAGTTAAATTGTATAGTTTTCTTCTCTACCTCCCTTCAAATGATATATTCATAAAACTATTCGATTATATGCATCCATGTTAGTACTAAACCTTTCTAGAAAGTAAGGTAAATGAGACCTATTTTTCAGATTGTTATGGTTTTAGTTGCGTTTCTGCTATAAGCTTATGACAAATAAGATGCTTCTGCAATATGTCTTTTGATTGTTAGTCCTCGAATCAAGAATGTTGGCTAAAGGATTGATAAACACTACACCCCATTCTTTAAATGCAAAGACTGAGTCTGACCATTTCTCTCCAGCTTGTGAAAATTTCAATCTCACATCGAATATAAATAAGACAAAGTTATGCTATACTCAGCACCAGGAAAGTCTATCTTAAAGTGTACTATCACAGTAAATGGCTAGTGGACATAGATTAATGAGACAGTCATATAATGCTTCACTTACTATAATACAACTGTGCTCTAAGTTTTTTATTGCGTTATTTATGCTTTCATTCAACAAACTAGAAGCTTGTATTCTTATCTTTTATACAAACAACGTAATATGATATATTTCCTATTTTACTGGTTTGTGTTCACGTTATGACCAAATATGGTGTTTCTCAAGCACTCGTGCATACTGATGCACAAACATATGGTGCAATTTGTTCATGGGATATATCTTGATGAATACAGAACAAAAACTACCATGACCCATATTTCATGCTTCTATGCCTTGTGTTCAGTCTCATACACAGTTAATGCCAGAAGTATCAAATTTGCTGAATATTTACATCAATATTTATACAATAAACATACATGAAAACAAAGTTATTGAGAACACATTTTAAGCTTTTACTTTGATGTGTTTTGTAATTAGCAAATTAACACATCAATGCACCTGCTGGAATGATAAAATTTGGGGATAAGGTGAATACAGATGAGCCCTAAATCCCATCGTAAATGTATATTAATCTGACTCATATTTCACTGACTTTAGTTTATTGTTACATTTTCACTGTCTTACTTATTAGACTGGATGATTGCATACATCTAAAAACATCACAGCAACCTGTATTTAACATCGTAATGATTTCGGTTAAGTTCTTACATTTAGCTTGTCTTTACAAGTTTTTGGGATGCTCATTATATATTATTAAATATAGCATATTGCAACATGCGGATTCGTCGTTATGAACACTGCTCCCTTGTTTTTCTTTTAGCCTGTCAATATCGACCATAAGTTATGCATCAATATTGACAATAATTTACACAACACTGATGTGGGTTAAATTTTGAGCTTGACGTTTGTTTTTCAGGCACGACTAGAATGATACATACATACATATGATCTTTTACTGTGGCTTTGGTTAAATTTATGCTTATTCCTATTTATGATTTGAAGATATATATATATATATATATATATATATATATATATATATATATATATATATATATATATATATATATATCCCCACAGATATTCTGACATTTTCTTAGCACAGAGGTAATATTTCAAAGCCTTCAATTATCTCTGCATTGATGAAGCCAACATCAGATACCTGAATATTAGTTCATGCTGACTTGTTTTCAGAACTTCAAAAGTTTCAGCATTATTAATAGTTGTATTGCAGTTAAGTATTAGATTCAAATGGCACACTTCTAAAAATATACCTAAACAGCCACCATTTTGAAATAAATCATAGACTGCTCACATAGTAATGCAGAACTGAATAGTTTGTTGCAAACTTTCTACCGATTTGCTTCATTATACAAGAGGATACATTTAGTATTTGTATTTGTTATATAAGTTTTTCTTTTAATGAAAATACAATCCTATTGGAATTAAATATTGTTTTATTTTACAAGGAACGTGAATTTACCTGTTTGTTTATATTTCCCAATTTCAGGTTGGTTGTATGATGCAACTGGAAGATATGATTTGTCTTTCCTGGCAGCAGGTATAGTCGTAGCTGAGAATAGCATCATGCTGTACTTATCCCTCTGGTAAAAAATTGCATCGTCAAGAACAGATCACCTAATGCTTTAGAGATGGATGCTATGTAACCAACTAAATATTCTCATGGTGATTTGAACAAACGTGTGTTCATGAGTTCCACTGAGAAATTTTTATCTGTCTTATTTACATGAAGTAAAACATTGCTGGAACAATAATCCTATATCATTTGAATTATGCTCTTAGAGCAAACAAATTGTGAAAGGCATAATGAGACACCATTACTCTTGAGACACCATATAATTATATAAACTGTCTTAAAGGACACTTCTGTGAAAAAAAACACTTATCTTAATAGACCAAATTTACAGTGCACACAATTATTAGGTCTGATGGTCATTGACCAGAATAACGTATGGGATGGCCTGTTGTCAAATGATCCTCCATCTATTCTAAAGCGATAGGTTGTTACTTCTGGTAACCTATTGTCATGAATCATGTATTCACACATTCTTCCTATAGTATACTTTGTCCTAAAATGAAATTGTTCTTCTCAACCATCTTGAAAATCCTGCTATCACTGTATTCTGAATTTGAAATACTATTAAATTTGGGCTTTCACCGCAAGAGTTAGTACGATGTTTAGCTCTGTCATCTAATATGGTCACTACAGTGTCCACCTTGAAAGTCTTGCTATCATTATTTTCCTGGAATGAAAAGTGATACTGGCTTGGGAATTTTACTGCAAGACTGTTTATGGTATCTGGATGATACTCAATGAAAATGGTCTTACATGGGCATTTATTATAACCAGCAAAATGGCCATCTTGAAAATATGTTTGCTACTTATCGTGAATGGAAAGTCATATTGAAATGAGATTAAATCAAAATTGTACCAACCTAACCTCCACTTTAGCTACTGCGGTAAGTTTAAAGTGTTAACATCTGCACTGAGAGTCCACCAGTCTTACAAGAGAGTGCTTCATGGAAAGGACGTGGAATTTCAATACAAATTCCACTGTGCTTGGCAACATAATCCACTTGGGTGACTTACATTGTATAATTGGAATAGAACGAGTCATTTTTAATTGTGTAAAGTTAATAATCCTTGCCTGTTTTTGCTGCAGAAATCAGGTTACAAGTTTCTAACTACAAATGTCACAAATTATTAACAGGCAGCAAAAGTAAAGAGAGATTCAAATATACAACGTCTGTTACTGGAATCAAATATTGCAAACAGCGACCTTTATAATACTTACTTTACCAAATGCATAGGCCCTTAGAGGTGGGGCGGCCATTTTCATACAGTTATATTATTTGCCTTTCTGGTCCATGAAGGAAAATTACATGATGATTTATTTTATTTCCCAGGCTTGATTTTATCACAGTGCAATTTATTCATCTGTCTAATCCACTACTAACTTAGCTGATCACACTAAAATGATCGTTGAGTACTCTTGGACTGTTGATGACATTGCAAATGAATGTTCAGGACTATATATTAGCTGATCACACTACAAATGTCGAAATACTATGCTGAGTCAGCTGATCACTTTAGAGATGACTCATGACTAATTTTAAGTCAACTGATTAATTACAGATGACGGGCATGTACTTTTAAACAGCCAATTACACCACAAAATATGATGATTACTGTTTATCTCTGGATCGAATAATTACATTTCTCATTACTAAATCAAGACTATAAAGAAGTTCAAGTTGAGGTACTGTTTACAAAGAAAACTGGAATTTTGAACAAATGACAGATGGGCACAAGATCACGCAGTCATACTGGTACTGGCACAATGATCTTGTTTTTTACCTTGTTCATTTTTCTCTTATCTACTTATTTTTCAAATTACCAAATTGATTAACTTTTAGAAAACGGAGGTAAGCTGTTGAACTAAGCATCATCATCAGTACAGATATAAGATGCAACCATTAGTTCTTTCTATCGTTATGGGCAGCAGTTTGGAATGAGCTTCATGGCACCCTTCCTACTCGCGAGTGACTGTTGTATATACATGCACATTACTTGTATGATCTTGGAAAACTTGGATTGTTTGTAAAAGGTATAAATACTGCCTTACATGGAGTTATGTCACATGGTGAAATTGTGCATCATAGTAATCTGCTACAACCTTATTACAAAAAGTAGGTCACTATTACCAATATGTCAGTGATTTTAATTTAGTTTTTTGTTCTAAGTTTAGAAGTAGACTATAATGTCTGTTTCAAGCTTAACCTACTTGGGTATAATTTTGTATTTAATTTCTGTTTCTCAGAGACTTCTGACGTTAGCGTTGTGAAAAAGATAATAATATACATCTATATTTCTGCCACACCCTTGCAACATAAGAAGTTTTTGTGACCTAATCATGTTAGGTAATCATGACGACCATGAGTTTTGCATGATGATATGCATACTATCCAATTCAGAATAGAGACACTTAGTGAGTGTTTGCATCTTAATAAATTCTACATATTGCATTGTAACTTTGACTTTGTTGAAAATTTTTTTAAGGCTCATGTATTGGGCAATGTTTACATTCTGATCATGAGTTCCAAAGTTGTAAACAGCTCGTTTAGTAATATACCCTTACTGCCAAAGATGATAAATGTGACATACATTTTATACTTTACAGATTAAGTATTTTTTGTATCGTTATAAAATTTTACTTCATTACCTCATTCGTAAGAAGTCCAAAACACACACAATAGTATAACTGAGGATTTGAGGTCCTCTTCAAAATTAAGCTAACACCATGGTTGGTCAATTGAAAAGATGAGTGTTGGTACTGTTTAATATTTGAATACTTGTTTTATAATAATTTTTCAAATAATTATAAATAAAATATTTCTTTCGTATTTATTTGTTTGCTCATCGATATAAATATTCTCAGTTTTTAATATAACTAACCCCTTAAAGATTGTTAAGACATCAATGCAAGAGGTTTCAGCACAGATGTGAAATTATTGAATACTATATACTATGTCACTCCTTTTTGCATATGAATATGGAAACATTTCTAGTGTTATTGTTGACGCAAAAAAATTAGTTATTTTTACCAAATCTTGATACAATTAAATTGTGAAACATCAGACAGGAACGTCAATCGAAAGTGTTTTTTCTTTATCTATTAGTAAAATATTTTTGTTGTGGTCTCGTTGCAAATGCAGCAGTGAATGGTTTGCTCATCTACGAGCAAACCTTTGAATGTAAGTTTGGGAATCTTAAGTTCATTATAATCTTGGGAACTCACTTTTCCATAATGAACCATATTATTGAAACAAAGTTTTTGTTTGCACAGACTATTGTTGATTTCTTTACTTTATCATTTTTATTTAGTATAATCTACTGATTAATGTTATATACATTAATTATGTTACCAATATAATAGTATACGTAAATGTGTTCAATTGCTCAGTTGAAAAGGGTTTATCTGACACACTACTCTGAGTTCTAGTTCTTAAGCTGAGCAGACTTAAGTGTCTTTTTTCCAAATTCGCCTCCATGGTTTGATTTGATACAACGTATATAATTAAATTGATAATACAAATCATGCCTATTTGTAATTGAATGTAGCAATTTAACACGCATTTCTGAAAATTGAAGATAAAAACAGCATATTATTATGCATTAGGTTCTCATAAACACCTACTTACATAAATGTGACATTAGAATGGCATTATTGTGCATTAAGATACAAGAGGGCATATGGCATTTATTGTGATTATACTAACTGCAAATTGAAAGGTAGTAAAAGGCAAATTTCTCTTGACAAGACATTTAAATGTTATATGTTCCTTATATTTATCACTTTCTAATATTTTGTTGAATGTTGCCTTTTACAATTTACAGAGAATAAAGGAGAAGGGTATAGAAACTGAACATATATTTCATCAAGGTATCAGTTATAACGAAAAAGTCTATTTAGGAAGATATGTCTTAACAGTGCAGATGTACATAGGATTATGTATGTTTCAAATATAATCTGTACATAATAATGCTCTATTGTATATTATTATCAGGCAACGTTGTATTATACATGTTAGTGAGATACTCACATTTAGTTAGGTAATACCCAATGATAAACAATGTGTACCTCAACTTTCGGCCCACAATGATGGTAAGAGGCTTAATGTGTAAATGATATAAAAAATAAAATGTTGATCATTTTGCTCTGTTTACCATATGAAATTATATGCAGCCATTTTGAATTGTACATTGATAATAATTAATTTACATTACAATTGAATTCTTTACAATAAGCCAGTATTTGACTGTCTCATTTTTTCTGTCAGTGCTTGATACCCAGTTATGACTGATAATTTTATTAAAGATGACATAAAAATAAAGAATGAAAGAAAAATTGAATGAGTATAAAGTATATCATGCCAATGTTTTGATTGGCCTTTAAAAGAGCTGATTTATGGTTGCTCTATTGTTACATAAGTTTAATAAAATAAATCCTCAGCATTATTACACTCCAAAAGACAGTATATGTCTTCATATGTTATTAACCTACACTTCCTAACTCATGTTTCCCACATTGAACGCCCTTCCACCAACTATCTTGTCATGTACCTCTGCACAGTCCACGATGGCTAACATGTCTTTAATAGCGTCCATAGTTGATACTATGTTTGACTGTATTTGTTATGATTCAGAATAGATACATAATGCAATATAAATGTTTAGGCCTAGTATTTATATTGGTTTGGACAATCATGACATCCATGAAAAAAATCTCAGTGTCTATGCTAGAATTTACAAAGAAAATGCATTTTAATTATGTTTTACACATCAACGATTTAGCTGACGCAAACTATATTTATAACACAATGTCAGTCAAATTTAAATCTTTTGTTTTACCAATGAAACATTAAATACTGCTGTTCAATATTAATTAAGACAAAGATGTTCTTTTTCCAAGAAAAGAAAATAGGACATGTACGTGGACAGAGCAACATAATTATATTTAGCACATCATAGTTATCAACCATCCGTGATTACCGTGAAAAGACCACTGTGAATAAATGAATTAGTTACCACCGCATAGTCACATAAACATATCTAATACTATGATTTAAGATAAGATATAAAATTATAAACTAAGTTTTTTCGCTAGAATTATTTGAAGTTTTATATCTAAACACGTTGAACTATATGTTAATTTTAATGTAACTTCACTCTTTTCATGAACATATATCTCCAAAATATTCATCCGAAGAGAACATAACGCTTCTTGAATTTTTAATTATGTTTGATTTCACCATTGAATAAAGAAAAATCAAAAATATATTAGATGAACAGTTATTACATATTGAATGGTAATCATAGTTTTGCTTTGTTGTAGTTTACATATCTTTAATGAAAACATGACAGAGTAAAAAACCAGATAACAGTCACATTTATATGCATTGAGACCCAGAGCTACCTCCTCAGAGTGACATGCAATAAAACGGTGTATTAGCATAATGCAATCAATTAATATGTCAATCAAGGATTTGTGTTATTTAATTGTGTAATAACGGCATATTAATATTACAATATTAATAAGGATTAATAGTCTGCAAATGAATGTCATATATAGGCAGCTTTTTTGTCTTCAAACTATCATCAGAATGAGGAGGATAAAAATCCATTTTCTATTTTGTTCTTCAGCAAAACATGCATACTCTTTGAAGAATACGAAACTAGGTAAAATATACTCATATTATACCCATCAACATATGATACGAGAAGTATAAGAGTGGACTGCATGATGACTAAATCGAAGTGGCTATTCAAAGTAATTATTATTGCATGAACTAATGATAGCCACTCCAAGATTATTCAGAGCTTGTGCCATTTAACCAGCAAATGTTTGCTTCTACGGGTGAACAATGCTAATGGCTTCTGAAACAAATTTTATAACAATGACTTGTACAGAAATACAAATATAAAATCATCTATTAAATAATCAAGGTCTGTTTCTGTTTTGTACAATCACAACCACATGTTGGACTATATTGCCATTATGATGTATATATCTCTGTCAGTTACCAGTTTGGCTTTTTCCACTATATCTTGAATTATCCACTACTATTACTTGCCAAACTCTGTGCATGCCTTGTGATTAGGGTTAGAAAGAACCCTATCAGTAATAGACCTAAAAGGCCATGTCACTTTAAAAGAAAGATAAAATAATATATACATATTGTTCAAAACATTTGCTATATAGATCAAGATGATTAAACATGGAGTAGGTCTATATTGTGGTACTCAGAGCAATCGTGTTATCATTAGAATATATATACTTTGATCTCATGGAAAATACTTATATATTGTATTGTTTTATATCTTTTATGGTCTGTAATAATTAAAAATTATTAGATATGCAGGTGGGTCAGCACAATACTGCCATATAGTGCCAGTTACTGGTTGGTATTATCAAATCTTATAAAATAAAAGTTAAAATTTAAAGATAATAATTACAGCATACAATATTATTATCAGCCTATTTTCTGCTTGATAATTAAAGTTTGCATTGAAGTGTTTAGAGTGCTGAAAGCCTTGTAGAGAGCCACTCTTTAATAGATGATTACACTGCTGTAAATTATTCAATATTTGATGGAATGATTCCACAAAAGAATATTATTCAAAGAACATAACTGTCCTTCATGTTAACAAATATATAGCTAATAACACGAAGCATAATGAATTACTTGTGCATTCGGGTTAATTCTGAATTTGTCAAATGTTATTTAACAATTTTTGTCTCACTCAGAGTTTTGTTTTCACATACATTGTTCAGAAGTTTTAGTATTCTTTACTTGTTTAAGAAATGAAATTAATGACTAAAAATATATAAAATGAAGAAAGAAAAGCAGAAAAAATTGAAAATTTTACGTAGACCGTGCATTTAAATTTTAATTAAATCTGTCGTTAGTGCTGGTTGCCTTGTAAAACCCATGCCGAGACAATGAAAATTGTACCAATGTGTTATCACAAAGAAATTAGTGTGACGTAAGACAAAATGCAACAAAAGACCAAATTTATTTTCCAGTGAAAAGTAAATAAATTGCAAGGTGTTTAAATTAAATAAATACTTGTTTGTTTGGTTAAAGTTTTACGGCGCATCAGCACAAAGAGGTCATTTTGCGCCATAAAAAATAATATATTATTCATTTTATACAAATGGTAAAAAGATTTTGTATCGGCCAGCGATACGAAACCAAATTGCTAATGGTAAAGTGATAAAAATGGTAACGGTGATAAAAAAGTTTCCCGATCAACTGGGATTGAAAATAATGCATGACAACGAAAACATATGAAATGTAATTAAAATACAGCGATCATACATATATAGCACATACAAATGTTTAAGATGATAGCATAAAAGTTATCACTGATATATGTTTACTTCCTAAAGGAAGTCTATAACATAAGAAATACTAACTGTATTAAAGAGCTCCCTCATGTTTGGCACATTGTAATATTGATTACGTGTAGATTGGAGGTCAAAACACTCCAGCATAAAGTGGTTAACTATGAATGGTTCATTGCAAGATATGCATTCTGGTGGGCCTTCTCCTTTTAGTATGTAGGAGTGTATTAAATGAGTATGGCCGATTCAAATTCTAGCAAGGACTACCTCCTCCCTACGGTCGGCTCTGTAGGAAGGAGTCCATTCTCCTACGCTTGGCTTGATGGCATGAAATTTGTTATTCACGGCATTATTCCATGAAGCCTGCCATTTCTGACGTAAACAGTCTTTGATACAACGTTTAAAATCAGTATATGGTGTTTTAAAATCAGATGATTCTAATGAAAGGGCCATCGTTACCTTTAATTCCAACATGGCTGGATAGCCAGCAGTATACTATATCATGCGAGAAACTCAACTCAGTATGCTTAACGAGGACATTAGCCAATAGTGGATTCTCCAGTTTTCTATTATGTAGTGATTGAAGTACTGATAGGGAGTTGGAGAATATTATACTATATGAAATACGCTTGCTTGCAATGTATTGCAAAGCAAGGTCTATTGCTCTAATTTCGGCTGAATTAATTGACGTAAAATTTGGCAATCGAACTTTGGTTGTGTGTTTTCTACTTATGAAGGCTGCATCAACCTTTTCCTTATCTTTTGATCCATCGGTATATATTTTTGTATAATTTTCAAATTGTTAGAGGAGTTCATGGTAAGAGATGTGGAAAATGGATTGGTTTGTCTCCGCTTTTTTTCCATCCTTTTAACGTGAAAATTACTCTTGTTTGCTGAAGTAGCCAGAGGGTGTTTCGGAGATGTTGGCTTTCAGAATTTTTGAAAGATCAATTTAGGTAATTTCGAGAAATTGTCCTATTCTAATGCCAAAAATAGATATGACATTTGGTCTTTTGTCATATAAGGATTTATATTTTGGTTCAAAAACTCCCGAAAAACCTGGGTTCAGAGTACCGGATCTTAATTTGATAGCATATTGTGCGGTGAGCATTTCTCTACGTTGTGATAAGGGTGGTTCATCAGCTTCAATGAGGAGGCTTTCACAAGGGGATGATTTAACTGTTCCCAGGGCAAGTATTGTTCACTGATGATGGATTTGGTCAAGCATCTTTATATAGGATTTCCTTACTGAACCATAGACAACGCATCCATAGTCTAATTTGGAGCGGATAAACGTTTTACATAAATTGAGTATGACTCTACTATCAGCACCCCATACAGTGTGAGCTATTACTTAAGTAACTTAAGAGATCTCAAACATTTTGCTTTCAAGTGTTTTAGGTGTGAAATAAAAGTGAGTTTTCTATCGAAGTTTATGCCTAAAAATTTTGATTCCTCAATAACTGGAATAGGTGTTTCTTCCAGCGTGAGATTAGGTCCATCGTGATGTCTTCGTAACTAACAGAAATGCATGCAGACAGTTTGTGATTTCAAGAATTTGAAGTCACTAGTATTGGCCCAATTTTAAATTTTGTTTATGTTTTGCTGTAATTGTCTTTCAGTTGTATGCATGTGTTTAGATCGGTAATATATTACAAAGTCATCAACATATAGTGAGCAATCCACACCTGGCGTCAGACACTTGGTGATATTTGTAACTTTTATGTTGAAAAGCGTCACCGATAAAATACTGCCCTGGGGTACAACTGTCTCTTGATTGTGTGTATCAGAGTGGGTGGAGCCCACTCGTATCTTGAATGAGTGGAAGTTTAATACGAACTAGGGCAGTCGGCCTTTTAGACGCAGATGGTGCAGGTCATTTAGTATTCCGTACTTCCATGTTGTGTCATAGGGCTTTTCCAAATCAAAGAAAACCGCTACTAAATGTTCTTTCTTTATGAAAGCATCACGAATAAATGTTTCGAGTCTAACCAGATGATCGATGGTACTACGACTATGACGAAAGCCACTTTGGAAAGGAGAAATAAAATGGTTGCGTTCCAGATACATTACAAGCCGAGAATTGATCATTGGTTCCATTGTTTTATATACACAGCTAGTTAAAGATATAGGTCTGTAGTTGGTAGGATATTCATTATATTTGCCTGTTTTGGAAATTGGTATTATTTTTTATTCTTTCCTAATGATTGGTACATTACCAGTGATCCATAAATCATTGAAGATTTCCAGAAGGACTGTCAAGGATGGTTCTGGAAGGTGTTTTAAAAACTGGTAATGTATATCGTCAGGCATAGCGGATGTATCATTGTCATTATTAAAGGATTCCATACGTTCCGACAATGACAACGGTTGGTCATAACTCTCTGAGTTATTTGATGTGAATTTCAACCGTATTTTTTTGAGTTTACATCTTCGTAAATGTTTGGAATAATTAGACGATGATGATTTTTTGGAGAAACAATCAGCAAGTAAATAAGCTTTTTCATGGTTGCTTTTATAATTGATGTTATTTAGCTCAAGGTTTTGGTGGCAATTGTATTTTACTTTTCCATTTATTTTGCGGATCGTGTCCCAAACTTTTTTTATTGAGGAACGAGAGTTTAAAGTTGAAACATATTTTTTTCCTTGACGCTCGTTTACTTTCTTTAATCGTGCGGCGAATTTTAGCTCGGATAATACGGTATTGAGTTAGGTTTTCGGGCGTTGGAATATTATGTATTTTTTAAAGCTTCTCGGCGTTGTTTAATGGCTTCTTTACATTCTTTAGTGAACCATGATTTTGAAGTTTTTTGACAATTTGTCGAGGGCATAGGAATGGAATGTTCTGCAATCTCAATTTAGATATATGTAAATTGTCGAATTGGATCATCATCCTTTAGTATGGTATTTTTGTTAAATCTCATTGTTCAAAGTGTTTCTAATTTGACCCAGTCAGGTTTCTTTAAGTTCCACTGTGGAATTGTGTCATCATGTTTGGCATTGGTGTTCTTAAGATATATTGGAAAATGATCACTTCTATGTAGATAATCAGCGACCTTCCAATTATAGTCCAACACAAGTGAAGGAGAATATATTGTTCAGTCATTACAAGTGTATGCACCCATTCCGTTGTGCAAATAAATCGGAGACTTGTTATTAAATAGACATATGTCGTATCTAGTAACAAAATCCTCAACTTTTTCCCCCTGTTGCTTTTGTACTTTGATCCCCATAAAATGTTATGGGCATTACAATCACCAATTGAAACAAATGGCGTGGGGTGTTGTAGAACAGTGTCTAATTCGCTTGGTGATAATTTATTATTTGGTGCTATGTAGATAGAAGAAAACCTAATCACTCGATGTAGTGTGATACTGTCAGCAATGGCTTGCAAATTTGTATTCAAATGGATGTTTCTATGTGGGACTCTATTGTTCACACCAATAGACACCCTTCCTGAGGCCCTGTCAATATTTTGTAATTAGGTGGTAAACAGGGAGTAGTTTTTGAAAGTGATTTTGTCCGTATCTTTCAAAAAAGTTTCCTGAAGACAGAATAGAGCAGGATCATGTTCATTTAAAAGCAGAAGAATATCATTGTAATTAGCTTTAAGTCCTCGACAGCTCCATTGTATTATTGTGTTCTTTATTATAAATTAAGAATGGAGGTTTTGGATTTAGGTTAGATTTTTCTAGGGAAACATCTATATGGTTATTTATCTGGGGTAAGTACAGGTGTGTTTCTTTTGTTAGGTCTGGAGCTACTTTAAAAACACGGAGCAGTATCTTCTGCATTCATGTTCTCAATGTCCACAAACCTGATAAAGAGTTGGATGGGGTCATCCGACCCCTTTTGTTGTCTGTTTCCATGGGATTTGTTTTTCTTTGGTGATTTAGTTTTCTGAGCGTTATTAAACGTCGTTTGGGTAGATGCTGTAGCTTTCTGTGCTTGGTAATGGGGGTGTTATTTATTAATGTTGAATTGGGTGCATCTGTTTGGGTTTGAGCGTCCTTCGATGTCTTAGAATTGTTTTTCACTATAGTGCAGAGGGATGGGCCAGAAAGAGACTTTTTGTCTGCACTAGCTCTCTGTCCTATGGGTAGGGGATGTTTGATGTATATTTAATCCTCTGAATGTCTTTCGCTTGTTTCCTCGTATCACAATTCTTGGAACTGGCGTGGTGTTCTTTTCCACAGTTGACAAAATGTGGAGTTGCTATGAACTCAGCTTCCTGGTGAGAGCTATCTCCGCAAGGGCCACATATTTGGGTTCATGAACAGCGAGTTTCATGGTGTGTATGTTTTTGACACTTGTAGCATCGAAGTGGGTTGGGGATATATATGTCAACCTTCACTTGCAGAAAACCAACATTGACCACTTTGGGTACTGATGATCTATTGAAGGTAAGTATAACGTTGGTGTCCTGCAGATTGTTGTTACGTTTGATACGTATTCTGCGGACTGCAGTGACACCTTAATTTTTCATTCCTTCAATGATATATGTGTCGGTGACTCCAGCCAAATCACGATAGCGAATGACACCTTTAGTGGTATTCAAAGTTGTGTTTGCGAAAGACGACGCTGGAATATCGAAGAAAGTTTTATGTTTTTAGGTTTTCTGTTTGACCTCGTCGCTGACATTCAACATGTAGGCAACCCGATGTCAAATTTTTAACACCTTTTGGTGATCCAATCAATCCGGTTATTGTCTTTTCTATAACGAACTGAGAAAGTGTAGTAAGGGCTTTTGTGGCATCTTTGGACTGTATTACCATGAAGCGTGGAAATGAATCCACGCCACATGATTCATCATCTGAGTCAGATCCTGGTTTGGTTCGTTTTAATTCATTTTTTTTAAATTTTCCATGTTGGTGTGTTTAAATGTTCAGCATCCCCGCTCCCCACCCACCAAGGAGTCCAACAATGGGACATTTAAAAGCCAGGGATACGCAGGTGTTATACTCCTTTGATAAAACTATCTTCCCGTGAGACATAACCAGCCGGTAAAATTACCCCCAGATTGAAACTTAGAGCCACTGCCTTCTAGGAAGTCTCCTAAAGTGTAGGAAAGTGGAAATTAAAGGGATAAATATATGGGCAACGGTGGTATCAAGAGAGGTACAAAATACAAGAAGAAAGATACAGAACCGTTATTAATTAATTAATTAATTAATTAATTAAAGAAATTAATACCTTGTTTAATGAAATGTGCCGGTGTTACCTAAATGATGTATGTTGTAGTTTACCATAATGCAGATTTTTGTAGGTTAAAATAGTGCACCAATATTAGAATAATGCAGTATTTGGTAGGTTAATGTAATGTACCAATGTTAAAATGATACAGTATTTTGTAGTTTAATGAGATGTACCAGTGTTACAGTAATGCGATATGTTGTAGGCTAATTAAATCCATTGGCTCCACATTTGAAAAGTCAGAGAAGTAAAACTCTGCATTCATTGCATATACATCTAATAAACAAGAGAAGTGAGTGATCACATGGCAATCTATATGATCCTGCAATGCTACGTAAGACGATCTAATTTCTTTGGCTAGGTGAATTATACTGAGAATGCTGATCCAAAGGGAATAGTTCAGATCATGCCCAAATTCGTAAACCCCCATGAAGACAGCAAGAGACTAATAACAATTTCTTGCATAATTCTCAGGTCTCCATTTCACGTACTAAAGATAAATAACCCAAATAAACCTTTCGTAGCCTATAGGAGACCAAACCCCTCCAGGTCATCCTAGACAGGCCGAATCTAACGCCAATCACTGCTCAAGACCACCTTAATCATCAATGCCCCTGCGGCGATAAAAGATGCAAGCATTGTCAACATGTGATAGAGACCAGCACAGTTTCTAAAACAATGAAAATAAAAGCTAAACATACATGGTCCAAACAAAATATTCAAAACAGAATATGCAATTTATCTCATCACGTGGACGTTTTGTAGCCTTCAATATGTCAAAAACTCAAAAGCTGCACAAAATGATCAACCTTCATATATCTATTTGGATTACAAAGAATCTGTACCGAAACTAGGTTGCAGAATACTTCGTTTTCCCTGGCCACACTTTCAGTGATATAACACTTTTGGCAATTGCTAACAACCCCAACTCGAGTTATGAAACAGGAACTAAACAAATCTAACTGGATAAGCTGCCTTGGAATATTGAAATAAAGCAGTTTAAATCTAGAAGTCTAGAAAAAGACAGCGATGCATAAGTGACTTCTTTCGCAGCCGACACATTTTCTTTTCAAAACGTTTCTAAAGTAACATATGGCGTTATGGCTCATCAACTTCAGGTCAAACAAATATTTCCCAGTCTCAGCAACAAGTTGATATATGCTGATTGAGACAAAATAAATATAAAAGCATTATTCATGTAGAAACAGCCATGTAAAGTGATGCAAACAAAGGTGTTTGTATTTTATTTACTTGCTTTGTCCATGTTTTATATATAATGCTTTAATGAGATTTGATCTAGAACGCTTTGGGAAACATACATAATAAATACCAAATATCTTATATATTTTAACTTTTATTTGTTTGCACCACCAAAATTAAAATTGTTGATTATTTATCCCACGGAACACGAACTTATGGAGATATCTCTGACTGCCAGTCATTATGTTATTCAGGTCTGCTGTTTCAATATCTGTAAGATGGGTCAATTTAAGGTGATGTTGTTAAAGTAACGCATGCCCATTCAAATTAATTTTAAATTTGCTCAACCGAACACAAAATATCTCTTAATATTTACTCATATGTAACAATGATGAAAACCGCTGATTTTATAGGAAAGAAGATTTTACTTAGTTTACCAGCTGTGTTGCTGCTTACACTGTCCTAGGTAAGGTTGCTAAGTTTGAAATGTAAACATGCTATTTGTGGAATCGACTCGGCAACAGCCTTGGTCTGAGTGTGTTATGAATCACATGCACATTAACTCTTAAATCTGCACATTGTGGAATTGTCGCCATTATCAATGGGATCCATTTTCCCGAAAGGTGCTAGTTAACGTACTTTGGTATGGCTGCATTCTGGAATACGTGTCTTATCCGAACTGTTCCTGATAGCACAACCCAGTCTGAATACGAATAATAACATTACTCAATGGCAATAAAGAAACAAATAACTATCATGGCCGACATTGAGTTTGTGTTCATAGAAATGGAAAACCACCGGCAACTCAATACACATGTACATGTATGTTAAGTTATAAATTATGTTACGAAAACCCGGAGGCTTGTGGATTTGCCGATAGCACAGGTTGAATAACTTCATTATTTATATATACGATGTTCATAAACATCAAATGCAAGCCATGAGCACTGCATTTATCATGACACAATTTTGACGAGCGGTACTTTGTTGGTCACTAGTTTAATTCTGTCTTTTATTTTACATAACTAAACTGATGCATAGACGCATTTTGGTAACTATCTTGGATTATAAACCACAGTTCACATACACAAATGTGTGATTTCATTTAATATGAGAACAAAGTCATATTGGGTAGAGGGCTGTCACATGTAGCAGGAACTGTTACTACTCTGTAGCCATAAACTAAACCACATAAGGAAAAAACGTAACATATTTTGCAAAACTTATCAAACAGTTTTGTTATCTATGTCCTAGAAACACTGTGAATAACATAAATATACGAACTGAATCCAAAATAATCATGAAAAGATCTTATTAATGTAAAAAAGAAAGAAATAACTTTCAGATCCAAGAATAAACTTGTCTGCCAACAATCCTGATATTTCAAAATGGAATTGTCCATAAATTGTTTGAATAATTCAAAATAGTTCTTAAAATAATAGTATAGTCCAATAAGTTCTTTATATTTCCACTAAATAATACAAACATTAACAAAATCATTTTGTCTCTAACTTTATAAGGATAATTACTATATAACCTAAAGAGTATTTAGTATTATTGGCACGGCAGAGGAAACTTTGGAAGGTTCTTACCTTTTTACTTGTGAACTGCCTTAAATGTTATTCTGAGTGAGAATACAGAAGATTATATATTGCTACTCATATATGAATAATTTAAAATATTTGTTTCGATTACTCTGCTAAGAATATTTTGTTTAACAATTATAATTGTTCATGGATAATATGTCCAAATTTAAAGGACAGAAACTGGCCATTGCTAAGCTTAACAAGATCTATAGTATTTGAAAACATGATGTGTGACGACACAAAATATGAGAGTATGATGCCAGATCGTAAGATAGGTTGCACTGACTATGACCAGCCAAGGTAGTTTCACGAGATAAGGAAGAATTTACCTGTATATGTGACGTACAAGCAACTTTTAGATAGGTCTCTGACCACTCTAACCCAGTGGGTGACTAAGTGAGTCACCATTTCATCATAAGGACCTCATTTTTTAAAATATCAATGTGTTACTACTGCAGAATCAGTGTCCCTATTAACGCTATTAAACAAACATAAAAGATTGAGATATTGTTCCTTTTCGACGACAAGTGAATGTCAATTTCCAGCCTGATTAGAAATAAGAGAATGGGAAGATAAAGTATGAGAAAAATGATTAATAGGATTTTGTTGATTGATTACATGAGCAAAGGTGGTAACATAGAAGGTCTGACAAATATATGTGCAAGCTAAAGGAATAATTTCCTAAAAAAATATCTTTATCAAGATCGCTTTTTGCCTCATCTTTAGTAGCTGCAAATACAGGGTATAAATAAGGGGTTCGTTTTCAATATGATCAACGATTTCACTCAGACAAGGCTTACCATTTACAAATGGATTAACCAAAGCCGTATCGCCAGCTAAAGTAGTTGCCTAGCAAATATATCAACATCATCAATGGGCATGGAACTCACAGCGCTGATAGCCATTGATACTGAAATTAGGTGCGAAGACAAGTTAACGTTATGGAGTGAAATTTGAAGACAATAACACTCTAAGCAAGAAAACGTTCATCAGCAGACTTCGCACACAATGACAAAGTACCTAATAATAAAATTTTCCGAGAAGCTCCTGCTTTGCTTTATATATTTATAGTGATATGATTGGCTGAATCACCAATAAGTGATAGAGAACGTTTTTACATTAATGCCTCATAATTCTTAAATACATATGACTGTGATGTATTTCACCCAGCAATTTGATTGTTTAAAATACATGAATATGACAGTGACCTCTGACACCTGAATACTTTAACATATGTCTTTGTTCTTTAGCAATAATAAATAACGTACACGTTATATTTCCATTGAATAATCCAAATAATTTTTTCTCAAATAATATATAAATACAACATAACATTCAACTGTAAATTCATCTTAGCTCATGAAATTAGAATACAAAATAAGAATGAATATGAATTCTCAGTTCTCTTTTTACATGAATCTTCAAGAGTCTATTACGACTATTTGTTGAAATATATCCCACTGTACAGATCTAACAACATAATATGACATTTCAAAATATAAGTTTACGTGATTTAACCTATCAAATGCGAACTAATATGTCCTTTAAAAACCATCCTAATTGAACTTTCCAGTCGGAAACAACACACAACTTGTCAACATATTTACTCATTGTATTATTATTAATAATAAACAAGTGCGTAAGCATCTATTTATAAATAATATGTAATTTTACATTTATAACACCTTAACATAGAACCTATGACCGTCAAATTGTCAAACACATATAATCACTAAAGTTTTTGTCATCAAAAGAAAATAAAAATATTATAGATATACATCAAGCAAAACCCTTTATTATTACTCTAGTGTTTGTGAGCATATACGTGTCGCACATGTCCATAAACATATTGACGCTTTTCGCAGGATAGCAGGATTGTGTGTTTAGACAGTGACCAATAAAGCGGTTGCTGGATAGTCAGTCTGATTATATAAGATATCTACTGTTGTACAGGAAGACCTGACAGCGACTACTTAGGGGTCATGTTCTTGAAACCTATGTTATTACCATAATCGCAAATTGTACAAGCCAGTCAGATGCAATCTTATATCTTTGCATTTGGAGACTGATCAGTGTTTAGGAAGAACATCAATGTGTACCGAACGATTTGATTCGCTTTTAGAATTTTGAAAGCAGCATTTTTTTGGATAATTCAAAGGTCACCAGAAAATGAACCAATAGCAATCTTCGTTGTATCTTTAAGTTGGACATCGGAGACCTGATATTAATTAGATCGCTAAATTATAAGCTATGTCTTTGGATATTGATCAAAAGACGATTGCTGGATTATGGGATGTGTGCATTGCAATAAAATCAAATACAAAACAGGTATATGGATTCTTACTCTGGTGTATTGGATTTCATTTTTGTTTCTTTAAAAACAACATCATTCATACAATGTTAAATTCTAGTTCGCTCCAGAAACACACAATGTTAAATTCCTGTTTGGTTCTAGAGTGCTTCTTATATAAACCGACGCTATGGCGTTATTTTTAAAACAAAATTCCCATCTTACTCTAGGGTGTTACATATGTGAACTCATACCGGCAATAGCAATTTCAGAACAAAATGGAAACGGGTAAGACCGGAAGATGAGGGTTCGGTGGGTAAAAATTGAATTTCGCACAACTTAGTAAACAACATGAGTGGAAACCTATAATTAGATTCTAAGTCACGTCGGAAATACCTCAAGAGAAACACGACTTGATGCACATAACAGTCATTCACCAAAGATGGAAACAAGACTAGTAGAATATGATACAAAGAGGGCTGAAACACTATAAATATAATCTGCATTATTTAACTAGTATAGTGAATTGGCTTCGGCGTGCATATTATAAAGGGAATCAAAATGAGTTATACTGTATAAACATGCTTAGAACTTAAAATCATGCTATATGATTTAAACCTATCAAAACTTGAGCGGCTGATAATAAAATCAAAAAGTACTTAAGGGACTATATACTGATTGGTACAAGTACTTATATACCCATTAACAATTTCTGTGCGTTTACAGTATCCCGAGGATTGGTATCTGGCAAATAAATGGCATGGCATCAACTGAAAAAGGTAATCATGCAATATCCAGTAATTACCGCCCATTGTCACTCACCAGTGTTCTTTCCAAAGAGCTTGAATATATTGTCTGATCTAACAACACGAAGCACCTGGATAACAATCTGATAAACAGCATGCTTTGCGGAAATTACACAGTTCGAAACACCTTGCTGATCGGGATAAATATATAGATAGATGTGACCATGTAAATATCTTGTATTTTTGAATTTGCGAAAACCCTTTGATTTGTTCCCCATGATTTGTTAATGAGCCAGCTTTTTCTTGTGGAATTGCAAGCAAAGTTCAACGCCGATGTTTCTGAGAATAATATGAAATGACAAATGGTCCCAAATCCGGCTAATGTTTGATATTGATTAGGAATGTCGATTCGTCGCAGATGACAGTATATGCTACAGATTAGTCAACACCGAGCTGGATAGTTAGATATTGCAAATGGCATTAAACTTGGATAAAGGGTGTGAAAATTTAGTATGCGATTCCAACCTAATATTGCAACATATGCAAATTGACAATAAGGAAATGACATAAATCCAATATGTCTAATTATTGGAAGGAGCTATGGTAGAAAATCTTAATCAAACAAAATATTTAAGTGTCACAAGTACTTGTGATCTGAAATGGAAGTTTGAAATTTAACTAGAACTTTATAGAAATAAAGACGTATTTTATCACCTTGCCTATAAAATGCGAAAGAACTCGCTAACAAAGTTTTTAGGCTTACGTTAGTATACGCTTGTACAGTTTCGCACCCCCATTCCCAGGTTTTAGAAGATAATGAATGGAATCCAAACAAACGGGCAGCCAGATTTGTTACATCCAATTGTGACTATATTCAAGGAAGGATGACCTCGGTATTGGATAAGTTGTCTATGAAATGATTTTAAAGATGAAGATTGAAAAATAGGTTCTTTATTTTATACAATGGTCTAAAAGCAACACAAATAAATCCTTTCATTATAATTTGATCAAGTCTAAGAGAACAAGATAATGAATTGAGGCATGTTTGCATATATGATATCATGCTCACGAACTCATAGCTACTAACTCATCTTTATCTCCACAACCCTCACCCTTCTACCAATATTATGCATAACTGCCGAATCCTCAGAAAACCGAATTTAAAATTTGAAAAAAATTAGAAGCACATGTTTATAAAAATATGTTTTTTGTAATGAAACAATCCTTATAGTATGATATGGTACTGAACGTATTAATAAAGCTTAGACTGAGTCCGAAAATGTGGCATACGACCCGAACCTACGATACGAGCTTATGCAAATCTCAATTTTGTACATCCCACTCTGCGACCGCTGCTGTGGCCTAAACATATCAAAGGCATAAAAATGGTACAAACAGCTGCTTTTCTTGGCACTCTATATGAGGAGGTTAGTGGTAGGACTGGTTAGTCTGATGTCAGAATAATGCGACTTGGTGAGACATTATGCTACTTGATGCTTCCTTGCTAGATATCACTGTAAACTGCCACACTAAAAAAATCGAGCAATATGCCTGAATAATTGTTAAGTCTACTTTATAAATACATATCTTTCTCTCACACACATATGCATACACACACAAACACACACACACCCCTTCATGTATTTCGTGGATATCAAGGAGTCTGGTATAGACCTACGTTTCCAGGATATTTGTCCTGGTGATGTTAGAGTGAAAATATATACAAATAGCGGCAGGATGATGATAGCAGAAGATGGTGCTGTGTCAAAATGTAAACTGTATGATCAGTTCTAAGGAATACGAAATTTAAAAATGCATACGAGGACGCACACATTTACACAAATATTCTGTATAATCTATGCAAACTAAGGACACACATAAAACATTGACCACAACATAAAAACTGCGGGCAATGTAACGTTATAGCCAGCCGGTTTTATTGCGGATCGAAAATTCAGAGAAACATTAAGACATATATGAACTATTCATACTAAGAGGGTTGGTGAACTCAGACGTAATTGTGGTTCGTTGTTTCTATTTCAGAGCTATCTTTAACCGTTTCTAGAATAAAAGGCAGATTACATTATGATGATCTTTTCTCTAGTCAGTCTTTACTTGTTACTTCAAACAACAATAAAGCAGACTTGTCCTTCCATACTGTTCATAGAAAGGTTTGTTAAAAATGTATTTATCTATTACAAGAGTGCATAAATTGATAATATCAAGAACGATTTATATATGGCACGAACCTATTCTACTCAATCTTAAACCATTATATAATTCATGAAATCTGAAATTTGCATTATGTATTATTAAATATATAGTATAAATACGTTTTTGGTTCACTTTGACCTAGGAAAATTAGGAACACTTTTACGCTGATCGTCTGTGCTATTATCTAAACGAAATACAACAAAACTTTTCAAAAATCATGATGACTATCGAATATGGTGTTCCATACACGAAGAAGGTAGCTTTATACATATATGATCATATATCAATCCAAAGGATACACACAATGGTTGACAAAAAAAAGAATGCAGACATAATGAACGACGTAGGCACGTTTATACAGTCAGAATAAATAACTAAGAACGCACACAAGTATTGAGAAAACATATTTTATGAGGACATTCTTAAATCATAGACACATATAAAATACAGATCTAGTCTTTAAATAATCGGTACAAGAAAGGAAATCAAAATGCTGACAAAATCAGGGAAACAGTGAACATCAGTACATTATGACCACCTATGACATATTTACACATTTTATCTGAACAATCAACGCAAATTAAGTACGCATACTACTGACTATATCACAGAGATCGTAATAATTTGTATCTCATGAATAACGAGGACATGCTTACACATCTAATGTATTTTGAACAACCAATTTAGATTAAGGACGCGAACTACTGAAAAACTCATGGAGACTGGGCTTTGCAACGTTATGGACAACGAAGACGTATTTACACATCTAGTCTAAGTTAGCAATACAAACTAAGGACGTACACTATTGATAAAACCACGGATTCCGTGGATATTGTGACGTCATAGGCATTGAAGATGCATTTAAACATCTAATCTGAACTAACAATACTAAGGACAAACATTATTGACAATATCAAGGACACTGTTCACATTGTTACGTCATCAACATGGAAGACGCATTCACACATCTAGTCTGAACTATCAATATAAATTAAGCACGGACGTATCTATCCTAAACTACATACAAACTAAGGACGGACGCTATTGACAAAATCACAGAGACCGTGGATATTAATACGTCATATACAACAAAAGTGCATTTGCACATCTATCGGAACTATCAAAACAAACTAAGGAGACACACTATTGCGACGCTGACATGGGTAAAGTCTGATCAACAAGAACATGTTTACACATCTACTTGAGACCTAACAATCAATATATATTGTTACATATATGTAATTAAATAATTATGTTGTTACGTATATGTAATTAAATTATTTGTGTGACAGTTTTAAATTTCTTTTTTTATTTTTATTTCAAATATTTCATTGTACTGGATATATTTTTGGAAAATGCAGTCTTCTGTTTTGACCTGATTAGAAAGCAAAAGCTTTGCTTTATTATTGTTTATATCCCACCTTTGTTGAGAGGTTCGTAAACATCAAGTGAAAATGATTCGTTATTACCGATTTCATGTTCAGCCCACGTAGCAGTTTTTGTTTGTAAAAAGCATTTTTTATTCTTTATTTTCTGCGTGAAAGTCTGATTTTTAGATAAGGCTATTCTAGGTTAGTCCTAATAGGTATTTATTTATTTTACTGCAATGTTCAAATCAGTAATTCCGTCACTTCGGCCATTATGTTATCAAAAATCGCTGGTTGATACAGGTAATATGTAATAATATTATCAGTCGTACATAATACCTTCGGAGGCCGAGCTATTTTGTATTGTTACCATTTGAGTTGGTTTTCGTATTTAAAAAAAAAATGTACTCATACTGTTAAATATTTTTTTGTTTAAAAACATTGTTGAACATAGATATTCAGTGGAAATTATTTGATATGCTAAATTCGAAATATTATTCTGATTAGTAAAACTCATCTAGGAACTGTTGATACACCGCTAAGATAACTGCGTTAATATGATGTAATCGTCCTCCCGATTACTTCAGGAATGTTTAGTGATATATCTTGTACTTTTGGATTCCAGGATTAATTAATGATTTACATTCACAAACTGTAAGTCCTTTTTCTACATACTTTTACAGTGTTTTTAATGGTAATAAATCACTTTTGTTAAAATTAACAAAGCTTAATGGAATGGATTCACTCTTTTCTTTTTTACATTTGAATCAGCCTACACGTAGCAATACACACACACACACACACACACACACATATATATATATATATATATATATATATATATATATATATATATATATATATATATATAGTTTAATAGAAGCATACCATCATACAGGTTAGAGAAATTAAATTCGTACTCTACGGAGTTTCGAAACCAGGACCGCCAGTAAATGGTACCCATCGCCTTGTCTGCACTCACCAACCCATATACCGTCACGACGAGAAATTAAATTCGTACTCCACGGAGTTTCGAACCCAGGTCCGCCAGTAAATGGTACCCATCGCCTTGCCTGCACGCATCAACCCATATTCTGTCACGACTAAGCACGCATCACCAGCAATGATGGCGCTGAATCATTGTTATATAAGCTCGTGCGTAGCAGACACACTCACATGACCTAGTAAGTAATTCTCATATGTATGTATATATATATATAAAACACATGTATACAGTCGTTCCAGATTCCTGTAAAGAAATCAAGGTATATAGGATTTTTGTATTATAAATAATTATAAATATATACCAGACAGAACAGACTGTGCTATACCTAGATTCTTTAGTAGAACCTTGATAATAGTGGGCATAAATAATAGTTTAAAACAAACAATACTATCTGCTAAAGATGTGGCTATTGCTGGGTGTATGTAATCACATTCTGAACCAGATGTGATGGGCATTGAGCAGGTTTGTCCCATAAACAAACAGGCGTACAAATCAACAATAATTATATTCCTGTCAAGATACAGTAGCTCAGTACTGACATGATCTCTCGATTTAAGTATGCCTTTTCGTCCTCATCAAGATCTAATTATTTTGAGTCTCTTGGGGGTGGAGCGCATTCTGAAGTGGGCAACACTCAAAAGTACCCTTAACTGTGGTTTACAAACTAAGCTTCTGTCCATTCATTAGTCGGATATAATCAAGATAAGAAGGCTGGTGTATTTAAAGGTCTGTTGCACTACCTGTGGATCTTCTTGAAAAATATATACATCTAGAAAAGATATACTAGGCAGTATGGAGACTCAATTCCGCCCTCTATGAAAAGGTCATTAGCTCTCCCATGCAGATAAGGAATGATTATATGGAAGTTCAGCACTGCTGGTTAATTTCCATATCAAATATCTAGCCTGAAAGCTGTCGGTATAGAAGACAGTCCAGCCATCACTTGTACTGAATACTCCCAAGTTTCCGCTGCAGAGACCGACTTATCACTGAAATCTGTTACAGAAGGGCATGTTACTGACAGTTGGATAGAACATCACCGGTACCAGCTGCATTAAAACCCTAACTAAACGGACAAATTTCCTATTCACATATCTGGTACAATACTAATAAGATTCCAATGGCTTGGATAGATGGATCTATCCTGAAGGTCCACATATACACTATTTGGCTTGACAATTTTTATGAGAAGATCCCCATTCTGGGATGGCTGGACTGAAAGTGACTTCTAAATAATAGGTGATGTAACGAAGGGCAGAATTAAAGGATACTAGAAATCAATAAAAATAAAGAATGTTAGTAAAGCACTATAGAAAAAAAATCGTATTCAGTGACCGTAATGTCAATATACAAATAGTGGCATATACTCAAAGCGTTGAATTTTCGTGACCTCGTATGCAAAATGTCCGCCTGTTTGGTTGCTTTTGTGATGTGAGGTCATAGTAGCGACTATAGCATCATGATTGACAGTTTCCATCTTAAAAGATATTCTAAATTCTGAGAAAAATGTTAAACTTGTGAGGTAGGAAAATGGGCAGAAGGCCGGGTAAGTGACCACACAATACTACAATTAATTAAATAATTTTCGTCTACACCAGTACTGTTAAAAAAATGCCCGCCATGTGGGGTTCCTATAATTTAACACTATGATCTGTAACTAAAGCCATATATTTGAGCACCAATCAGGCCACACGGAAAAGCAGATACGACAATTGACAATAGACACTTACTTATCCTTTTCTTTCGCAGCAAACGACTTATCATTCGAGAACACATTTTTCGATCATAAGCAGATCCACAATAAATCATGGCCGTCATCCGCCGGACGTACATTAAACGAGAATGATTATGTATGCATTGACAATAGATTGAGATCATCGCTGCTAGAGGTGCAAGTACACTGAGGAGATGACGTTGGTTCTGACATATATCTTCTCTCTGCCAAACGTCCTAAAAGCGGCCACATCCTTTCACATTGGAAAAGCTTAAAGAATGGGAAACCTCAGAGTTGTTTAAAATCGAGTTGTGAAATCTGTTTAGGTCGCTGTCATTGGAGTTGGTTAAAATTCAAGGACTCTGTATATGGTAGCGCTGAGGTGAGTGTTGGATTCAGGAATGTTCTTGGAAATTAATCGCCGACAGGAGAAATATGCGGCTGGATGTATATTCGCAGTGGATTAATATAGTTGTATTCGATTATTAGTTGAGATGTTTCATTACTTCTGAATATTCATTGAGATTACAACTTGCTCAGAACCTTTCCGTCTATTTCGGAATGACGATGAAGTCATATTTAATTTCATCATTAGCATACAGAAAGACTGTTAGCACAATAAATATATACCAGACTATTCACACATAATCACAATAGACCCTACTTGATTGGCCTTCTGCCTAATTTCCTACCTCACACGTTTAACACTTTTCTCAGAATATAGAATATCATTTACAATGGCACCACTGCAACACATCTAGAATACTTTTGGACTTGTGATGTAACTTTTAGGATTATTTAGGATTTTCATTCACCGTACCTTTATTTATCTTCAATGCTTCCCTTCATTTTCTAACACTTATCAGTTGAATTGTTACAAATGTTTTTGGTTTTCTCACTTTTCTCTTCTGTAGTTTAATATTATATTCATCAATTATCATATGGGGCCCCGAGTGGCCCAGTGGTCTAAAGCACTGTACGTTACGGATCACTGCCATCTCTCCTCTGTCTGCGTGATTTTCAATCTAAGATTTGGCGTATGTGGATATGTGAGAAAGCTTGCCAGTAACTTATCGTGGGTCGGTGATTCATTCCGCTGATTTCCTGATTTCTTCCTCCACCATTAATTCTGGCCGCCATGAATAGCCTATCGTCTGCTGACAAAAGGTGTTAAGCACCAGAACAACAACAAGAAAAATCAATCATCATATTTCCTTGCCAATAATATTTTTATATCTTTTTATTTCAAACATATACTCAGCAAGCAATACTGAGGGTTCAAATAATCCAATTTGTAGCTTTTGATGGGTACACATATCGTCTTGTGTTTTAATAAAACTACCACAATATAAGATTAAGAAGAAATAAGAAATATGAAATCAGTATCTGGATGATGATAAACGCTGATTCTTGTTTAAGCCCCAGAGCCAATAGGTCTGCAAATTTATTTCTCTTATGAATATGTCATTATATGAAAAAGTATCACTCTTGAAAGAAACTTTTAAAAGAAACTTGCATATGAAGGAAATGGTAACAATGCTCACTGTACGGCACCGAATGCACGAACATATCTCCCCAAAAGGTCATATGGTTCGAGCAACACAACCTTTTCCATTTTAATGGCTTTAACTGTACAACTTTTTCACAGATGCACTCATGCTCATACAAAGTAATCACTGCTTAGACTAACTAGATTTTAACCTCAGTATCACATTGATATTGTCCCACTAACTATTTTAACAACTATACACGTTTGCCTAATATGTAAAATATAAAAATAAATATATGAAATAATATAAAAAATGAATATAAAAACTCTCACCCCATACACATCCATCGATTATTATTATCATTAATATAAAAAGGTCACTTATTATAAATACCTACCAATGGCAATATAAGTCAGTTGACCTGAAGTTGATTCTCATGTGTAGCAAGGAGAGCCAATCAGATACAGTCACCCCATTTATATGTATAGACTTTATCATAATCACCCTCTTTCATCATCTTGATAATATAAGACCTTTTAACATGTTTGACCAATATGTGATTGGAAATATAATTGTTTGAGTGTTGACAAGTTCAATCAGTCATGATACGTTTGTTCATTAATATGCGTCGGATCCATGCATTACACATCGAATTCCATGTATATTATATAGGAATAAAAAAGGATTTATCAAATCAGAATAACGTATGGCTTCAAAAGTGTAAACAACGTTAGCCAGTCAGATGCTGAATTATCTCCATAACCTCATAACTATATTTGGTAATCCATCGTGGTCAGCGTGGCATGTGACATCTCACTTGGACAAATGGGGTAGACTAACCGTAAATCGTTGACTGTAAACGATTTAATTTGAATTGATTGTTGAAAGATTTAGAATGTTGGGGAATGTGCCTTTAAAACAGGAATTTTAAAATGATATTTAACAGCAATGTAATTAATAAAGGCAGACTTGAGAGGATTTGTACTGACTTTTATGGGAGAGACCAAACGTTTGGTAGAATAAGAAGCAATCTGGATGGGCTATGCTAAACCAACGGTTGTGGTGGTTCCAGATGGAATTCGTAGTTCTAAACAATCTCTCTTATTATATTAATAATTCTAAGTTTTTCAGTTGAGGATAAGTCTGAGTATCTCTTGCATCGGTTGAGAATATTCATCGCATTAATAAATCATCTAGGAGACAAGGACATATGGATATTTCTGAGAACCGTAATTTGAGAAGAGATATAGAATTCTGTGATAAGTGAGTGAGGGCTTGTTAAGACAAGGTTAGTCCTTAATATTGAATTTACCCGTCATAATTCGCACTTCAGTTTTTGCTTCAGTTCACAAAGAATCATCCATGTTATATTTATCAGGTGTTGTAATAATGTCATACAAATTTTTTTTCTAATATGAACAAGTTCATATTAAATTGTTTTGCATGTAACAAAATTCATGTGCTGAAAGATTTCGTTCATTACTTCTGTTAACAATCGTATGACTATGACAGCTGTCTTAACGATTTGTCTCATTCATGCTGAGATTGTATTTCTACCTCTGACATTGTTTATCAAAGGAATTTCTATTAGCAAACTCGTGTATTTAGGACAAGGTGTGAAGTCCATTAATTCGTGTGTAAAGTGGTGATTTCTACTTGACCGATATTCAAGAAGCATGCCTGCTACCATTTTACTATTGGTAATTTATTGCTATAGTGGGGTGTGATGGGTTATCTAAAGAGTTTTATTAATGTCACTTTCTCAATTGGAATGTGAGACCAACTAAATTGGAGAAATATTAGCATTAATATGATTATGAGTATTAGGTGTGAAAGTTATATCGAATTTTAATAGATGATATCTGAAGCAAAGATAATGGATATAATATTTAGTCACCGGAGGCAAAAGTCAATAAATTATATTTAGGTCGGATACAATATTATATTTTTGAAGGAAATAGATCTCCACCTGTATTGTTTGTTGAGAAAAGGGTATAGTCTGCAACTAAAAGGTTAATGACCCAAAAGAAAGAGAGAGAGAGGATACGAAGAGACAAAGAGATATTGAGAAAGAAGACAGAGAGAGAGTGAGGAATATGGAAATGACGATTTATCATGCCAGTAATCTATTACCAATCACTTGATTATATAATGCCAGATTGATTACTAAATTGTATATACGTTTATAACTCTATTTCTGAAAGAAAGTGAATAATTCGTATGTCATTTTCGGTTTCATTTTGTTCAAGTCATTGACTAAATTGTTATACTGCACATATTGAGGCTCATATTATTAAATTCTATATCTCTGATAAGATATATTTTATTCCATTCATTCATTTCATATTTTATTTCATCGTAAGCACAGTCCAGCCATTAGCAATATGTTCGATCATCACTAAGATAACGATAATCAAACACCACAAGGATCGTTAGAGAATATGCATCACCTCCTCCTCTTGACATATAGGTTTATGAAACAAGAGAACATTTAAATGTGATTAAAATGAAAGGAGACATATGGCATGATGAGTTGTACAAATTGATGAAGTATATATTTTAAATCTAGTAAAAGTCAGATGTGAAACTTAGATGCAGAGTAACCTCTTAAATGAGCGTGCATGTCTATCATTTTTGAACTTAATAATTTTGATGATATAGCCATGTTTAATGTTCGCAAGAATTGCATTGCAAGTATGTCTTCCGGAGCGATACAAGTGAGCAAGATACGATATTACAAAGTGTGGATTCAGTTCATCATCAATGTCATTCAAGAATTTGATGATAACAACCAAAAGTCTAGGATTGACTGAAATTGATCAGGAATATGGACTCTAGAGTGGTAACAGGCTATTGTTGATGGACAGATGACATATGCTAGTGGGTTGGTGGGTTATCTTAAAGAGAGAGATGAAATTTCTAATACAAGCATTAATTGCCCACAGTCAAAGTAATTCAAGGAACTAGAGAACCAACCAAGGCAATTTCTCCCTTGCCTCCTTTAAAGTATTGCAGGAATTCAATGTAGATTATTCCAAATGAGTAGAGAATGCCATCTGATATGATGTGGATAATAAAAGATTATAAAGCTTTTATCTATTCCCACATCCATCAAAGGGAACATGCACGTTGTGTTAAATGTTTTGAGCATCACCTGACCTATTGTTACTTTTGTGTCCCTCCATGTTTTGTGATTTGTCTTTCACCCACATGAATAAATGTTGTCAACTTATTTTTAATTATTGCAAAAAGAACTTGTATTAGTATAAGTCACGTTATTGGCACTACTCAAGACAAAATATACACTACTGATACAAAGTTTTCTTCTGCGTGCAACAATACCAGCCACGTGTCCATATGAATATATATTTTGAAGATGCTTGTAGAAATGAGTAAACAAATATTTCGAAATACCTTTCTACAAATTGCTGCAATAAGGCCTGAAGTTTAGTTTCTCTTCCAGTATGTTACTTCAGTATAGTCATGGAACGATTTCGAACAAGAAAAAGAAATTTGAAAAGACGAACATGAAGCTGAAAAGTTTACATCGCTGAAAATGGATAATCAGTGTGCGATGCAAATGCTGATAATGTTATTAATAAGAAGAAGTAGTTGACATACTGGAATATCAATGTGTGCTGTCTCTAATTGGATATCTCTCTTTATCACCATTGAATTCTCCTTTGCGAACAGTATATACCCGTTAATACAAATGCGTTAACTATGGACGTGTGTATTTTCCTTAGGCCACATAGTAACCTTTTTCGTTATAATCGTTAACTGCTGGAAAACTTCTAAAATTATCGTAAGGTTGAGAGCTAAGAGATATATCGCTTTGCACTCATGAACATGACATTTTTTCATAAACTGGTAAATTGTTCAAGCAAACGAGGAGGTGTATCCAGACAATATACAAGAAACACAGAATTGCGTTCAAATTTATATATATATATATATATATATATATATATATATATATATATATATATATATATAAATATATATATATATATATATATATATATATATATATAACTTACCATAACGAATATGAAGACGAACATATGTATTATAATTTGTATATGTTAGGAAAATGATAAAAAATAACTAAAATTTGATTTAAGAGAGTTTCTTGGAATTATTTAAAATTCTCTATTTTCAAGATGTATTTAAGGACGTCAGTGATGAACAACTAAGATAAGAGGCAAACAGCAATATATCCTCAGCATTAAAGTCTTAAGGATAAAAATACAAATGAATTCTTTGACAATAAATTGTAAATTTAATTTAAGGTTTAATAAAATAGCTTCTGACAAAATAAAGAAAATCTTGGCAGACCCTCTTCACTAGCTATATGGCGCTCTTCTTATACTGAGAGTCTTTTCTCAACTATTATTCACCAAATAATGTTCACGTGTAACAGAGCAATTTCTCATTTTTAACATAAAATCAAAATCAGTGCCTAGACAGATAATGACATGATTACGACAGATGGAAGATATTAAAGTCATTATGTCAGAGCTGGGAAAAAGGATGGTTTTACATATAATTACATTTATACACACGTTCACGCGTACACACACACACACAAACACACACACACACACACACACATATATATATATATATATATATATATATATATATATATATATATATATATATATATATATATATATATATATATATATATATATATATATATATATATATATATATATAATATTAGCAACATTTGATAAATTTCATTGTGTAACGGAAATTACCCTGACGTAATTTGAATTGTGTTGGCTCCTTATTATTTTTAACACATAATAATTGCATTCTTATTTTTGGCTCCGTTAACAGTCAACTTTTTATCGTTATAATGTTACAAGTTACAAGGCATAACATGTTTAATTGTTTTAATCTTTCTGATAATAAGAATGGTAATACATACACTTACATTAATGGATCTTGATCTTCCTCAAATTGTACTTTCTTAACTCTACAATTCCGACAGACATGTCCTGCAGAACCTTATACACACAAATGTTGTACTGAAATTTCAAGTAGCGTAAATTTCGCACTGCAGGTCATTCACCCTTTTCCACTGAACCGACACAGTAATATAGGCTCTGATAATACGTAAAACATAATTGAGATGATTCAACATTGAAACAAAATCCATGCGTATTCAGTCACAAAAGGACTCTAAATTTCTAGTTTAGGTTTGCCGATTCGTTATTAAACTGATATAGATCGCACTAATAAGGTCTGTGAGCAAGAATGATGTTATTGTGCTTGGAGTCAATATATTTTGGAATAATGCACACATTCAATTACATTGTTTGTTAAAATGTTATTTACTGTTAAGCCATAGTTATTTAAAGAAGATAATAATATACCATTAGGGTTACTGCAGTTGAAGAGGAAAATATGAACTCTCTGTTTCTGCAAAAACTGCACTCCGTAATGTGCAGTGGTTTGCTCAAAAACATCGTTCATATTTTGCAAGTGCAGTAACATATAAGACTATTACATATGCAATAAGAAATACGTAGCTACACATTCTGCATTATCTCAATAATGGTGTGGCTCCTATTTTCAGTTATGTTAAACAACTACACATACAAACATGGAAATAAACATGACAAAAAGTAGAAATCTTTTTGAGGTGGTAAAGTAACCATAAAAAGGATCCTTGAGGTTTTATTAACATACAGTTCATCATGCGTGTCTTCTCATCCTCATCTTCTCTGTTTTCCGGCCCGTGTATCAATGCATTTTTTAGACATCGTTGTCTCTTCATATAAATCATTTACCCTAAATAGCCGCATTTGTGATCTCTGTTATACACGATTACGATTTTACATTCATGAGGTAGTCTGATTTGAACAACGTTATAGGTATGATAGTCGAAGACCACGTTAGTCAAAATCGAGTCATCAGAAAAGGCGAATCATATTTTAAGAGTGATTCAAAACGGATTGACATCATTTTATTAATCCAAAAAAGCTTTACACAATGGAGTCACAACGCCTAATCTATTGTACGATACATCTCCCTATTATGAGCTTTATTGGTAAGCACGCACAGCAAGGGATGCATATGATCTCTTGTCATTACTATATCGGATTGGACAATGGGTCTCAAAAGGTCATTCACATGATTTCATCACCTACGTATAACGAACATTTCCCATGTCAACTTGAATAACCTGGTCAAAACTATATGTATATTTTGCATGTAATGACTCAGCATAGCCGCACATTTCTTGTGATAATATAGATGAAATTGCAATTAGAATAATTTATTTGTTTTAATTGAAAATGCAATGCTTCAGTGCCGTTGCAAATCATGAAAATTACCAAATTAACAAACTCATCAGGAAACCAAACCTACATATACCAACTGCACTGTACAGAAATCTCTCTCTCTCTCTCTCTCTCTCTCTCTCTCTCTCTCTCTCTCTCTCTCTCTCTCTCTCTCTCTCTCTCTCTCTCTCTCTCTCACTCAGGGATGACGCTAGAGCATGAAAAGAATGTCCATGAATTGAAGAAAAGAACATTACTAAAATTATATTTTAAATATTGAAACCATCTCTAACATTCTTCAGCATTGACAAGATTTTTAAATTAATTGCAATGCTACACATATAGGCTGTCAGTTTGGCATCAATGACATTTAATATGAAGATAACGCATTATAAGTCTTTTGATGGAATTACCATGCTACAATAACCATGCAGTCTGGGGAGGGCCGTGTAGTAACAATAATATTTTTAAGATAGTTGATATGGCATTCATGCTGGTTATACATGTGTGATAAGTGCCATGTTCATTTAAGACTAGCTATATACTATATGAAGTTTGTTGCTTGAAAGCCAATGTTTATAAATTGATTCGTTTGGAGTGCATTAGCGATAATATTTTCAAGATATGACTTTACATTCAGGAGTAGCAAAAAACATGGTGGCTTCTGTGTTTACCATACCGAATATCAGATCAACGTTTTTTTATTTATGTCCAACTTCTGTCTTTTGGTGAAGATGCTGAATAGGAAAACTTCAAAAGGTTTCTAATCTCATTTTAAAATCAGCAAGGTTATTTGTGACAGTGTCGGACTTAATACAAATCACATATAAATGATACAGATAAAAGAGACAAAGAGATATTGAGAAAGGAGACTGAGAGAGAGAGAGAGGAATATTGAATTTCAATAGATGATATCTGAATCAAATATAGTGGCAATAATATTTGGTGACAGGACGCAAAAATCTCTAACCTGGGAACAATTTTTTATTTTGGAAGGAAATAGCTCCCTACCTGTATTGCATGTTGAGGAAAGGGCGAGAGGTTAATAGCCCAAAAAGAGAGAGAGAAAGAGGGAGAGAGAGAAAGAGCGGGGGAGTCGAAGTGACAAAGAGAGAGAGAAAAATGAGAGAGAGGAATATGGAAATGACGATTTATCATGCCAGTTATCTATGACCAATCACTTGATCATATAATGCTAGATTGATTAATAAATTGTACAAACGTTTATAACTCTATTTCTGAAAGAAAGTGAATAATTCATATGTCATGATTGGTTTCATTTTGTTCAAGTCATTGACTAAATTGTTATACTGCACATATTGAGGCTCATACTGTCGTATTATATATCTCTGTTCAGATATTTGTTATTCTATTTATTTATTTCATATTTTATCTCATTGTTTGCTCAGTCCAGGCATTAATAATATGTTTGATCATCTCTAAGATAGCGATAATCAAACACCATAAGGATCCTGAGAGATTATATATCCCATTCTCCTCTTGACATATGACTTTATGATATAAGAAAATGTTTTCAGTGTCATTAAAATAAGATGATAAATATGGCATGATGAGTTATACAAATTTATGAAGTCTACCTTTAAATCTAATAAATATCAGACCTGAAACTTAGAAGCAGAATCACTTCTTCAATGAGCGTGCATGTCCATCATATTTTAACTTCATAATTTTGATGATATATCCATGTTTAATGTTCGCAAGAATTGCATTGCAAGTATGTCTTCCGGAGCGATACAAGTGAGCAAGATACGATATTACAAAGTGGATTCAATTCATCATCAATATCATTCAAGAATTTGATGATAACAACCAAAAGTCTAGGATTTACTGAAATTGATCAGGAACATGGACTCTAGAGTGGTAACATGCAATTGTTGATGGACAGATGACACATGTTAGTGGGTTGGTGGATTATCTTAAAGAGAGAGATGAAATTTCTAATACAAGCATTATTTGCCAACAGTCAAAGTAATTCAAGGAACTAGAGAACCAACTAAAGCAGTTTCTCCCTTGCCTCCTTTAAAGTATTGCAGGAATTGAATGTAGACTATTCCAAATGAGTATAGAATGCCATCTGATATGATGTGGATAATTAAAGATTATAAAGCTTTTATCTATTCCCACACCCATCAAGGGGAAAATGCACGTTGTGTTAAATGTTTTGAACATCACCTGACCTATTGTTACTTTTGTGTACCTCCATGTTTTGTGATTTGTGTCTTTCACCCACATGAATAAATGTCGTCAACTTATTTTTAATTATTGCAAAAAGAACCTGTATTAGTATAAGTCACGTTATTGGCACTACTCAAGACAAAATATACACTACTGATACAAAGTTTCCTTCTGCGTTCAACAATACAAGCCACGTGTCCATATGAATATATATTTTGAAGATGCTTGTTGAAATGAATAAACAAATATTTCAAAATACCTTCTACAAATTGCTCCATTAAGACGTGAAGTTTAGTCTCTCTTCCAGTATGGCACTTCAGTATAGTCAAGAAACAATTTCGAACAAGAAAAAAAAATTAGGAAAGACGAACATGAAGCTGAAAAGTTTACATCGCTGTAAATGGATAATCAGTGTGCGATGCAAATGCAGATAATGTTATTAATAAGAAGAAGTAGTTGACATACTGGAACATCAATGTTTGTTCGTTCTAATTGGATATCTCTCTATATCACTTTTGAATTCTCCTTTGCCAACAGTATATACCCCTTAATACAAATGCGTCAACTATGTACGTGTATATATTCCTTAGGCCACATAGTAACTTTTTTCATTATATTCTTTAACTGCTGGATAATTTCTAAAATTATCATAAGGTTGAGGGCTAAGAGCTATATCGCTTTGCAGACATGAACATGACATTTTTTCATAAACTGGTAATGTGTTCAAGCAAACGCGGAGGTGTATGGAGACAATATACAAGAAACACAGAATTGCGTTCAAATATATATATATATATATATATATATATATATATATATATATATATATATATATATATATATATATATATATATATATATATATACATAACTTACCATAACAAATATGAAGACAAAGATATGTAATATAATTTGTATATGTTAGGAAAATGATAAAAAATTATAAATCTAATGTAAGAGAGTTTTTTGGAATTATTTAAAATTCTCTATTTTCAGAATTTATGTAAGGAGGTCAGTGATGAACAACTAAGATAAGAGGCAAATAGCAATATATCCTCAGCATGAAAGTCTTAAGGATAAAAATACAAATGAATTCTTTGACAATATATTGTAAATTTAATTTAAGGTTCAATAAAATAGCTTCTGACAAAATTAAGAACATCTTAGCAGACCCATTCCACTAGCTATGTGGCCCATTTCTTATACTGACAGTCTTGTTTCAAATATTATTCACCAATTAATGTTCACGTGTATCATAGCAATTTCTTATTTTTAACATAAAATCAAAATCAGTGCCTAGACAGATAATGACATGATTACGACAGATGGAAGATATTCAAGTCATTATGTCAGAGCTGGGAATAAGGATGGTTATACATATACTAACATTTATACACGCGTACACACACATACAGATATATATATATATATATATATATATATATATATATATATATATATATATATATATATATATATATATAATATTAGCAACTTTTGATCAATTTCTTTGTGTAGCGGAAATTACCCTGATGTAATTTGAATTGTGTTGGCTCCTTATTATTTTTAACACATAATAATTGCATTCTTATTTTTGGCTCCGTTAATAGTTAACTTTATATCGTTATAATGTTACAAGTTACAAGGCATAACATGTTTAATTGTTTTAATCTTTCTGATAATAAGAATGGAAATACGTACACTTACATTAATGGATCTTGATCTTCCTCAAATTGTACTTTCTTAACTCTACAATTCCGACAGACATGTCCTGCAGAACCTTATACACACAAATGTTGTACTGAAATTTCAAGTAGCGTAAATTTCGCACTGCAGGTCATTCACCCTTTTCCACTGAACCGACACAGTAATATAGGCTCTGATAATACGTAAAACATAATTGAGATGATTCAACATTGAAACAAAATCCATGCGTATTCAGTCACTAAAGGACTTTAAATTTCTAGTTTAGGTTTGCCGATTCGTTACTAAACTTATATAGATCGCACTAATAAGGTCTGTGAGCAAGAATGATGTTATTGTGTTTGGTGTCAATATATTTTGGAATAATGCACACATTCAATTACATTGTTTGTTGTAATGTTATTTACTGTTAAGCCATAGTTATTTAAAGAAGATAAGAATATACCATAAGGGTTACTGCAGTTGAAGAGGAAAATATGAACTCTCTGTTTCTGCAAAAACTGCACTCCGTAATGTGCAGTGGTTTGCTCAAAAACATCGTTCATATTTTGCAAGTGCAGTAACATATAAGACTATTACATATGCAATTAAAAATACGTAGCTACACATTCTGCATTATCTCAATCATGGTGTGGCTCCTATTTTCAGTTATGTTAAACAACTACACATACAAACATGGAAATAAACATGACAAAAAGTAGAAATCTTCTTGAGGCGGTAAAGTAACCATAAAAAGGATCCTTGAGGTTTTATTATCATACAGTTCATCATGCGTGTCTTCTCATCCTCATCTTCTCTGTTTTCCGGCCCGTGTATCAATGCCATTTTTAGACATCGTTGTTTCTTCATATAAATCATTTACCCTAAATAGCCGCATTTGTGATCTCTGTTATACACGATTACGATTTTAAATTCATGAGGTAGTCTGCTTTGAAGAACGTTATAGGTATGATAGTCGAAGACCACGTTAGTCAAAATCGTGTCATGAGAAAAGGCGAATCATATTTTAAGAGTGATTCAAAACGGATTGACATCATTTTATTAATCCAAAAAAGCTTTACACAATGGAGTCACAACGCCGAATCTATTGTACAATACATCTCTCTATTATCAGCTTTCTTGGTAAGCACGCACAGCAAGGGATGCATATGATCTCTTGTCATTACTATATCGGATTGGACAATGGCTCTCAAAAGGTCATTCACATGATTTCATCACCTACGGATAACGAACATTTCCCATGTCAACTTGAATAACCTGGTCAAAACTATATGTATATTTTGCATGTGATGACTCAGCATAGCCGCACATTTCTTGTGATAATATAGATGAAATTGCAATTAGAATAATTTATTTGTTTTAATTGAAAATGCAATGCTTCAGTGCCGTTGCAAATCATGAAAATTACCAAATTACCAAACTCATCAGGAAACCAAACCTACATGTACCAACTGCACTGTACAGAAATATCACTCTCTGTCTCTCTCTCTCTCTCTCTCTCTCTCTCTCTCTCTCTCTCTCTCTCTCTCTCTCTCTCACACACACACACACACACACACACTCAGGGATGACGCTAGAGCATGAAAAGAATGTCCATGAATTGAAGAAAAGAACATTACTAAAATTATATTTTAAATATTGAAACCATCTCTAACATTCTTCAGCATTGACAAGATTTTTAAATTAATTGCAATGCTACACATATAGGCTGTCAGTTTGGCATCAAAGACATTTAATATGAAGATAACGCATTATAAGTCTTTTGATGGAATTACCATGCTACAATAACCATGCAGTCTGGGGAGGGCCGTGTAGTAACAATAATATTTTTAAGATAGTTGATATGGCATTCATGCTGGTTATACATGTGTGATAAGTGCCATGTTCATTTAAGACTAGCTATATACTATATGAAGTTTGTTGCTTGAAAGCCAATGTTTATAAATTGATTCGTTTGGAGTGCATTAGCGATAATATTTTCAAGATATGACTTTACATTCAGGAGTAGCAAAAAACATGGTGGCTTCTGTGTTCACCATACCGAATATCAGATCAACTTTTTTTTATTTATGTCCAACTTCTGTCTTTTGGTGAAGATGCTGATAGGAAAACTTCAAAATGTTTCTAATCTCATTTTAAAATCAACAAGGTTATTTGTCACAGTGGCGGACTTAATACAAATCACATATAAATGATACAAATAAAAGAGACAAAGAGATATTGAGAAAGGAGACTGAGAGAGAGAGAGAGAGAGAGGAACATTGAATTTCAATAGATGATATCTGAAGCAAAAATAGTGGCAATAATATTTGGTGACAGGACGCAAAAATCTCTAACCTGGGAACATTTTTTTTATTTTGGAAGGAAATAGCTCCCTACCTGTATTGCATGTTGAGGAAAGGGCGAGAGGTTAATAGCCCAAAGAGAGAGAGAGAGAAAGAGAGAGAGAGAGAGATAGAGAGAGAGGGGGGAGTCGATGTGACAAAGAGGGAGAGAAAAATGGGAGAGAGGAATATGGAAATGACGATTTATCATGCCAGTTATCTATGACCAATCACTTGATCATATAATGCTAGATTGATTACTAAATTGTACATACGTTTATAACTCTATTTCTGAAAGAAAGTGAATAATTCATATGTCATGTTCGGTTTCATTTTGTTCAAGTCATTGACTAAATTGTTATACTGCACATATTGAGGCTCATACTGTCGTATTATATATCTCTGTTCAGATATTTGTTATTCTATTTATTTATTTCATATTTTATCTCATTGTTTGCTCAGTCCAGGCATTAATAATATGTTTGATCATCTCTAAGATAACGAAAATCAAACACCATAAGGATCGTGAGAGATTATATATCCCATCCTCCTCTTGACATATGACTTTATGATATAAGAAAATGTTTTAAGTGTCATTAAAATAAGATGAGAAATATGGCATGATGAGTTATACAAATTTATGAAGTCTACATTTTAAATCTAATAAATATCAGACGTGAAACTTAGACGCAGAATCACTTCTTCAATGAGCGTGCATGTCCATCATTTTTTAAGTTCATAATTTTGATGATATATCCATGATTAATGTTCGCTAAAACTGCATTGCAACTATGGCGTCCGGGGTGGTGACAGTTGCAAGATACGATATTACAAAGTGTGGATTCAATTCATCATCAATATCATTCAAGAATTTGATGATAACAGCCAAAAGTCTAGGATTGACTGAAATTGATCAGGAATATGGACTCTAGAGTGGTAACAGGCAATTGTTGATGGACAGATGACACATGTTAGTGGGTTGGTGGATTATCTTAAAGAGAGAGATGAAATTTCTAATACAGGCATTAATTGCCCACAGTCAAAGTAATTCAAGGAACTAGAGAACCAACCAAGGCAGTTTCTCCCTTGCCTCCTTTAAAGTATTGCAGGAATTGAATGTAGAGTATTCCAAATGAGTATAGAATGCCATCTGATATGATGTGGATAATAAAAGATTATAAAGCTTTTATCTATTCCCACACCCATCAAGGGGAACATGCACGTTGTGTTAAATGTTTTGAACATCACCTGACCTATTGTTACTTTTGTGTACCTCCATGTTTTGTGATTTGTGTCTTTCACCCACATGAATAAATGTCGTCAACTTATTTTTAATTATTGCAAAAAGAACTTGTATTAGTATAAGTCACGTTATTGGCACTACTCAAGACAAAATATACACTACTGATACAAAGTTTTCTTCTGCGTTCAACAATACAAGCCACGTGTCCATATGAATATATATTTTGAAGATGCTTGTTGAAATGAATAAACAAATATTTCAAAATACCTTCTACAAATTGCTCCATTAAGACGTGAAGTTTAGTCTCTCTTCCAGTATGGCACTTCAGTATAGTCAAGAAACAATTTCGAACAAGAAAAAAAAATTAGGAAAGACGAACATGAAGCTGAAAAGTTTACATCGCTGTAAATGGATAATCAGTGTGCGATGCAAATGCAGATAATGTTATTAATAAGAAGAAGTAGTTGACATACTGGAACATCAATGTTTGTTCGTTCTAATTGGATATCTTTCTATATCACTTTTGAATTCTCCTTTGCCAACAGTATATACCCCTTAATACAAATGCGTCAACTATGTACGTGTATATATTCCTTAGGCCACATAGTAACTTTTTCATTATATTCTTTAACTGCTGGATAATTTCTAAAATTATCATAAGGTTGATAGCTAAGAGCTATATCGCTTTGCAGACATGAACATGACATTTTTTCGTAAACTGGTAATGTGTTCAAGCAAACGCGGAGGTGTATGGAGACAATATACAAGAAACACAGAATTGCGTTCAAAAAATATATATATATATATATATATATATATATATATATATATATATATATATATATATATATATATATATATATATATATATATACATAACTTACCATAACAAATATGAAGACGAACATATGTAATATAATTTGTATATGTTAGGAAAATGATAAAAAATAATTAAAATCTAATGTAAGAGAGTTTTTTGGAATTATTTAAAATTCTCTATTTTCAGAATTTATGTAAGGAGGTCAGTGATGAACAACTAAGATAAGAGGCAAATAGCAATATATCCTCAGCATGAAAGTCTTAAGGATAAAATACAAATGAATTCTTTGACAATATATTGTAAATTTAATTTAAGGTTCAATAAAATAGCTTCTGACAAAATTAAGAACATCTTAGCAGACCCTTTCCACTAGCTATGTGGCCCATTTCTTATACTGACAGTCTTGTTTCAAATATTATTCACCAATTAATGTTCACGTGTATCATAGCAATTTCTTATTTTTAACATAAAATCAAAATCAGTGCCTAGACAGATAATGACATGATTACGACAGATGGAAGATATTCAAGTCATTATGTCAGAGCTGGGAATAAGGATGGTTATACATATACTAACATTTATACACGCGTACACACACATGCAGATATATATATATATATATATATATATATATATATATATATATATATATATATATATAATATTAGCAACTTTTGATCAATTTCTTTATGTAGCGGAAATTACCCTGCCGTAATTTGAATTGTGTTGGCTCCTTATTATTTTTAACACATAATAATTGCATTCTTATTTTTGACTCCGTTAATAGTTAACTTTATATCGTTATAATGTTAAAAGTTACAAGGCGTAACATGTTTAATTGTTTTAATCTTTCTGATAATAAGAATGGAAATACGTACACGTACATTAATGGATCTTGATCTTCTTCAAATTGTACTTTCTTAACTCTACAATTCCGACAGACATGTCCTTCAGAACCTTATACACACAAATGTTGTACTGAAATTTCAAGTAGCGTAAATTTCGCACTGCAGGTCATTCACCCTTTTCCACTGAAACGACACAGTGACATAGGCTCTGATAATGCGTAAAACATAATTGAGATGATTCAACATTGAAACAAAATCCATGCGTATTCAGTCACAAAAGGACTCTAAATTTCTAGTTTAGGTTTGCCGATTCGTTATTAAACTGATATAGATCGCACTAATAAGGTCTGTGAGCAAGAATGATGTTATTGTGTTTGGTGTCAATATATTTTGGAATAATGCACACATTCAATTACATTGTTTGTTGTAATGTTATTTACTGTTAAGCCATAGTTATTTAAAGAAGATAAGAATATACCATAAGGGTTACTGCAGTTGAAGAGGAAAATATGAACTCTCTGTTTCTGCAAAAACTGCACTCCGTAATGTGCAGTGGTTTGCTCAAAAACATCGTTCATATTTTGCAAGTGCAGTAACATATAAGACTAGTACATATGTAATAAGAAATAAGTAGCTACACATTCTGCATTATCTCAATAATGGTGTGGCTCCTATTTTCAGTTATGTTAAACAACTGCACATACAAACATGGAAATAAACATGACAAAAAGTAGAAATCTTCTTGAGGCGGTAAAGTAACCATAAAAAGGATCCTTGAGGTTTTATTATCATACAGTTCATCATGCGTGTCTTCTCATCCTCATCTTCTCTGTTTTCCGGCCCGTGTATCAATGCATTTTTTAGACATCGTTGTCTCTTCATATAAATCATTTACCCTAAATAGCCGCATTTGTGATCTCTGTTATACACGATTACGATTTTACATTCATGAGGTAGTCTGATTTGAACAACGTTATAGGTATGATAGTCGAAGACCACGTTAGTCAAAATCGTGTCATGAGAAAAGGCGAATCATATTTTAAGAGTGATTCAAAACGGATTGACATCATTTTATTAATCCAAAAAAGCTTTACACAATGGAGTCACAACGCCGAATCTATTGTACAATACATCTCTCTATTATCAGCTTTCTTGGTAAGCACGCACAGCAAGGGATGCATATGATCTCTTGTCATTACTATATCGGATTGGACAATGGCTCTCAAAAGGTCATTCACATGATTTCATCACCTACGGATAATTTCCCATGTCAACTTGAATAACCTGGTCAAAACTATATGTATATTTTGCATGTGATGACTCAGCATAGCCGCACATTTCTTGTGATAATATAGATGAAATTGCAATTAGAATAATTTATTTGTTTTAATTGAAAATGCAATGCTTCAGTGCCGTTGCAAATCATGAAAATTACCAAATTACCAAACTCATCAGGAAACCAAACCTACATATACCAACTGCACTGTACAGAAATCTCTCTCTCTCTCTCTCTCTCTCTCTCTCTCTCTCTCTCTCTCTCTCTCTCTCTCTCTCTCTCTCTCTCTCTCTCTCTCACTCAAGGATGACGCTAGAGCATGAAAAGAAAATTCCATGAATTGAAGAAAAGAACATTACTAAAATTATATTTTAAATATTGAAACCATCTCTAACATTCTTCAGCATTGACAAGATTTTTAAATTAATTGCAATGCTACACATATAGGCTGTTAGTTTGGCAACAATGACATTTAATATGAAGATAACGCATTATAAGTCTTTTGATGGAATTACCATGCTACAATAACCATGCAGTCTGGGGAGGGCCGTGTAGTAACAATAATATTTTTAAGATAGTTGATATGGCATTCATGCTGGTTATACATGTGTGATAAGTGCCATGTTCATTTAAGACTAGCTATATACTATATGAAGTTTGTTGCTTGAAAGCCAATGTTTATAAATTGATTCGTTTGGAGTGCATTAGCGATAATATTTTCAAGATATGACTTTACATTTAGGAGTAGCAAAAAACATGGTGGCTTCTGTGTTTACCATACCGAATATCAGATCAACGTTTTTTTATTTATGTCCAACTTCTGTCTTTTGGTGAAGATGCTGGATAGGAAAACTTCAAAAGGTTTCTAATCTCATTTTAAAATCAGCAAGGTTATTTGTCACAGTGGCGGACTTAATACAAATCACATATAAATGATACAGATAAAAGAGACAAAGAGATATTGAGAAAGGAGACAGAGAGAGATAGAGAGAGGGAGAGGAATATTGAATTTCAATAGATGATATCTGAAGCAAAAATAGTGGCAATAATATTTGGTCACAGGACACAAAAATCCCTAAGCTATATTTAGGCTGGGAACAATTTTTTTTATTTTGGAAGGAAATAGCTCCCTACCTGTATTGCATGTTAAGGAAAGGGCAAGAGGTTAATAGCCCAAAGAGAGAGAGATAGGAGTCGAAATGACAAGGAGAGAGAGAGAGAGAGAGAGAGAGAGAGAGAGAGAGAGAGAGAGATGAGAGAGAGAGAGAGTAATATGGAAATGACGATTTGTCATGCCAGTTATCTATGACCAATCACTTGACTATATAATGCTAGATTGATTACTAAATTGTACATACGTTTATAACTCTATTAATGAAAGAAAGTGAATAATTCATATGTCATGTTCGGTTTTATTTTGTTCAAGTCATTGACTAAATTGTTATACTGCACATATTGAGGCTCATACTATTGTATGATATATCTCTGATCAGATATTTGTTATTCCATTTATTTATTTCATATTTTATCTCATTGTTTGCTCAGTCCAGGCATTAATAATATGTTTGATCATCTCTACGATAACGATAATCAAACACCATAAGGATCGTGAGAGATTATATATCCATTCCTCCTCTTGACATATGACTTTATGATATAAGAAAATATTTTAAATGTCATTAAAATAAGATGAGAAATATGGCATGATGAGTTGTACAAATTTATGTAGTCTACATTTAAATCTGATAAAGGTCAGACGTGAAACTTAGACGCAGAATCACTTCTTCAATGAGCGTGCATGTCCATCATATTTTAACTTCATAATTTTGATGATATATCCATGTTTAATGTTCGCAAGAATTGCATTGCAAGTATGTCTTCCGGAGCGATACAAGTGAGCAAGATACGATATTACAAAGTGGATTCAATTCATCATCAATGTCATTCAAGAATTTGATGATAACAGCCAAAAGTCTAGGATTGACTGAAATTGATCAGGAACATGGACTCTAGAGTGGTAACAGGCAATTGTTGATGGACAGATGACACATGTTAATGAGTTGGTGGATTATCTTAAAGAGAGAGATGGAATTTCTAATACAAGTATTAATTGCCAACAGTCAAAGTAATTCAAGGAACTAGAGAATCAACCAAGGCAGTTTCTCCCTTGCCTCCTTTAAAGTATTGCAGGAATTGAATGTAGAGTATTCCAAGTGAGTAGAGAATGCCATCTGATATGATGTGGATAATAAAAGATTATAAAGTTTTTATCTATTCCCACACCCATCAAGGGGAACATGCCCGTTGAATTTAGTTTTTTGAGCATCACCTGACCCAATGTTACTATTGCGTCCCAACATATTTGGCGGTTTGTGTCTTCCACCCACATGAGTAAATGTCGTCTACTTATTTCTTCTTATGGAAAAAAAGAATTTGTATTAGTATACGTCCCGTTATTGGCACTCTCAAGACAAGATATACACTGCTGATACAAAGTTTTCTTCTGCTTTGAACAATACAAGACACGTTTCCAAGTGAAGATACATTTTGACGATGCTTGTTCAAATGAATAAACACATATTTCAAAATACCTTCTACAAATTGCTGCATTAAGGCCTGAAGTTTAGTCCCTCTTCCAGTATGGCACTTCAGTATAGTCAAGAAACAAAATCGAACAAGAAAAAAAATTGGAAAGACAATCATGAAACTGAAACGTTTACATCGCTTTAAATTGATAATCTGTTTGCGATGCAAATGTAGATAATTTTATTAATAAGAAGAATCAGATGATATACTAGAGCATTAATGTCTGTTGGCTCTAATAAAGCTTATATCAATTTTCACCTCTTTCAATGGTAACATGCACGTTAAATGGATAAAATGTGTGCGATGCAAATGTAGATAATGTTATTACAAGTAAGCAGGAGTTGACATCATTGGTTGTTGGCTCTAATTGAATACTTCTCTATATCACCTTTTAATTGTCCTTTGCCAACAGTGTATACCCCTTAATATAATTGCGTTAACTATGGGCGTGTACATTTTCCTTAGACCAGATTACAACATTTTTTCATTATATTCGTTAACAGCTGGATAATTTCTCAAATTATCATAATGTTGTTAGCTAAGAGCTATATCGCTTTGCATACATGAACATGACTTTCTGTTATAAACTGGTAATTTGTGCAAACAACCGAGGAGGTGTATACAAGAAACACAGAATTGCGTTCAAATATATATACATAACTTGCCATAACAATTATGAAAACAAACGTATGTATTTTAATTTGTATATGTTAGGATAATGATAAAATAATCAATTAAAATTTGATTCAAGTGAACTTTTTGAATTATTTAAAATTATCTTTATTTCGAGAATGTATATAAGGATAACAGTCAAGTCGCAATATATCTTCACAATGAAAGTGTCAAGTATTAAAGTACAGTATATTGTAAATTTAGTTTAAGTTTCAATAAAATAGCTTCTGACAAAATTAAGAAAGTCTTAGCAGACCCTCTTCACTAGCTATGTGGCCCCCTTGTTATACTGACAGTATTTTTTCAACTATTATTCACCAAATAATGTTCACAAGTATCATAGCAATTTCTCATTTTTTTAAACAAAATAATACTCAGTGCTCCGACAGATAATGATATCATTAAGACAGATGGAAGTTATTCAAGTCATTATGTTAGTGCTGGTAATAAGGATGGTTATAAATATACTAACATTTATACGCGTACACACATATATGTAAGTATGTATGTATATAATTCTAACAATAATTAATCAACTTCTTTGTGTCACTGAAATTACCCTGATGTAATTTGAATTGTGTTGGCTGCTTACTTTTCTACAACACATAATAATTATATGTTTTTTGTCTCCATTAACCACTAACTTTATATCGTTACAATATTACGTTAGCTCGATGCAAGTGAGAAGGCATAACATGTTTAATTATTTTAATCATTCTCTGATAATAACACTTACAATTTATGAATCTTGGAGTTCTTCAAATTGTACTTTCCTATCTCTTCAAATGCGATAGATAAGTCCTGCAGACCCTTATACACACAAACGCTGTACTGAAATTTCAAGTAGCGTAAATTTCGCACTGCAGGGCATTTACCTGTTTACACTGAATGACACAGTAATATATGTTCTGATAATAGGTAAAAGATAATTGAGATGATTCAACATTGAAACAAAATCCATGCGTATTCAGTCACAACATGACTCTAAATTTATATTTTAAGTTTGCCGATTTTTTATTAAACTGATATAGAGCGCGCTAATAAGGTCTGTGAGCAAGAATGATGTTATTATGTTTGGTGTCAATATATTTTGAAATAATGCACACGTTCAATTCCATTGTTTCTTGTAATGTCATTTACTGTTAATCCATATGTAGTTAAAGAAAATGAGAATATACTATAAAGGTTACTATATTTGTAGGGGAAAAATATGAACTCTCTGTTTCTGCAAAAACTGCACTCCGTAAAGTCGTGCAGTGGTTTGCACAAAAACTTCGTTCATATTTTCCAAGTGCAGTAGCATATAAGACTATTGTGTACGTAATAAAAATACGTAGCAACACAGTATGCCTTCTCACAGTCATAGTCTGGCTCATATTTTCAGTTATGTCAAACGACTACACATACAAGCATAGAAAAAAATGACAAAAAGTAGAAATCTTCTCGAGGCGGTACAGTAGCCCTAAAAAGAGACCCTTGGGGTTTTGTTAACATACATGTTCATCATGCGTGTCTTCTCATCCTCATTTTCCCTGAAATCAGATCAGTATATCAATGCATTTTTCAGATAGCGTTGTCTCTTCATATAAATTGTTTTTTCCTAAATAATCATATTTTTTTATCTTTGTTAAACCCCATTAAAATTTCACATTCATGAGATAGTCTGAATTGAACAACATTATCGGTATGATAGTTGAAGACCACGTTAGTCCACATCGCGTTATGGGAACAGGCGAGTCATATTTTAAGAGTGATTCAAAACGGATTGACATCATTTTATTAATTCAAGCACGAGTTACACAATTGAGTCACAACGCCGATTCTCTCTTCCAATCAAAGAGAACTACGTGTGTGACGTCACATACCATAAATATATGAAGTAGCGTCTTTGCGCATTGAATCTATGCGAGAATGTTGGAACATGACTGAAACTAATAAGACGATGAATTGGGGTGTGCCTCCAGTGTAGACGATCAGAAATGTCATAGCGGATACCAAAACAAATACGGAGATACTTCTAGAAGGGAATGAGTTCAATTGGGATTTAGTCCATTTTCTAACATCCTCACAATAATTAGGACTGGCACCAGAACCTTCGCCACCTTCACCTTCCTTACATCAAGTCGACAATTTTAGACAGAGGAAAAGAGAGGAGTTGAAAAACGTTTTACAAAAGCTGTAAAAAGCAGAGCAAGCCATTCAACAACAACATCGAGAAGAGAAGGAATGAAGAAAATGAGAGGAATTAGAAGAGAAGGGAATCTGCCAAGGCAATAAAAATGACAGTGTAAATCAACCGGTCAGGATACAATAGAACGTTTTGGCAGAACTTAGACGTCTGAAACAATGCATACGACTTCTTTAACTCGACCCTATAGAAAACAAAACTTCCCGAATCAACCATTTTATCCCAGTCAGCAATCTTTCAACTTTGACTAGCCATGAGATACTAGCAGCTACAACGATCACCAAAAAAAATCGTTCACATCAGATTATGAGGTATGACGTTTCTGTATCAAAGCTATTAGCAGCTAAAGGCAATGGCTTCCGGTTTATGAGTTTGTTTAAATAAATTGAAAAACCACTCATCGTTCCTTTTTTAGGGCCACCCACCTCTTTAGAAAAGAGTCAGTACTCAAATTTTGTCAAATCAAGTAAAACTTATCCTTTATTTTCCTATGATGATTGAATGAATAATATATTTGTGTGAGTGCATAAGTTAAGTAGTGTGTGAGTGCGTGAGTGTAGATCCGTATTAACAAATCATGACCAAGAGAAACATACCTTTTCTTTATTATATACTATCTCCTTCAAGAACTTTTAATTAAAGTTCACTGCACATTACCAAAAGTATACTTCCTTTTTCTTTCACTATCTTTTTCGATTTTTAAAAATATCTTCTACAGAATTTCTTCCCGTCATCTTTCCTTATAATTATCGAATGGTATGAGCTTCTCATCATTTTTGGAGGGTCCTTCCTCTTTATTTTCAGAAATCATGTCCTTATATTTCTCTTTGGCACTCGAAGACCAATGTTCTTCATGAGAATGAAAACATGCATCCTGACCTTTTTGTCTCTTCACTCTTGTGTCGCTTTGAAGTTGAAGACATTTTATCATGCAATGACTTTTATTCCTACATAGGTAGCAAGTCTTTTGCCTTTCATCTCAAACGTAGGATGAATAAATAGTCTGTCGCCTTTATTGACGTAAACCCTCTGATGAAACCTCGTAAGTCTTCAATCAGAAGTTCGATATGTATTGGCTCTTCTATCATTTCTTGACTTTATATATATATATATATATATATATATATATATATATATATATATATATATATAGAGAGAGAGAGAGAGAGAGAGAGAGAGAGAGAGAGAGATAGAGAGAGAGAGAGATATATAGAGATATATATATATATATATATATATATATATATATATATATATAGATAGATAGATAGATAGATAGATAGATAGATAGATAGATAGGGGATGGAAAACTTATAAAGTGCATTGTACAGAAAGGGGATTGATAACGTATCAAGTTTTAATGGTTGTCAATCTTCGCAGCAACAAGCTCAACATTGTCCATAAATAACAACAATTATTTCCAAACGTGTGTATAGCTAAATCCATAGCCGTGGGAAGAACTTTATTCCGACTAGAATGACATGGAAGACTGGAAATGAAAGTAGGACAGCATTCGACAATTGGACTGAGCCAAACAACGAATAGAATCATAAATCCTGTTCTAGGACGCCTGCCTATCCAAAAACACATTCATCGGTTTTCCAGGAATGCAAAAATTGCAAGCAGCTTAATTTGAACCTTCAAGAAATGCGCTTACCTCAGTTGATTCCAGCAAACGATTTCCATAACGGAAAATACATTCACGTCTATCATCACGAAGAACATTTATATGCAATTAACATTATCAGCATAATCTTTGGATATGGCTATTATTGTAAGAAATACAACTATAGGTATAACAATAGAGATCAACACATTCATTGTGGATCGTTATTTCGGGGATGTTTTGTCAGCTATACGTGTTATCATCTAAATTTCACGGCAGAAAGTGCTTGCCAACTCCTAAGATTTTGTTCTACTTGTGGCCATATAATAGGCACCAATTGTGCAAACTCCTCTCTTTTGTCTATGAACAAACGATGTCAATTGTGTCGTCAAATCTTGATCTTACAATATGAGTGGTAAAATGCAAAATACCAATCGAAACAGGAGGAGGATGATAACAATAAGAAAGATAATTTCATCCTTTTCGATTTGGAATCCATGCAGGACACCCGCATTGACATTCCGTCTTGTTTCTACAATGCTCATCGAGAGACCAAGTGCATTCCAAGAACCTATAGTTTTCATTCCCATCACTGTTGCAATACCCAAAGAGGTAGTGAAAAAATCTAGCCTTCCACGCTGACCTGTTTCGCCCGATTGATCCTAAACACTGTCGACGACACGTGGAGTTAAGAGGACTTATAAAAAGGTATGGAGATTGCTGTAGACATTTTGACAACTGTTTACAGAACAAGGAGGATCGATCAAAAATGTACTCCTTAGTGCACCGCAAGCGATGCATACCAGATAAGACCCTCGCTGTCATAGGCCCTCAAATTACAGACTTCATAAAACATCGATTCTTGATGAAAGCTTGGTACTGGCTATATTACATGATCGGAAAGGACGATAATGGATCCAACATGCCCTAAATGGAAGAGGCAAAATGACGATTGGAACGTACTCGCTGAATGGCTGAGACATAGAAGACAACATCATCCTGTACAACTTTATCCGATGATTTGCTCATGGGTGTCAGACTTGTTACTCTCAAAATGACAATAAAGCCGATAATCCCATGATATTAGTGTGAAATATGCTCATTACGTATCATGTAAGACTTGTACCAGGACACTTGTCAATTAGGCTTGAAATTATAACGGCAGGGATACTTAGTTGTGAAACTGTGGGAACACGACCGTGACCGCAGTTTCAAAACCGATCCCGTGTTCAAGTGCCTCGTGTAAAATTACAAACTGGTAGAACCTCTTGACCCGTGGGACAGTTTATTTGGAGGTACGAATTAATGCCACATTTGCTGTACCACGAGAACGAATAGACAGAAGAATAAATCAGATACCTGATTGTCTGCTCGCCGTATTCTTATATCTGCAAATATTGCCAGTTTCAGCACGAAATCCACAATTGCTGATGGAACACATAGAAAACATTCAACAATACCAAAGACTGATCAAATGCAAAATCTTACTTCCCATCGATTCGTACCATCCCGTCTTACTTACCATTGCCAAGGAAAAGTAATATTTTCTTTGTACCGAACTTGCGTCAAAACTTTTAACCAAGATCAAGCTTGTCCGAACACCCACGTAGAACACGCAGAGACAGGAACGTGATCAGCGTGTAATTGTTTCAAGCTCTAGAACTGAGATACCAATTGCTTGAAGTTTACAAAATCGACCACTTTCCCATGATATAACAGTAGAAAAAGGGTAATGACACTCAGAATAACTAATCTCTGGCTACGTGGATGCCTTTTGAAATTCAAGCAAAATGTTAGTGGCTATCTTTCCGGGGGTAAACTCCCAAAGACCGAGAGAACCTCATAGGGGAATACCGTTTGAAGGAGGGCATCACTTTAGATCACATGGAGAAAGCAAAGGAGGACGATAGTTTGCCAAAGTCTTACTGAACTGCATCTGGGAAAATATGGCACGATGACTGCGTTAGCCCAAAACGGTGTACTTGACAGAACAATTCGGCTACTGCAAATGATTCTAGACGCAAAGATCTGATTATGGTGAACAACTAGAGTTTGTACAAGCCGATGTTATATCTAATGATTTACATGGTGTATGACTGATAATTTACATGTCTTACTATCACGTAGTACGTACAATTTGCATACATTGTGCAGTTTCATAGTTTTGATAATATACGCGTGAACATATCACTTTACGTGATTGTGATTAGTACAAATAAGCATATTATATTATTGTCCATAATGTTCAGGACCGATTGGCTGCAATTGTGTCGGTGGGAATGACAGGCTGGTATATCTGTACCATGGACTTTACCCAATACACAATCTTGGTTTAAATTTTAAACTTACTGAAGAAAACAAACATATTTGGTCATATAGTCACAACCTTAATTTTCAGGTTACGGAAAGTTGTTTGTTTGGATGAAAACAAAATTTGTAATACCAAAATATGGCTAAATATATGTTTGCACCTATATTCGTCTCTCCTGTACTTTGTTGCATAGAATAAATATATCTATAACTATATAACTATATGACTATATAACTATATAACTATATAACTATATAACTATATATATATATATATATATATATATATATATATATATATATATATATATATATATATATATATATAGTTATATATATATACATATATATAGTGAAATATATATATATACAGCACTCTGTAACAAACACTAATGCAACTGTTACTAACACAGTAGTCAACATCTCCAATTTAGAACTTACTGATGCAGAAATAAAACTGTTATCGAAAGGTTTGAGTTTCTGTCCCCGTCCTAAAACATACGACAGAGGGAAGCTTAAGAATGACACCGAAGAATTCATCCGCCGACTAAGACTCAAAGCCCATTTTGCCTTGCAACCACCAAGCAAATCAAAGGAAAATATAAGCTGCGACCAACCCACATTTAGAAAGAAAAGTAACTGGACCCCACCAAAAAGTTCAATTCCGAATCTGGAAGCCTTTATCAACTCGGTTGAAAACGATATTTCCAGACATATCAACCATACTAACAAATATTCTAATTTGACAAAAGAAGAAACAGATGCCCTGCACTCACTGAAAAGCAGAACAGACATAATAATTAAGCCTGCAGATAAGGGTTCCGCTGTTGTCGTTATGAATAGGGAAGACTACATTAGTGAAGCAAGTAGACAACTAAGTGACGCTAGGTTCTACCAAAAACTGGACCATGATCCAACGCTGGAATATGCAAAAATCATCACTAATGTTATTGACGAGGCGTACCAAAGCGGACACATAGACCAGCAAACCAAAAACTACTTAAGCCCAGAAAACCCAAGAGCAGGTAGATTTTATCTTCTACCCAAAATCCACAAACAAGGAAACCCTGGCAGACCTATAATCTCAGGTAACGGGCACCCCACAGAAAGGATATCAGAATATTTAGATCATTTTATGAGACCACATGTCCACAAATTACCATCATATCTTCAAGACACGACAGATTATCTCATAAAAAGCAAAGCTAGTGAACCATTACTGCCAGATACATTACTTGCTTCCTTAGACGTCACATCTTTGTACACCAACATACCGCACAACGAAGGGTTACAGGCATGCAGCGAAGCATGGGAAACAAGAACTGTAAACAATCCACCCACACACTTCTTAATCCAACTCCTGGAGCTTGTCCTAAAACTCAACAACTTTGAATTTAATGAAGAAAACTACCTACAAATCAATGGAACTGCAATGGGTACTAAAATGGCCCCTTCGTATGCTAACATTTTCATGGGAAAACTTGAGGGAAAGCTCTTAGCATCGGTTGAGCGTACACCATACCAGTGGGTACG
>JAEAOA010000709.1:107500-117500 GCA_016746295.1 Potamilus streckersoni
TACAGCGTAAAAGACATTTATTTTTGGATAATGGATGGAGTCTATGTCGTTGAATGGATCAATCAAGTTACGAAGGCCATTGTAACCGCTCAAGTCACCATCATCAAACTAACCAAGGATCTATTAGCAGCTGTGACAGAGGAACAAGTGGAGAAGACTAGCGGTCTCATTTGACCTAAATATGTGAGACTAGGCTCCTTGAAGCAGGCTATTACACGTGATCATCACATATTCAATTTCGCCTAGTGGGCTTTTGATAAATGGAATATAGGCTGGTGCGTAGAGGCAAGGAGATGGGTGCCGTTTACTCGCGAGCATGGGTTCGAAACTCCATAGATTATGAATTAAAAGTCTCTAACATATATGATATTATTTACTCGAGTGCCTGGGTTCGAACCTTCGTAGATTACGAAATAAAATTTTCTAACCTTTATGATAGTACTATTTGTATTAATGTATCAATTCTGCCTACTATTATCGATATTCTACTACAGAATCCAGGCATAGCGATTTTGTTTTGTCTGGTATATATTTATAATTCTTTGTAATAAAAAATCCTATATACTTTTATTTCTTTCATAGGAATCTGGAACAGCACTGTGAATATATATATACTAGGTCGAAATGCGAATGGGTTTGCTACGAACATGTTCATATATAACACCGACTCAGTGGCATCATATTTTGTTGATGCGTGCTTAGTCCTAACAGGATATGGGCTGTTGCTTGCAGGCAAGGCGAAGGGTGCCGTTTAATGGCGGGCCTGATTTCGAAACTCCTTAGAGTGCGAATTAATATTCTCTAACCAGTATGATACAACCATTTGTATTATTATATCTATTCTGCCTACTATTATCAAGATTCTACTACAAAAAAATCCCAAGCGGTACAACTGCCTGTTATATTGATATATTCTTTTAATAATTTGTAATAAAAAAATCCTATATACCTTGATTTCTTTCATAGGGATCTGGAAAGACTGTTTATATATATGAGAATAAGTTACTAAATCATTATGCGAGTGTGTCTGCTACGCACAAGTTCATATAATACCGAATCAGTGCCATCATTTTGTTGGTGATGCGTGAGTAGTAAAGTGAAATGGAACAACAGGTGTTGGAATGCCATAAGCTCTGTCAACAGAAGTGACGAATTTGTTAGAACAGTGTATGTGTGGAATATGATTACTCTAAAGACGGCAAATAGATTTTACCACAAATTTTTTATCAGATAACAGGATGAAAATTAAACTGTGCATTAGAGCCTTTCAGTTAACAAGGTGGAAATTAAACTAGCATTAGAATGAAAATGATATTATTTTAGTTATATTATATCTTAAGTTTAGATAAAATTTTATGTTACTCATATTTTTTGTGATATTTTTTTTTTCATACTTGCTAACCCTCATTGGTAGAATGTCTGTTAACATATTGTCAATAATACGAAATTCACGTAATAAATCATCCATATTATATTTAACTCCTCGTAGGTAAGACCGGATCTGATCAAGTAGTTTCTTGTAAGTTTTAATTGATGTTAAACAACCATGCTTCTTTATCAAAAGTCTTGGTTCTACTTTTTTACACGCCGCTGTAAGTGAAACACCAATAGCCAGATATAATTAACAAAAAGGATTTAATGATACCCCACTTGAAATTATACCAGAACTGGTCATTAACAAGGGTAGATAAGATATTACTCGAAGGATCTTGTTGTAGTATTTGTAACATTTTTTCACGCACCAAAGTTTTTTATGATAATATTTATAATATTGTATTAATGCGTCTACATCTTGTTTTGGAATATCTTTTGAAATATGATTGAAATCAACTATACTTCTTTTCATTATAATATTAGTTTACATAGTCCTATGTTTGGGTAATCAAAATAAAATATTGTTGTTCAGCTATAAATTCCAAACACCAGAGAAAAATTCGCTAATTTAAAGTTTTATCAACTGGTTCAAGTACAAATTCTTCTTCAGAATTTTTGGTTTATTATTACAGATAATACTCCAGATGAGTCATCATTTAGATGATGAGATAGATATTTGGTAGATATTCTAAACTTTACACTGCTAAGCACTGACAATCTATACACACCGGTAACTTCTGCAATATATTTGATAGAATTATTTTTTGGTGTCCACCTAGTAAACCAGATGCAACAGTATACACAATATTTTTAATCTGTTTGTGAGGAATTTTAATCATATTGTTTTCTCAACAATATTAGGAATTCCACTAATAATATCATTGAGTTTTGTGTTAATAACAATGAGATTTGAGTCATAATAGCGAGTGTAATGCTAACATTTGATGGATTTCCAAAAAATTCATCTCTAATTTTGTTTATGTTTCTGCGAAAACTTAAAAATGAGTTCACGTGACTGGTAAAATCAGTTTTGAGCGCTGTGATTTCATTAGTAATTGAAGCGTCCCAATCATTGACATATTTTTTTAGTGACAGCATCCCCATCCTCAGTTGGGTTTCCAAGATCACCCTTTTAAACAAAACATTAACTGACCTAATATCTCCTAGAATAATCTTGTTTTGTGTCATAACAATATTCCCACTTGGATTTCGTACAACTACATCTGACAGTTTTACATTACTCGTCTTTAATCGTCCTTCTTTGTCCTGGAAAATGACAACTTCATCTGGATCTACGCTGGTAAGATTTAGTAAATTATTGATTTCATTTTTGAGCCGATCAAGAGTTGCATATTTGGATAAGTCACCTTGGTAACCTTTTGTGATAAATCTCTAATAGTGTTCCAAATTTTGTATAGTAGCTCATTATTTACTATCCTAGATAAAATTATCAACACTAGTTTAATATTATACAAAATGGCAAAATCGTCGATATTAAACTTTGATACAGAGAGACTAGTGAAGCATAAACATAACAATGAACTTCCTGATTGTCATTATCTTATTGTTGGGCGAACTGGATCGGGAAAACAAATTTACTTATGAACTTGCTTTTTGGTGATAATTTTAACTACGATAGAGTTTATATTTACACAATCAATCCACAGCAAGATAAGTATGAGTTATTAAGTGAGTATAATGAAAAGCTTCGTGATGATCTTAAAGCTGGTGAAGATTTTTTTATAATTAGGCAGCCAGAAGATCTTATTCCAGTTAATCAACTTGATGCAGATGAACATAAGATAGTAGTTTTTGATGATATTCCGCTAAATAACATGGAGATGAACAAAATAAGATCATATTTTTCACTGTCACGTAACAAACAGTGTAATTCTGTTTATCTCGCTCAAGGATTTTATAATGTTGATAGGTTTATTAGGCGAAATACGGGTTGTTTTATTTTATTTCCAGGACTGGATAATGTTGACGTTAGAAATATTGCAAGCGAGCAATGCGGTGGCGTGACAAAAGATAAGTTTATTGAACTTTACCGTAATGCTACAAAAGATAAATTTAACTTTTTCTATGTTTGATAAACTTACAAATGATCCAACTAAAATGTTTCGCTGTTGTATTAACACTTACTTACAGTAAAGCGTTTCAATTTTATAAAATTTATAATTATAATAATGGACAAACGAGCAAGATACAGACAACACATAGAAGATCTAAAAAAAACTTGCTCAATCTCAGGCATCACTTAAGCAAAAAGTACAAGAAGCGCGACGTGGGCAAGTAACTGCTACAGAAACAACAGCTACAATTTTCAAGCCGGTTACTGAAGCATTATTAGGTAAACAACCTGAAACTAAACCACTGTCAGAAGAAGAACTTAAACAACTACAGGAAAAAGGTTTGGTTGGAATTGTTAGAGAACAACAGGAAGCAGCTGCTGCAAAACTTGTTACTAGATCTGATGAAGAAAAAAGAAAACTGATTGAGGCACTTACAGCAAATATAGCTGATCCTGCGGTTAGACAAGCTGAAACAGATCGATTGATAAACAATCCGCTGGAACTTGAGCGAAGATTAGCAGAGTTAACAACGCAAGGAATAACAATATTATAACAAATTTATCAGAAGATATAAAAGATATCAAGAGGAGCAACAAAGAGTCGGTGAGCTTACTGTAAAGTTTATGGAAGTTGGAGATCAAAGACTTTATTTTACAAAAAAAGCAAATGATGAGATAAAAGGTAGTGAATATGATGTTTTTTTAAACAAAGAAAATATAGTGGGTAATTGATGATATAAGCAAGTGGACTGATGCAGAATATCAAGCATTAATCGATAGATTTGATGTAATATTTAAATGACGGAGCTGCTGCTAAAGATGAATTAAACACGGTTACAGAATTGATGATATGCTTCCACTTTATGAAAGAATGAGAAACGGTGTCATTGGTCTCACGTTTTAAAAAACAGCAGAAAATAGTAGAGCAAAACCTTTTGGTAAAGGGTGGAGTTTTAAAGGAAATTTTTTACTTTTGATAAATCTCGTGTACAAAAAAATAGAAAAGAAAAAAACAGGAACTGGTGTAAAAGTATTTACTTCAACTACTGAAATGATAGGTAGATTAATGTTATTAATATCATCAAAGGAAGCTGGGAATGTTAGTGTTGAACTTGATAATGAAATCATTGACATACTTGATCATCTAAGATCGAGTGAATTATTAACATCTGACGAATATGAAACTTTACACCGCGACTTAATCGCGGCGACTTAATTTTGTAAAATGATATAATATTAAAGGAATGCAAACAACATTATTACTAAACTCTAGCGAGTCTACAGAAGATAGCGCAAATTTTTCAGTAAATTATATTCCACCTATAGAACTAGATCCTACAAAACAATATGAAATTGGATTAATTTCTTGTACTTGCTGGAATGCTATACCTAACGTGAAAAATGATGTTAACGATGAAATGTATTTTACTATGATTACAACATCTCCAATATCTACAACAAAAAAAATAAAAATTCCGCAAGGAGCTTATAATATTGAAGATCTAAACAAGACGATCAAAGAGCTCATAACAAAAGCTGACGGTGTGGCTGATAATTTTGAATTAGCAGCAAATTATAACACATTGCGAACTAGGATAACTTTGAAAAATATAGCAATCAATCTTGAACCAAGAGAAAGAAGTATTGCACAACTGTTAGGATTTACTGAAAAAACTTACACTGCACTTGATCAGCCTATTACATATGACAGTGAACTGCCAGCAAATATAACAGAAGTAAATACAATATTAGTAAATTGCTCTATTGCTTCTGGCTCTTATACATCAAAAGGTAGCAAAGGTCAAACGATTTACAGTTTCTCACCAGAAGTCCCGCCAGGTTCTCTCATGCAAATAACTCCACGACATATTATATATTATCCTTTAAACGTTGAAGATCAAATATCAAGTATAAGGATGCAGTTGACAGATCAATCAGGAAAACAGTTACATGTTAGTAATGAAGTTGTAACTTATTATTTACATCTACGCGAGCAAAAGTAAAAATTATGCAACATCAAATATAATGAAACAAAGAAAAAAGTTTATCGAAGAAAAATAGTAGGAGGATTTTTTGGAAATATATTCACTAAAGTTATTAAAAATATTCCAGGACTAGCACGTAAAGTTGCACCAATTGCTATTGACGCTGGTAAAGCTTTTGCAACTGGGGCTGCATCTGCCGCTGGGACTGCGGTGGGACAAAAAATAGCTGATAAAATAAAAGGTGATCCACCGACTGCATCTGAAATAAAACAAGCTATCTCAGAAATCGCTCCAACAAAAGAAACTCAAAAAGCTATGATAACAACAACAAAAAAATTATTATCACCAAAGGGCGAGCAGATCATACAAAAATTAATATCTAAAGTAACAGTGCCGCAATAAAATTTTATATAATCTAATAAAATAAAATGTCTGTTAAAAATTATCTCGAGTTAACAGAAACTTATGACATCGACAACGATGTGACAGAATTCGAGTTTGTTGAGTACCTTGATGAAAATTCTAACGAACCAAATAAAACTGGTATTAGAACCTTTAACACCAGAGACGAAGATGTATTTCTACTGCCACATAAGGCTATGTTAGAAGTTCGTGGTCAGATTATGACAGTAGCCAATCCACCTGCTGCAATTGCAGTTGGAGCAGAAGTAGCTCTTATAAATAACGGCTGGAGTTTATTCAAAAGTGCTAGATATCAACTGGCCAATCAAACTATAGAAGATATTTCAAGTCATCTACAAGTTGCAAGTACAATTTAAATATTATTTCGTTTTCCGACGATTACTCGAGATCAACTGCAACTAATATGATGTGGTTTAAAGATACTGGACGGGGTATAGCTGAATCAACAGAATTTTTAAAGAGAGGCGCTATAGTACATGGAGCTAATGCTGATGAAAATGCTGTAATTGTGAGAAATTTTCTCATTGCTAATGCTGCTGCACTAGATATTGTCGCACCTGCTGCAGATGCTAATGCAAACGCTACAAGAGTTTCTCTTACAGCAGCTTTTAATAATCTAAATATAACACCACCAGCTGCAGCTGCAGACGGTACTGCAATGTTAAATTTACTTCTTAACACACTTGACGTGAGAAATCCACGCTATAACGAAGTTTTGCTAGGCGAAGAAAACTTGCAGCAGGATCACGTCAAATTACAATGATGCTTCCGCTAAGTATGATTTTCGGCTTTTGTCGCGATTATGATAAAGTATTTCGCGGAGTAAAACATACTCTTATTTAGGTCGAGCAGACCAAAAACGATTGCTTGTTTAGATCTGGAGGGGTTGATGTACAGTTTATCATAAACAAACTCGCTTTGTGGATGCCACGTATAACACCATCAATCACTAAAATGTCAGAACTAAATAGTACGCTTGATAAACATACAAACAGAATTTACTTTAAGCAGCATAAAATATATCAGACAGCGGTTCCAAATACTACTGACTACACATGGAGGGTCACAACAACATCAAGCGAACAACTGCCGAGAAATATCTTTGTCGTATTTCAACAGCAAGCTCGACGAGGAAACCAACAACAAAATAATGCAATATTTGATCACTCTGATGTCAGACGAATATACGCTAGATTAAATTCAAAGCAATATCCAGAACGAGCTATCGAGTGTAATTTGCTGATGATGTTAATAAAAATATTTCTCGACCGTACATGTACCTGCTTGACGCAATACAAAAATATCAAGATGTTGAAGATGGAACTCAAATATCAGCAGAAGAATTTCGTACGCTTTATCCTATATTTCATTTTGATGTTAGTAAACATAACGAGCGAGCTGTAGACAGCACAGCGGATATTGAAATTACCTGGACACTTGGGGCGGTTCCAGTAGCGCCGTTATACGTATACGCATTAGTGATTAGTGATAGATTTATCACGGTAGATTCTATTGGAGGTAAAATGACAGTTCAAGTTTAATCTACAGTTGTTATATAAAATGGCAAGGTATATTGTAAAAGAAGTGTATTTGACTGATGGCCAAGTTAAAAAATTAGTAGCTGCTATTGCAAAGCGAGAACAGGTATCATTAAAAATCAATCCTAATATTTCTGATGGTGTTTTAACAAAATTAATGCTAACAAAAAATCAAGTAAAAAAGTATGATCGTAAAAAAACTTTTGTTTTAAATTTGAGTGCTGCACAAATGACAGCGATGGCAAAAGAAGGTGGTTTTCTTGGTCCGGCATTATCAGTATTAACTAGTACAATAATACCTAAACTTTTGCCGGTGTTGGGCACATTAGGACTAGCAGCAGCGTCTGGAGCAATATCTGGCGCAACGAAGAAAGCAGTCGAAGGTAATGGTATCATTCGTGGAAGTGGAATAAAAAAAATTGTAAATTTTATGTAAATAATATATTATAATGCCACAAAAGAAAAAGAAATCACCAACAACAACAAAAAAAAAAAGAAAACAACAAAAACAAAATCACCAACACCAAAGTGCAAATGCATATGCAATCAAACAAAACAAGGAGGAATTATTCCGTTCGCTCCACTTTTGGCGGGACTAGCGGGAAGTCTGCTGCCAAATCTTTTAGGAATCGGACGTGGTCTAACATTACCAGGAACTCGTCGACCCCGTTGAGTAATTTTGATATCATTGATAAGTTAAAAGCGGTTCCTGGATTTCACGGAGTTTATTCTAAAGATGAGCTCGCAGCAATAAAATCACCATCAGCTGTAAGTTCGTGTGTTATTAATATACAAGATTTTAATGACGGATCCGGCACGCTTTGGGTAGCAGTTTATAATAATTATTTTGACTCGTTTGGACTTCCTCCAAGCGATGTAAAAAAAATGTATATGAACAAAAAATTTTAAAAAATATATTATTCATCAAATCAACTCCAACCTGTTGGAACGTCTGCTTGTGGATATTATTGTATTATGTTTATCCAACAGATGAGCAGAAATCTTAAATTTTTTAAAATTTATTTTACAGTTTGATAAGCAACCTTCTCACGCTAATGATGAGATCGCAATAAATTTTATCTAAACTTAAAATAAATAATGTCAACATACTGTCTCAAGTGTAAAACTAAAACAGAAAATATTAATGAAACAACAGAAAAAAAACAAAAAACAACAGGATAATATTAAAAGTATTTGTGCAATCTGTGGAAAAAGAAAAAATATGTTTTTAAAGAAAACGTCCCCAGCGATCTCCAGTATCGCTCCAGCGACGTCGCTAGGATCTGGTTATCCTAATATTATTTTAGTCGACGACTAAAAATATAGAATGATATGCAACTGTGATTCTGACAGAGATTTGTGTATTGAGCAAAATAAAATTGTCGCATACTGTCAATGTTGTAACAACAGAGAAATAATAGGGTCAGGTATAGATATACATAAAATTATTGGAAAATTGCCAAAACCAAAAGGCGGTTGGACATTGCCAGGTCATCGGTATACTGGTCCGTGGAATCCGCTAGATCAACAACTAGATGAAAACGACAATCCATTGCCAGGCCAAGAGCCTTATAATCAAGTGGATGCAATAGCAATGCGTCATGATATCTGTTATCGTGATCATGAAAACTCAAAATTAGATTGTGATAAAGTAATGTTAGACGAATTACGTGATATGAAGCCAACAAATCTACGAGAACGTTTTGATAGAAAATTTGTTCAGGGAATGATTGGAGCAAAATATAAACTTGGACTCGGAGAGTCTCGACTCACGATCGGAAAAAAAGTATACGATGATCTTGCAGTCGAGCTGCACAGACCTAAAAAAAAAAGTTCCCACGACGTAAAGTTGTCGCTAATGGTGTAGATGATATCTGGGCAATAGATTTGGTGGATGTATCCAATCTAGCTCAGTTTAACGTTGGCGCTGATGGCGCTCCAAAAAGGTATTTGTTTAATGTTATAGATGTTTTTAGCAAATATGCTTTCAGTGTACCTGTTTCGGATAAGACAGGAACTTCAATGACTGATGCGCTAAAGACAATAATAACGAGTGTAGAAAGAAAACCAAATAAAATCTGGACTGATCACGGATCCGAATTTTTTAACAAAAAGTTTGAACAGTTTCTAGAACAAAATAATATAAAAAAATATGTTACAGGAAACGAGGGTAAAAGCGTTGTTGTTGAGAGATTTAATCGCACGCTAAACGAAAAATTACACAAACATATGACAGCTAAAAACACCAACAGGTACATCGATGACCTTTCTCAAATCGTAGGTGAATATAATAACACGAAACATCGAACCATCAAAATGACACCTAAAAAAGCTGTTAAAAATCCAATATTAGCAAATGAAAACATGTACCGCAGACATAAATTTAAGGTTGGTGATAAAGTTAGAATTTCTTTGATGAAAAGGTATTTGCAAAAGGATTTACTCCAAACTGGAGCGAAGAAGTATTTGTAATTGATAAGGTACTTTTAACAGTACCTGTAACGTACGTTTTAAAAGATCTGGCAGGGGAACCGATCGTAGGTAGTTTTTATGAACAAGAACTACAGAAAACTGAGCAGGATGTTTTTGTTATCGAGAAAGTGATT
>JAEAOA010000709.1:120000-130000 GCA_016746295.1 Potamilus streckersoni
CTAACTATATATTATTTGACGATTCTTCCACTAAGATATTTCATGTATCTGCTTGTTCCCTTTTAAGAATTGGCCTACTGGGCTGGTTATGTGCCTGTTGGACCAGTTTCCTAGCCGTTTATTTGGATGCAATATTTATTTAGTTTTTGTCCCATTTTTGAAAAATAATTGACTAGTTTCTTCACGCAGTAGGGCATTATATAAGATTAGTGTCTTTGGGAGATTTTATCCTATTCATCAGTTCCCAAACAGTCAAGAAGAAGGACGAGTCAAAACAGATCTACCTGCTGATTAAAGATTTTGCTAGTAGTCATACGAAAGCATAATTATCAAAGTAACTTTCATCTTTTGTCCATGATGTGATGAGAATAATAGAGAAGTGTTTATATCCTGATGAAGTTTGCTATATATATATATATATATATATATATATATATATATATATATATATATATATATATATATATATATATATATATATATATATATATATATATATATATATATATATATATATATATATATATATATATATATAAGGTATGTGGACAGTTGTCTCCAACACGTTCTCTTCGTCCAATAAAGAGAGACTAAGGTCAAGAAACCTGTCATTGTTATCAGGAGAAAGTACACCAGGCCTGAGAATGCCCTTAGACAAATAAAAGCTAATAAAAGGAAAAAGTTGAGATTGATTCAGAAGACGATGGTTCTTCTTTGCAAGCACTTGTGCCACTGAAGAGATGGAAATGGAATAATTGATTATTTAAGCCAATGTGTTGCCCTATAGTTTCTAACGGGACCTAGAAAGAAAGCGTACGTGTATTTTGGTCTTAATTGTTACAATAAAAATGGCGTACATGTTCTTTTGTATTGTCATTGCACGCATGCAAATTCTCTCTCCCTGTGGATGATGTTTTAGGAGGAATTTAAATTGAAGTGATATTTTCCTTCACGCACGCACTTTAAGCATGAATGTGATATAAAATTTGCCAGTTGTTTTTATTGATCACTGTTATTTCTTGATTTTTTTATAAATACTTTAGGTTCATAATCAGCCCCAGAACAATTATGCGTATGTTTCTTTTTCTTAACAGAAAGATCATCCCTTAAGACAAAATTGTGTGTTCATCTGCCCTCGTATGCTTTGTGTATTTGTGTGCGCTCGTACGTTCGTGTATATGTGTGTTTTATCTTAATAAAAAACGATTCCGTCCTTACATTATGGGAATTGTATGTAATTTGTTTTTTTGTCACTCCATTATCTATTTATAGTATGTATTGTGGTATTTTTTCTTACAATTCTGTCTTGAGAAAGAATATATACGGTGTGTTATTTTCTCTTACCTTCTGTGTGGATGGTATATATTGGGATTTTCGGTGCTAAATATTGGGTTTTTGTACTTATCTCTTATTTGTGGATAGTATATCAAACCGCTCTTCTGAAAAGAGAAAACGTCCTCCTCTCTGCTTTGGATAGCTGAATGACTACATTCCTCACTCTCCTTGACTAATCTGCAGCATTTGATACTATAGATCATAATATATTGATTAAATATACGACCCTAACATGATTCAAGTCCTACTTGGTCAACAGGACACACATTGTGTCTCGAAATGGAAAATACTCCTGCCCAGTTGATCTATGCTGTGGTGTTCCACAGGGGTCTGTTTTTGGACCTGTTCTATTCATGCTGTACACCCAGCCACTCTTAAGTATCATAGATCATCATCCAGTGTCTCACCAATCATATGCTAATGACAGTCAAATAAACAAATCTAGCCATCCAGCAGAAGTTGGAGCTACCATCCAAGACATAGAGAGGTGCATTTCTGATGTGAAATCATTGTTGACATGTAACAAGCTGCAGATGAATGATGATAAAATTGATGCCATCCTGATTCCAAAACAAAGACTTTCTCATTCACATCACAAATACACAGTGATCTCATTTAAGAGCGCCCCTAAAACCTATCTAGTTCAACTGCAAGAACAGTCATAATCACCTAATAGTGCATTCTTTTAAACGTAAACTTACCTTACAAATTTAAAGCATGTTTTCTGTTTCTAATTTTGTGGTGTTTGTTTTTAATTTTTTGTAATCATTTCATTATATATGGTTTGTTTTTCATATTCTTTTCTAAGAAGTTGTCAAATGCGGTAAAGCGCTTAGATCTACTAAAGATTAGGCGCTATATAAAGTCCTTGTTATTGTTATTATTATTATTGAGTGTAATGACTGGCTTTCATTACGTCCGTACTTTAATGATATAAAAGCATAGCCTTCGTCATTCGCAATGAAAACAACAACAAATTCGCGCTAACCCTCACATAATTAAATAATGAGCAGGAATATGGACTTGTTGTACAGCGTAAAAGACATTTATTTTTGGATAATGGATGGAGTCTATGTCGTTGAATGGATCAATCAAGTTACGAAGGCCATTGTAACCGCTCAAGTCACCATCATCAAACTAGCCAAGGATCTATTAGCAGCTGTGACAGAGGAACAAGTGGAGAAGACTAGCGGTCTCATTTGATCTAAATATGTGAGACTAGGCTCCTTGAAGCAGGCTATTACACGTGATCATCACATATTCAATTTCGCCTAGTGGGCTTTTGATAAATGGAATATAGGCTGGTGCGTAGAGGCAAGGAGATGGGTGCTGTTTACTCGCGAGCCTGGGTTTGAAACTCCATAGATTATGAATTAAAAGTCTCTAACATATATGATATCATTTACTCGAGTGCCTGGGTTCGAACCTTCGTAGATTACGAAATAAAATTTTCTAACCTTCATGATAGTACTATTTGTATTAATGTATCAATTCTGCCTACTATTATCGATATTCTACTACAGATTCCAGGCATAGCGTCTTTGTTTTGTCTGGTATATATTTATAATTCTTTGTAATAAAAAATCCTATATACTTTTATTTCTTTCATAGGAATCTGGAAAAGCACTGTGAATATATATATATATATATATATATATATATATATATATATATATATTTACATATATATTTTTATTTATATATAAATATATATATACATACAGATATATAGATATAAATACATATATACATATATATATATATACATACATATATATATACATATATATATATGTATGTATATATATATATTTATATATATATATATATATATATACATATATATACATATATATATATATATATATATATATATATATATATATATATATATATATATATATGTATATATATATATATATATATATATATATATATATATATATATATATATATATATATATATATATATATATATATATATATATATAGACTAGGTCGTAATGCGAATGGGTCTGCTACGAACATGTTCATATATAACACCGACTCAGTGGCATCATATTTTGTTGATGCGTGCTTAGTCCTGACAGGATATGGGCTGTTGCTTGCAGGCAAGGCGAAGGGTGCCGTTTAATGGCGGGCCTGATTTCGAAACTCCTTAGAGTGCGAATTAATATTCTCTAACCAGTATGATACAACCATTTGTATTATTATATCTATTCTGCCTACTATTATCAAGATTCTACTACAAAATCCAAGCGGTACAACTGCCTGTTATATCTGATATATACTTTTAATTCTTTGTAATACAAAAATCCTATATACCTTGATTTCTTTCATAGGGATCTGGAAAGACTGTTTATATATATGAGAATAAGTTACTAAATCATTATGCGAGTGTGTCTGCTACGCACAAGTTCATATAATACCGAATCAGTGCCATCATTTTGTTGGTGAAGCGTGCCTGGTCGTGACGAGATTTGGGATGGTGAGTGCAGGCAAAGCAATGGGTGTCGTTCACTGGATTGTGTTTGTATGTGTTTGCATGCCATCAAGCAGTTTTTTTTACGCGTACATATTATATACTCGGAATTTATCAAAATTTTATCGACAAGCCTTCTCCCTTTGTTGAGTTGATAATGTGCCGGTTGTTAGATCCAATAGTAAAATATGAGCGGCAGCTAAGATGCCAGATGTCAGCGTTTCCAAACATTGGATGATTTGCAAACAAATTACAATAAATAAAGCCTTCTGCAACATTGTAGCTCAAGCAATGCATTGCTAGTATTAGTATTTTATCCTATGCAAATATGAATGATAAATTATATCTAAACCTTTATAGGTCAATTGGTGAGATTAAAAACTACATAAGCAATGATTCTACTCAGTATGATGAGTCGTGTTCTTCCTCTTAAACAGTCATTCAAAACAAAGATAACCTAAATTTTACTTTTAAAAAAAAGAAATTTTCAGAAGAAAAAAAAAAAATATCTATATATATATATATATATATATATATATATGTATATATATATATATATATATATATATATATATATATATATATATATATATATATATATATATATATATATATATAAAATGAGTAAATTATCACCCAAAACTGATAACAAAAGAGAGTGAATTCAACAGAAATGAGAAATATGTAAAAACATTAACGAATTCTTAATGTTTTACAAGTAATGAAAATAAAAAAGGAAATAAAAAAGTATGTTCAATTAAAATAGCTAACTTTGTTGAGGTGGTAAACACCTACATAAACTGCAAAATGTATCAAAGAAAGAAAACATCGCATTCGTGATTATATTAAATGACTATTTTAACAAAGACTTCTTGTCGTTGTCCATAATATTTGCCTCCTTTTATCCCTTTAAATAAATGACTTTTTATTTGCTTTGTAGAATGAAAATATATCATTACCATTTTTCAGGTGAAAGTATACTCTTCCTCGGATCAGTAAGAAACTGTAAAGTATTATATTAGGTCATATTTTAGTACGCTGACATATAACGCCAGATGTCATTTGTTTTCAAGACAAATTGTTTGGCCTGATAAAGTCGATAGTTTGCAACTGTATTTTAAGGAACTTAAAGATGAAATTCAATTCAAAGGATACATTCAATCGTGGTGTTTTGAATCTTTTCGACAAGAGACTCGTAAATGACCTAAATAGTTTTATAACATTGCAGACTTTCGTGAAATAGACCCCTAGGCTGGTCTATCCTATATTGTTAGACAGCCTTCCTAAGCTGTGGGAAATCGTGGATTTGAACATTGACCGAATCATGCTAAATGTTTATTGAAATGATGCTAACAGCCGTCTTGTTAAGCGTTCGTCATTAAGAGTTTATTGTTTGGACTAGTTATCCTGAAGTCAGGATAATGTGACCGGGTGGGACATGAAATAACATATTTTGAGCATGATGCCCCAGTACTAGACATCACTATAAACTGATACACTACAAACATCGTAGCTATAGCTCCGTCAAATGATGCAAGTGACACACACACACATACAAATAACACCTTGAAGATCCAAATCACACACAAGCACATTTATTTGGTATGAAAAAAAACACATGGATACTGATAATTCTACGTGAGTACGGAAATGTTTCATGAAGTCGTGCAACAAAGTTCCTTATAGCAACAGTTAAATTATAATATAAATGTTCTACAAGAAGACATTAAATCTTTGTTATGTCTGAAATGTAGATTTCTCAGTCTGTTAACTGTAAATTAATACATGTATCCTTGAAAAGTAGACAACTGCGTGAAATAAGGAAACGTATGCAAATGGAGTAGATACAACAGCTTAATATAGTTCACATATCCATATGCACGTGAGAGGACACACAGCTGTATAAATTAATATATCTATCCTGGTTTGAGTCGACAACTGTGTAAACTAGTACATGTCTCCTGTACTGTTTGGACACATCTAGGAAATATGAAATTAATGTTATGTCTATCATCCGGACAGTCAAAATACGCCATGTATGGAGTTGTTAGAACAGATCACAGTCCCTGACCACACCAAGACGTTCCTTTATTCCGAACATAAAGATGATTTGTATTCAACTGTGGAATTTCAGTGAATTGATCTGAGACATATTCTTCACCTATGACTCAAAATATTAGGTATTATTGCTAAAATTACATTTTTTGCGTAATACATTCATTATATCTGAGCCATATTGTTCGCCAATGACTCAAAATAACATGTATTATTACTAAAATTACATTCTTTGCATAAAACGTCAATCATATGTGTAAAATGGTTCGTGCGTGTGTGCTTTTCCTTAATTGATTTGACCATCATTATCTAGTCTCCGAAGTCCTATGCGACATTTAGATTGTAGGGAAATTTATGTCGTTCCAGAACTGTTCTCAGTACAACCATGCGTTCATCCCATGTAGGTGTAGCCAGCAAAATCTCGTGAATGAAATATGAAACCCCGATCCCTCTTAAAGGTTCCACCAGTTTTTTTCATCATTCGGGTCTAAAAGATCATCGCATTCTGGACCCTGAGCGGTATGACTATCCATTGGTATTTCCCATCTGGTGTTGCAAAGGCACGGTTTGGACGGTCTTCCTCTCGAACTCGAATTTTCCAATATTCTTTTGAGAAGTCTTTCTTCGGAAAATGTTTCGCATTAGTTACTTTTGCAAATATGGATTCAGGACCTGAAATTATGTAATCCTGTTTAATTACCGATTATTCAAACAGATTCGATAATCACAATCCTTCCTCTGTACCAAAAAAAACTGGTAAACTATATGCGGATTAGGCTGGTTCAATGCCCATAAGTCAAGAATAGCTCGCATTTCGTTCCGTATAGTTTTTAACTTTGCATTAGGCAGTGGATATGGTTTCAGTTTCACAGGTATTACATCAAGTAACTTCAGTCCGAGCTCCTCAAAGTCAGTCATGCATGATATTTCTGTCAAGACACTTCTGTAGTCGTAGTCCTCCACATCTTTGAGTTGTTCTGACCCTAATATGATGTCAATGATAGCGTCAACTTCGATGTCATTCCTCATTAAAGAACAAGTAGGAAGTACTTCCGCCACTCATCCGTTGTCGTCGGATTCTTCAATCGCAACTGTAGCAACCACGATCTTAGTGGGTGTCTCCATTTCAGGATAGCATTAAGAATGATAACGTGGTACAACGTCTATTTATCTCGCACCTTAATACGGTAGTTTTGTCCATCCATTTTTGTGTTACACAGGACACTTGGATTTTGTTGTGCTCCAACTGTACCAACAAAACAACACATTGTTACCCACGTCAAACTTCCATTCCTAAGCCCTCTTGGCTTATTACTTTGCTTCACGTTCCCCTGCGTCACGGTGATTCTTCTTTGCCAAGCTGCAAACTTTCTTCAGCTTCGTAGGGAGATCACCATCATACTGTTATTCTGTTCATACTTCCTCGAATGCATTTTATCCGTCCATAACTGTTTCAATGCAACCATTGGCCATCTCACTGTCATCCCCCAAAAATTGGTTCTAATGTTCAAAACTCTAGACTAACTTGGGGTACTTCACATTACAAGAAAGTATCGCGGGAAGATACTAATGTCAGTTCTTTGGTCGACCTTCGCACAACGTCTTTAGAGCTTGCTTGAAACGATCTACTAGGACATTGCACTGCAGGTGATACGGGTTAGTAGTCAGGTGCCTAATGGAAAGTAACCAGTCCACTTCTTCCACCATCTGGCAACCAAACCGTGTCCCTCGGTAATCTAGTATCTCTTCAGAAACACTAACTCTAGACGAAGCACCTAATAACGCTTCAGTAGCTTAATCAATGTTTATCAAATCATCGGCCTCCGGGTATCGGGTAGTGTAATAAACAATCGTTAAAACATACTACTTTTAGACGCAGGCTTTATCAGACGTATCATATCCATAGATACCCTTTAGAAACATACCTCAGTCAGAAGGGTGGGTCCTAGCGGCAATGTGCGATGAGAGGTCTTGTGTGCTACCTGCTACAATTGTCACAAGACAGACAAACAGCTGCTATCATCCCCATAAACACTTGATTAGGAGAACTCCATAACTAACATATCTCTCGTCTTTGCTACAACCCATGTGATTACCATATAGTCTCTCGTGTGCAATCCTAATCAATTCTCTCTTAGATCGTGGTAAATCACTTGCTTATACCTTTCGGATCCTTTCTGGTGTATAGATACAAGATTTACCGTTTTAGCGCGAACTCTACCTCATCATCAGGTCAGTTCCACATGAAGTTCTCCTTTGCGTATCGATGAATCTTGTTAAGGTTAAAATCTTCCTTTTCAAGTCTCCTTTATTCACCGGGTAGCAATTCTATCTGGCTGACGTCGCGGGGTGCAACAGCTTCGACCCTGACCTTCGGTTCATAGACCTCGTCTCTTGATGATAGGATTAGGTTGTATCAACATATAATAACATCCTAAAATTATATCGTGCGACAATCCTGACAAGCATGATGCTTTAATTAATTTCTTAAGATGTGGCGAATTGAGATCCATGTAGACAACCGCGAGGGATTTGTTACTCCTATTAGCAAATTGGACTTCCACTCTCTCACCAATATTATCTGCAGGTTTGACGAATATGCCATCCACCAAGGCTAGATAACTACATTCGGTATCATAAAGCACGGTATCCTTCTCTATATTTAGCTGCGTTCCACATATAGCTCTTCTAATATTGTTGTTGCCTTGTCTATCCCGGCCACTCCAGGTTATCGGACGAAAGTAAGTACTACCATATTGAGTAGACATCAAACTGATATCATGTAAGGTCTCGAAATCACTCTACGCTAAAAATACAATCAGGTCTTTCCGATGACATGAGAACTTGTTCTTTCAGGAATTCATAATGTGTGCCTTCAAAAGTGAGCCCAACGCCTTTATGGTGCTCATTTATCAAAAATCACGCTCACACAAGTGTGAAATTTTGCGTGTGTCTCCGTAGTTGGTTTAGATGATTCTGAATTTGAAAAGTTACAAAACATTCAGCTGGCAGATCATAATGCCGTACAAGCTCATTCCTGAGAGCATCATAGTCATCCATATTATGGTAGACATCCATGGCAGCTCCTTGCAAGAATACAGAATTAATAACGCTCACTGGTATTTAGGTATATGATGGACTAAAGCTAACTTTCGAACTGAGTTACAATGTTTTCGATGATTTCACCCTTGTCGGCAAACATCGCCATTGATATATGGATGATACAATCCTCATCAATTCTTCTTCAGTCCTTTATCTCTCAGTGGCTAACGCATGTGATCTCTCCCTGGCTCTTTCTTCGGCCAGCAATCTGGATAACTCGACTTATCTTTCTTCTACCCATTCTTTTTTTATTCTTTCTGTTTTGTTCTTCTCTGCTTGACTCATACTTTCTTATTCTCAATATGTCTAATTTTCCTCGGTTTGTCTCATCTTTGTTTCCTTCATTAACGCATGCTTTTCTCTCTATTCCCTGAGACTGCTAATTGGGTCTTTTCGAACCTAATTTGTCGTTGCCAGTTTAGTATTTTCGACCAGACAATTTACAGATCTCAAGTATGTATTAACCATACTGCCTTACAGGAAACAGCGTCCATAAGAATACGTACCTGTAACTCTATTCTAGTAAAGTCGTAACCTACAGATTTATTTAAGTCACTCAAAAACAAATCGCTGAGTTTGGCGGTACAAAATTCTGAATTTCTCTCCAAATTAAGTTTGCTCGAACCAGTAAAGTGCAATTACTCCCTTGGGACTTCCCTAAATATCTCTTCTCCCATAGGTAACTAAGGGCAATGCTTTTTTCTGAATTAACCAGAATTTAGACAACGACCCCGTTATCAAGCAGTTCAGGTAACAAGTCTTAATTTCTTTCAATGTCATAACAAACATTAAAGAAAATGTCAACAATGTCATGCACTAAATACAGAGTTCATATATATTGACTCGATTCTCACTCGAAATTCCTTTCTTAAAAAATAACAAAATGTATCACTGCTATGGTACTGTTCTTCTATTTAATATCTGCCCACCAACCTCTGCTTCACTCTCTGCTGTTCAAAATATCCCGAACGAACCCCCACTTTGCAAAGGGGTTGTGTGTTGGCCCTCTTAATATAGAATGTTCCT
>JAEAOA010000709.1:135000-230000 GCA_016746295.1 Potamilus streckersoni
TGTAACATTGCCCAGACAGCAGATTGGGATGGATCATTACCCATATAGCAGCTTGGGATATAGCTTTGCCCAAATAGCAGCTTGGGATGTAGCATTGCCCAGATAGCAGCTTGGGACGCAGAATTGCCCAGATAGCTGCTTGGGATGTAGCATTGCCCAGATACCAGATTTGGATGCAGCATTGCCCAGATAGCAGCTTGGGATGTAGCATTGACCAGATAGCAGCTTGGGACGCAGAATTGCCCAGATAGCTGAATGAGATGTAGCATTGACCAGATAGATTATTTGGATGCAGCATTGCCCAGATAGCAGCATGGGATGTAGCATTACTCAGAGCAGCTTGGGATGCAGAATTGCCCAAATAGCTGCTTGGGATTTATCATTGCCCAGATAGCAGTTTTGGATGTAGCATTGACCAGATAGCAATTTTGGATGCAGCATTGCCCAGATAGCAGCTTGGGATATAGCATTGACCTGATAGCAGTTTTGGATGTAGCATTGCCCAGATAGCAGCATAGGATTTAGCATTGTCCAGATAGCAGCATGGGATAAACATTGCTCAGATAGCAGCTTGTGATGTAGCATTACTCTAAAAACATTGTAGATGTAACATAAATACGTGTAGGAGTGAAATGTAGTCATGATAATGTTGCGCTCAATGCAAGTCTCAATTCGGTAATCAGATGTACATGAATAACTAAATAGATTCATTGGAATTAAAACTATGTTCATAATGATTAATACATAATTATTTCATTTCTTTAGTGCACATTCATTTTGTCATTTGCATATGTGTCCTTTGGATAAATTCCTGTATTTCGATTACAACTGTGCACTCTTGTTCTCTGCACACCACATTGATGGGTTGAAAGAAAATGGGTTTTAATTCTTCATTGTTATTTTAATTTATGTCTTTTTGTGCTTAAACAAACCACATGGAGGAGGTGTCTCATCCGAAGTCATATGACCCAAAACGCCTACACAATAATATATCGCAACAACCGTAGACGGTCAGTAAAGGTAACCTAGCTTAAAAATATATACTTTCGAAATTCTCTGAAGCAATTGGTGGCATTTTGATAACAGTACGCCCTTTCTCAAAGAATATTTGCAGACTACCCTGTGTTAGAAAGACTCGAGATAATTCAGGAATAACACCTTTAATATGCATTGTATTAGCATTGGTTTACTTAATACGTTATTTTTATAGGTAAAAGAATTTTCTGTGGAAGGACCGGGCACGCTAGATAACTCCAAAATCTTCCATTTACAGCGATTTACAGACAATATGTAAGTATCAGTCTTCTTAATACGTTTATACAACTTCGATTAGTCACATTTAGGAATTATTATTCTTCGGCAATGTGTTATTATTCAAGTATCGGTTTATCTGCACAAATACACATTCATACTAGGAGTCCACTATTATGATAAATCGCAACAAAACTCCTTGCATGCTATTGGAATGAAATTATTTTCGAAATTATCCACCCCCCACTATTGAGGCTGATGCGTAGAATTGTTGAGATTATGACTTACACAAATTGATAAACTATAAATCGTATTAGTAACGACTTAAGAGTAAGACAATAGTGATTCTAATGAGCACTCTGGTACGTACATGTTATGAAAAAGAACTCTGCCCTCATAGATCGTTATGAAAAGTGTGTTGTAATATATCATATTCTTTTTCCTATTTCCTGCTATGAAAAGGAAATACTTGTAGACTTTAGAAATGTACTGGCTCATGATCAGAGACAGACAGACAGACAGACAGACAGATAGACAGACAGACAGAGAAGAAAAGTTTGGCTTTCTTAAAGATATGGTGTCACACATAATGGTGTAATCCGGATACATATGGGGAATGAGGTACGGGATCGACTGTAAAAGATAGTCGGACGTCTTAATCTGGGACTAACGAACTGAGAGTGCACGCAGGTTCGGCTTATTTATGCTGCGTCAACATACCCCTGGCCAAATTTAGCAAAAATTGGAATTAATTGCGTCATGTAAGCATCGCGTGTATTTGTCCCGAAATCAGAAAGACTTTCAGTCTATCCTAATATAGCCCAATGTGTACATTACATCATAATCCACCATTTTAGCATTACAGTCAATTCAGGAATGATTGAACCCTAGCTTATTAAGTCATAAGTACGTATATGAATTTTGGTATACACATATATACGACGAAAGGAAAAATTCGTAATTGTTTGTAAAGGGATCATTCTCTTATCAAAATATAATATCTGGAAAATCGCCTAATTATTATTCCATTATTCTCATGAAAGATAGAATTATAGCTTTATTAAGTCAAAATAACGTTTAGGAATTTTTGTACGGGGCGTTGTTTTCCTGAGTTAGCGAAGATATGAATACGGGATAGGGAATTTGCATTGGTTTATAAAGGAAAAATTTTTATCAAAAATTTAGTATACTTGTAATCCGAAAGTAAATAACTGATCTTCGTATATTTAGTGGAAATTATTTCCAAAATAATATAATGAAAAATCTGTCCAATCAAAATTTAGTTTAAATATAGTTTAGAAAGAATTTCAATGTTATTTTGTTTCTCGAAATTTCTATCCGAATGCATATGTTAAAACTCCTGTCTTAATACTCAATAATTTCGAAACAATTGGAATTAGAAGAATCAGGGAGATTTTCCCTAATACCAAAATAGCTTAATCCCGATGAAAGGGAATGGAAATGAGGTATACAGGAATCCTTATCAACTACACGTATATAATTTTAATTTTGATGTGCAACATATTTACCCAGTTGTAATGCAATAATATCTAAGACATATTTTAAAAGACTACCAAGAATTTGAAACATCTTATTGCATACCATATTAGTGTTCATCATTGTTAAACTAAAGGTCAATGACTAATATGTAAAACGTGAAGTTTTCAGGTGGGATTATTATGTCTCAGCCGAAAACTAATCCCATCTTTATGGAATTATTCAATCCATTTTACATGTAGACCTTCAGTATGATGTCTAACAGACGAACTAAAACATTTAATGTATGTATATTTATATATATATATATATATATATATATATATATATATATATATATATATATATATATATATATATATATGTATGTGTGTGTGTATGTGTTTGTGTTTGTGTGTGTGTCTGTGTGTGTGTGTAGGTGGCATGTAACTTGAAGTAAGTTCGTCATCCGTTACCATGATTGGCTTATCAGTTTTGTGCATATAAGAATAAAGTAATGATGCCCTATTCTAAATATTTATAAACACAAAAATTTCTTCTAAGCACACTGCACCTTTTCATCGTTCGATATGTATATGCAATTGGTAATTATCGGAAAATGTGAATTTTTCCACTATTTAGATGTCACATATATCTGATATTGTGCTTGCAATTACAGCTTAATCTATTGTATGCTTAATTATCCTTTCATAGAGCGAGACAAATTCAGTGCGATTTTGCTTTGTCTGTTCTCACCCATGTTAGATCCAAACGTTGGTCTGGTCTGTCGCCTTACGGCAGAGCTCTACTATTAGTTTATTTTGTGACGAAAATGTTGGAGTAAACAGCCTCGCCCAATGCAATATCACGGTAGCTGATCAGGGGTGTTCAGCGGTAGTAATTCTGCATAGTCCAACCTAAATTCGCCATTAGCTTAGAGTATATGTTTCAGCCGAATATATGCCTTCCTCCCACATTGCAATATATTATACAGATTTTTAGATACAAAGACTTTAATTTCATTATTATTTGTTTTTAAAAGTATCATAAAGTTTGATATGTCAGTATCAACAGTCTTGACTACTAATACAATAACAAATATAAAGCAGATTCCATAGCAGTCTGACTAACATACAGTACTTTACATTTGTACCGCCTACCTTAATTACTTATACTATGACATTCCTCTGTAAACTAGCAGAACTACAAAGCGTGTCCATAATGCACTTAAGCCTCTTAATAACACACAGGTAGTATTTTCATAATGTATTGCTTTAAATTAATTGTGTTTGTAGATTTCAAAACCATTATTAGTACACTTATTTAGTTGGATTTAAGATGAACAGCTGACACATATTTTCTTTCGCACGTGCTTTATTCGGTGCATGCTATTTTAAAATGGAACTGAGAGAAGACGACATGCAGTACAAAAGTATAAAATCAGTGTAGAATCTAAAGAGGTGTTAGATTCCTTAGACCACAGTCTAGAGCAATATGTTTATTTCAGAAAATACATATTTTTGTGTCTGAAACTAAAACTAGTTTACAGATTTGCCAATGATACATAACGCATTTTGTGGCAGATATATTGTAATGGCAGGAAATCTAGCCTCAAAGTGTTTTCTAAAAATAAAAAAATCAGTCACAACATTAATGTCATTCATCGTAAAGCTCTCGTTGGGGCATTAGAGCCCTAATTCTGTAGTCTCTCTACCTCATAGACTGGTTACTACATCGTTGTTACTTGGGTGTGTGTTGTCAACAATGGCGGAAATTATCAATTCATTCATTAATACTTACTTTTGTTTATTACCAAATCATGATTGATATAATTCTCAGTTAATTTAGATATTCCCATAGACGTTGATCATGGACCCTCTGTTAACTCCTTAACCTCACGATGTTATTACACCAGAAGTACATGTGTAACTTTCATGGGTATTAGCATCGCTTCAAATTTTGACACATTTAGAATGCTGCTTGAGTTATCTCAAATAACAGTGATGGGTCGATTACGACCTCATTCGCTTTAGATAAAACATTTATTCATTTTGCAAATTTTTGACAATTGAGAAAACTATGTGTTGTGTGCACATATACTCTGGGTTACATGGATTTTAGTTACAATTTTTAATTTAGGTTAAGTTGTGTTGCTGTCACTAGCAGAGGACGGTTGCTACTGCAAGCGCGCTCGCAGAATTTCCCTTCGGTTGCCACCCGGCAAACAGCATAATCTTCCCTGTCAAGCACAGAATTCTGCAAAATTCCGCAGGATGAAAAAAAAAGCTTGTCAGCATCTCTACTAGAACCTCTTCATGTTTCCGAGGGTCACGTTAAGAACTCCGTACGTTTAGACTGAGTGTGGGAAAATCATTTTCTTTTTTCTTTACTACAAAAACAATATAAGAAACAGTGCATAGAAAACGTAACTACTGTGTTTATTATTTTCCGCGATTCAGAATTCATAGTTAATTCACAACAACTACACAAAAAAATGCAAGCAAAATAATATTTATACTATAATGAATTTGGATAGCTTTAAACCAAACGTAAAATCTACATCTGAGTACTAAATCTTGTATAATCATTTATGCTTTCACTGTTTATAATTTAAATCAGCAACCTCAGCTAAAATACCTGCCTATCAAAAATTAGTATTCAGAGAGTATTTTCATAATTCTGGCAGGTCAAATTGATTTTTCTTGCGGACGTTGTTCACATGAAGATGTATATTTTATATCAATAGAAATGGGATACTACTACTACTACTACTACTACTACTACTACTACTACTACTACTGCTAATATTACTACTACTACTACTGCTAATAATAATAATAATAATAATAATAATAATAATAATAATAATAATAATAATAATAATAATAATAACTGAATGTTGAAATAGAGGGCAAATAAGTATTTCTAAAAGCTATTTCTAGTAACTATTTACTATATTGTAAAGTTATTAAGTGTTTCTCACGGCTTTATACCTATGCTATCAGTTAGTTTTTTTTACAGCTGTTGAGTGTTTCTCAAGACTTTGAAATTAATCTATGTGAAAATCTGAGGAAAAGTCAGCCACTGTTTCGAAGTCAATAAGTAAACAATAATTCTAAAATAACATCTACGTCTGCACTTTGACAGTGCTAAATGTTAGTATCAACCTCTATCCTAAAAGCCGTTACTTAAATTGTTTATGTTTGTCCATTTGTACACCGCCACTGTGATATAGAATCCATACGAGACCTATTGGTTTTGTAAGGATTCGCCCAATTTATCGGAAAATCTCAGAGACCTCTTGGAAATTTAGGCATTATGTTCACAAGCCTTTATACTAATTAGAGTTTATCATACACAAAAACACAGTGAGTTATTGTGTGGTAGCCAAATGTTTAGCGGCCAAGGATGCCCCGCAACAATATATTTAGAGCACAATCCCCCCTAAAGCAGGAAGCAATTATTCTGTCGTTTATGTAACTATAATAAATCAATGCCAATACATCAAATTTCCTCGCTAGCTTGTATGGAGACAAAGAAAACCAGTGCTTGGCACATACCACAGTAGTTAACCTGGGTGCTCTAGTAATCTTAACTAAGAGACACCAGTACTCGACACAGTAGTAACTTGTACTAGAATCTGAGTGGTTTGGTAATAATCTTAGTAACTTTCCATTCCCCATTGATGTTTTCTAGTAAATTTCGGATGATGCCATTATCCATTGATGTTGTCTAGAACTTTTATGATTATGCCATTCCACACTGGGGTTGTCCAGTATTTTTTGGATTATGCCATTACCCATTGATGTTTTCAATGATCTTAATATACCTCGCCAACCAATTAAAAAAGAAGAACATCATAAATACGATTTCCATATACACAGATCTTGGTACATTTGTGCATTAATTTATCATTTCAAAACTGACTGTGAGCGAGGATGGGGGTCGGGGTCCTAGCACCATTCTCATTTGCGGGTTTCGTACCAAACATAAGCTTTCTGCGTCAAAGAAGACCCTGCTCTATTGTCATTTCCGGTTGCCGTAGACATCCATATTCAGAGACTGAGTGGATGCACTACTACATATTAATTTACATAGAAGGTAATAAATATGTCGTCCTCATCAGATACTTAGTGTCAAATAAGCAACCGAAATGAATGATAAGTATAAATGTACCTTTCACGTGTATCTAACAAGTGGTGTAATTTCTATGTACAATTGTGCAAAGCGAAATAACTCTTAACCTTACTGTAATTTACGGAATTGTCCGGCTGTTGCATAGTAGGAGCACAACGTCATTATGTTGTCTGAGGAAAATAAACTCATTCCTAGTTTACACATTATGTCAAAGTGTTAGTAGGAAAACTTGGCATTTATTTTATCACATTAATGATTATGTTACTAAAATCTTTGGGGAGGGGATACTAACACAAGGGACTTTATACAAAAGAAAGCTACAGTAAACGAAAATTTTGTTCATACTATTCTTGCAGTACTAAGCATATCAATCTCCTACTCATTATAAGTTTTGTTTCAGGTTTCATATACTGGAAACTGCTGATTACTTACATTTCCATTGTGATTTTTATTGTCTATTATACTTACACGAAAAAATTAAGCTAAAACAAAAGACTAGTCTAGGTGTCTAAAATATACATGTAAGAATACATCGGTATTAGGATAGGGAAATAGAGTTTTGTCTGCTCCGATTCACCTACATATCTTTAGTTTAAATGCAGCTGAACTTCTCTCATTCTGTTTCATTTCCATATTTCATTTGCTCACTACTTGTTCCCATTTCAACATCCCCATATATATATATATATATGGGGATGTTGAAATATCCGTGTGTGTACGTGTGTGTGTGTGTGTGTGTGTGCTTAAGTTTTAGTAACATACACATGACTGACAGTTCCTACCAAGTCGCTTCTACTACCAGAATTTTGTCTATCGACGTTCTAAATTAAAACCAGAAGTCTCCTTTATTTTTCCTGATGAAAAACGTAATAATACTTAATGAGGTAATGTTCTCGTTAGTTAATGGGGTTTGGAATGTCTATCATATTTCTATAATTTTCCAGGTTACAAAAGTAGCAGGTAAGAGAAAAATTTAATAGAACAATACTTCTCGTTGGGTGTATTTTAAAATATAGCTGTAATAGAAAGTGTATACAAAGAGACAACTGAAAAATCTAATACATTCCAATTTGAAGGCATCTTCATTTCCTATGTAAATTTTGTGTCTGCAGATGTGTTTTATGTTGTACTTCGATATCCTTATAGAGGAAAACAATTGTTTGGACTGTTCCGTGCTAGCAGAAAGTGGTCTATATTTGGAACATAATATTACTATGGAATTATAAATACCCTAAATAGAATTTTGACGGACATGCATACTTCCGGTTTTTAAATTTATACAGAACTTTTCATTCATTTTGCTTTTCATAGAATGTTCGATTATTTTAGATTCACTTCATAATATTAGAAGAGCCCCTCAAAATTTTAGGTATACATGGATAGTTAAATTGTTTGTAAAGGTTTAAATAGTGATATATATATATATATATATATATATATATATATATATATATATATATATATATATATATATATATATATATTCAATGTCCGTACATAACATGGCATTCAGTTCCAATGTTGACTAAACGAAAAAGCAAAGCATGTACTATGGGATTTTTGTTAGTGATAATGATCAACTTATTTATTTCCATCATCTTTGTCATAACCATTGCTTCCATATGATAAACATGTACATGAACCGTTTGATTGTGCACGATATTGATATTTAATGTTTTTTATACTCATGTTATATACTTAACAACTTACGCACTGGGTGTACTTATTTCGTTCTGTGTAGTTTGTTCCACTCAAGTGATTATTGCATGTGTGGCGTCATTTCTTTTGTACCTAGCGGTTTGAATCTTCTCCCTTAAATCTATGCTGAATATACAGCATTCACTCGAGTTTGCTTTTTGTTTTGTATTTATTTCTCAAAATTATTTGTAAGTTTTGATTGTTTATTTTTTATTTTTTATGTGACTGACTTATGAAGTCAAAAACCAGCAACGCATTTCCTTGTCTACCAGAACATAATTCTACGGGAGATAAATATCTGAGCTGTTCTGGCTTGATTACTACCTATATACAGATAATTTCAAAAACTTTTCTTCTCTGTGCATATCCTCGAATTTGCTTGAACTGTTGATCTGAAAAGAATATCTGCGACGTTCTTATGCATGATAAAAGATTCATTTTATATATGGCAATATATATTTGTCTCAATTTTACCAAAAGGAAAGTATACAATTTCTTTTCCAGATTTTTCAGACTGCAAGTATGGACCTCAAACGGTGGCGACATGTCATTTTAATATGGGTGTGTTTGGAAGTAATCTGTTTTGGTGGTATACATTATGGATGGGGAACGCTTGTTTACATTCTGAAAGACGAGGGAATTCATGAGGACCTGTGTATCGAGGAACCAAGGTAGGTAATAACAGCATGCAGGTGTCCTAGCAGTTCAAGCATATCAAGTAAAAAAAATCATAAACGTGTCATGATTTGACCCAGCATCTATTGCGCACTTTGCTGACGTTTATAGTTCATCCATATCTTCCTTGGTTGATCTTGCATATGATCAATCGAGCTTCTAGCCACCTAAGACTCCATTGAAATACTCTAATTTTGATTGTAGTAAAATGTGGACTTATTTAGTCAAACTGCCAGAAGGAGACAGCCAAATCCATGACGTCATTGTGCATCTAAATAGCTGAAAATCCTACCAATCTCTAGATTTTAATTTATTTGTAACTTTGATCACGCTTTGTGAATATCCATATAACTTATCAATCTCGTACAGAAATATAATATCAGTGATATATTCATTAATAAGGTAATCTTTTATTTGATTGACAGCCTTGTCGGCATTCAATGACTCATTTTTGGAATAGATTCTGATCAGACTTTAAATTAAATATTTATATTGTCAATGTATTCAATGGGTTTTACGATTCGAGAGACCTGTGCACATTACTGTATCTGAATTTGCTTATAATGTCAAGCACTTTGGGATCAATGTAAAATTATCATGGACAGAAACGAATTTCTGGGGGAACATAATAATTTAACATTAGTCTATGGGGAACAACAATAATTTATCATCGAATAGACAAAGAAAACTGGGAGAAAAGAAACTACTAAATTCAAAGGCGCCTTACAGTATAAGCAAAGTGGCGTATTTAGTCCTCATATTACCCATATTACCCCTCTGACTGACTAGGTTAGCCCCACATTATTCATCCACGATTGTTAATTCTGTAATTTGACATCTGATAGGATGAACTGGTTCACACTTTTGTAATTCTATTCCTATACAAAATTTAGTTAAACTTGTTGGAAGGTCTTCCATCATCCCATTGTAATTTTGGGACAAATTTTCGCTTCATTTATTTATAATGTAACCATGTGACTGATTGGGGGCGCTTGTTGCATTTATGATTTTAATCCTGTAGCTGAATGTGTTGAGCTTGTTACTGATCTAGGAACCTAATGTTTATAAGAATTATACAAAGTCGCTAAGTAAGTTTATAGTATCATGCTAGCAACGCTTATGATAAAATCTATGCACATAGTAGTATAGGGAAATGAGGGTTTTAGTCCACCACCCCCTCCCACACCTCTTCCCCACCCCGCCAAACCCTCATTTCCCTATACTACTACTATGTAGACAGATATTTTGTAACCAGACAAAACAACAGGTGTTGGAATGCGATAAGCTCTGTCAACAGAAGTGACGAATTTGTTAGAACAGCGCATGCGTGGAATATGATTATTCTAAAGACGGTAAATGGGTTTTAACACAATGTTTTTATCAGATAACAGGATGAAAATTAAACTGTGCATTAGAACCTTTCAGTTAACAAGGTGGAAATTAAACTAGCATTAGAATGAAAATGATATTATTTAACATCTCATTACCAATGATTAATGTTTCAACTGTTGATATTAAAACTACTTCACTATCACGACTATAGATACTAAATTTTACTTTACCGCTCACACAGCGATGGGACTCAAACAAATCTTTCATTTCTGGTTTGTTCAGAGGATATTTTTTGTTGATAAAATATACCTTTGACCGATCGAGATCAATTGTGAGTTTAGTATAGTTTTGTTGGCTAATGGGGCTGTGAAAGTTTTTAAATTCCGCCAGCAACGTTTGATACAATTGTTCGATATAATTGAAATACACGCTGTTATCAGATCTGATGAGCGAAAGTTTTAACTTGTCATGTGTTCCATTAAAACATATACCTGATGTTTCATTATTAAATTCAACTGTCAATTGTTTACCGTCCATCATTAGATATTTGATGTTACTATTGTAGCTATTTGTCATTGTCAAATTTTCAAACATTTTTTTATAAGTTTAGATAAAATTTCAGTTGGAAAAGATAATGTTGAGTATAGATCTATCATCATGACAATACCCAAGGGCAAATGTATCTACCCCATTTTTACAATAGCGTTTGTCATCAAAATTATACAATCCACGTTTGATAATGACATCTGTTTCGAGTTTATGATGATTAGTTCGAATTGCCATAGCTCTCATAAAACTAACACCGCCATCAAACGCATACCTGTAGTCATCAAATTTCATAAACTTTTAAACAAAATCACGAGGCAGACCTTTTGCTTTTTTTCGTTATTTTATTATTGTCCAATAATACGGCATACATTTTACTACGTAATCCGATAAAGTATTTGATAGCGCTTGAGTTCGTTTCATCTTTAAACTTACCAATAACCTTTTCATTTGTGTCGTCATGAAATTTACTGTCACGTGGATAATCGAAAAGATCAAACAGATGTCGATTATTGTACATGTCCTGATAGATGTCCTCACATTCGATTTCATATACGAGCGAATCAGTATCAGTAAACAATAATCTACTAGCCGGCCACTGATTTTTAACAAAAGTGTAATGATAATCGCACATCAGCCACTTTGATAAATCTAACACTGCAGCTCCAACATAGATCGGCTTGTTTAGTTTTAGATTTACTTTTCTTCTTTGTATCGTAAAAAGATTTTCATTAAATATTTTCATGCTCACAAAATCATCGTCTGACACATGTTTGTTTCTGCCATTGACATCATTAACTATTTCAATATTTACACGTTTCCTAATATTCTCCATCGTCTTACCAAAAACGGAATTGTTCATCAGTTTAAAGAAGTTTTTTTCAAACTCTGTTTTCGCTGCAGCCCTTCTTGAAGTGTTTGAATTAATATAACCTCTCATCCACGGCGACTGATTAAATTTTAGTACACGATGAACTTTTCTCAACACAAGACCAGCGTCGACTGCTTGTTTTAAAACTTTGTAATGCAAAACGTAATTTTTCTTATCAAGTAAATTTGGTACTAGTTTCTTGACCATGGAATGTTGCCTTGGTGATGCTAACGCTTGTTGTTCTTTTGATAACAAAAACTATAATCTATGACCATCGATTCCGCACAGAAAGGGTAATCGTCATGTAATTTGTTTAGCGAATTTGGATAATCAAGATCAACTTCAACGAAATAGGAAACATCTCGGGTATCTATTTTTCAGTCTCCGATAGAAATCGATCAGCCGTGATCCAATGAAATCCACTAAGAGACATTGGTTCTGCCATCGAATACCCATACAAGTTATTACAATCTTGATAAACTATATACTTCGAAGGAAGGTCAGGGTTAAACTCTTTCAAATATTTGCTGTTTGCTTCAGCATACTTTTTTGTTATCACGCTAATACCGCCTCGGATACCTTTTTCAATAAAATTGAACATATCAACATCAGCCTGTAATTCTAACCTTACCTTTCTAAACTTTAGCAGAGCATCCCATGACAGTCCAAGGGCAGAATAATACCAGCAAGGATCTAGTCCGTAATTATTATAACTCACTTCTCGAAAACTTTCAAAAACATCTGCTAATATTAACAGGTCAGTTTTCAAATACAAATCATGATAATTACCAAACGTCTCACAATCAAACTCTTTCCAGATATCTTGTGCATACCTGTACTCATCATCAGTTATATTTTCATTTTTAAGTTGTGAGTAAAATTTATCTTTGCCAGGTAAAGATGTTTCATCAAATTTACTCCAGTCGTCGAGGTATTCGTATGGAAAAACTCCTTTTTTAGCTAGTAGATTAAATTTATCTCCAAAACAGTCTCTTAGGTTATCAAATTTACTACAACCTTTTACTAGCTCATCTAACGAGGCTGTCATAAACTGCAGGCTGTCAATAAAACGCAATTTACCTAGCGTAACTGACATGTACTTTTCAAAATTATTTGGGATGCATTTGATGACGTTATCGAGTTTTAGACGAGATTTTATATCAGGATCACCAAAAGCTTCTACTATAATATGGCTATCATATCCTCGAAAATTGTGAAGAATAACCAGAATAAAATCTGGAGCATGAAATTTTAAATTACACTGATTATGAGCCGCTCCACGGTACTGTTCAGTCAAATGACAATGGTCATGTACTTTTTTATTACTAACGTTGTCAGAGTCAAAAGCTTTTTCACAAATATGACACAAATTTTCGCTTGCTCGTGAGCGGATTCTTGCTGAGGTGTTAATTTTAACATTGTCGTTACTTTTTTCAAACGATAAGTAATATTATCAACTTCGTTGATCAACTGCTTGAGAAGCCAAACAGCTGGATTTTTACCACGATATAATTTAATTGGTTTAGATAATCTAGAATCAGTACAACAAACTACCTTATACGCTACTCCACACGAAACATGAATTTGAACTTTTCTTGTACTCGATTGATTAGGATTATTTTCTACACCAAGTACAGGCTGAAGTAAACACTCAAAATCAGCGTATATGACGAAAGGAATTTTTAGGTTGTGATTATGATGGACAAACTGCAGCACACTATCTTTTTTAGATGACATTGTTATTCTTTGCACATCATTACAGTACTGCAAATGCTTTTGTAATGTTTCATTGTTAGCACAACCATGCAAGCAGCGGTAACAAAAGAACTTTTTGTTCCTATTTTTATTGTACTGTTTACCAGCTAGTCCGTTAAAGTTTTTAATCCAAACGTAATGATTTTTGTAAAACAGTAAATTTATAGTCGATTGTGAAGCTTTTTCTGAAATATATCTCGGGTATACATCCTCTTTTTCATCTAGTCCGAAAACGTTAATTGAAACATTATTTTGCTTTTCAAATTTTGGTATTTGATTTTCTGCCATAGGAAAGTTAATATCTTTAAAATTTAATCTAGACACGTGACTGATATATTTTTCAACGCGATCAGCGTGTTTTTCTGCTGGAAGTAGTGCGGAAAGAACAGCCCATTGGAAACACTTGTTATCTACGTTTTTGATGTTTATACAACATCTTTTACTTTTTATTTTTGGTGGCAGGTAGATGTATGAACTACCTCGTAATGCGTTATATTTCATCGTGTGAAACAATATTTCTTTGATCATTTCAAACTTCCAACCCGAACCTAATTCAGCGAATTCCTCTATTTTTTCCAGATTTCTTGGTGTATTTCATCAGATATTGATAACAGATCAGTCCAGAACAAAACACGTCTTGATTTTGCGTTCATATAAGGTTCTGCAATTTCCTTGTTAGTTAATTCTTCCGTTATAACTAACTTTGAAAATATAACAAGATATTGCACAAAAAATCTGATACTTTTGTGTTTTTCGAACTCACGTTTTACAGTTGTCTGTAGTAGGTGGTAAAGATTTGCTGCATTAAAATTTACTGATTATCAAACTGATAACTATTATCAAAACCTGCAAAAGCAGTCGCTATTTTATTAGGTTTTCCCATAAGACTTCTCTTAGCTATATGACGCAATTTTAACATTATTATACCATAATGTAATAACTAATTGATAATTTTCTCACACTGCGCATGCGCTAAAAATCAATTAGAGATAAAAAATCTCCTATAATATAATGACAGCAAATCTAACAAACAAATGTGAGCAAGAAGCATATCAAATTCACCCAAAGTATAACTTTATCTCACACTGCGCATGCGCTAAAAATCAATTAGAGATAAAAAAAATCGCCTATAATATAATGACAGTAAATCTGACAAGCGCACGTGAGCAAGAGATTTATCATGTTCACCCAAAATACAACTTATACGCTGGAAATACATTAGGTTCAGTTATTAACATCAAAACTAGAATACCTGTTGGCAAATTAACGTCAGCGGGTTATACGATTAGTGTAAAGAGAGATAATGCCGAGAGGATTGCAATGTTTAGAAAAGATTTTATTTACACGTTGTTTTGCGATGATATTCCAGAGGGACAGCGTGTATATCACGTGAACGATAAAGTCACTGATGACAACATTGAAAACTTATCCTTACAAGATGAGTTTCAGCCGCATCCGGTCTTTGATTTATACGAGGCTAACGATTGTGGTATTATTAGAAACAGAAAAACTAAAAAAGTTCTTGGTACTATGAACTATATGGGATATATCAGGGTAACTGTTAGAGGAACATCGACAGATCAAGTTTGTTATACTGGTCATAGGTTTGTTTACGAGGTGTTCAACGGATCTATACCCAATGATCTGGTTATTAATCATATTAATAACGTAAAAACTGATAATCGATTGAGAAATCTGGAGATAGTGACGCAACAGGAAAATGTGAGACAAGGACGAGGTGGTGGTATTAATTTTAGATGTCCAGCAAAACCTGTTATTTCAAAAAACCTTGAAACGGATGAGGAGATCGAATTCAAATCGATTTCAGCTGCGGCGAAATATTATAAGATAAATCCCGCAGTCGTAAAATTTGTAGCTGATGGAGTAATAAAATCAACTTTTTCAAGCAAATACGATGCTATGATTCGTTTTAGATATTATGATCAATAATATTTTGTAATTCAGTTTTAGTCAAGCAATGATGAGCAAATGCTATGATATCATCGTGATTAAATTTTAGCGTCGTTACTGCACTTTCATTAATTTTATTTTTTCTGCTTTTGTTAGCAATATTTTATGAGAATCACCTTGCATTACAATAACGTCAACACTATAACCCAACAAACATTTTCTTACCGCTTCGGCTAGTTCGTTGTAATTTAATATATTAAATTTTTGGTGATATTTTATCTCATCAGTCATCTTATAATAATAAATTAGATAAAAATATATTATAATAATGGACTTGATGAAACGACTCGCTGAACTCTACAAACAAGATACTAGCGACAAAGTCGCCAGCGATAAGGTCGTCAGTGATGAGGTCACATTTTCCAAAGATTTTATAGACAAATCTATTGGTTATAATGAAGATGATATTTTATATAACAGCGAATCTGATGATGATGGTGAAATAGTCACTGTTGCTGACAGATCAAATTACAGCAGACCAACAACTAAATGATATAATGTCAAGTATCACATTGCAAAAAAAATAATGAAATTTAATTTTAAAGTTGCCGAACAACAACTGTTTTTGCAGTTAGTCAAACCTTTCTTAAACATCAGGATTCCAGGCCGACAGAAAAATATCAAATTCGATTTCATATTTGTCAAGATTTTTAATCTAATGACGATCTCTGACGATCGTAAGCAGTATCTAATATCGTTATGTAAACCAATAAAATGTAAATCTGTCAAACAAAAGTATCAGAAAATTTATAATAACATTATATCATAATCTGCTTAGTTGGGATCCAACTGTTAAATTTATTGCTATACCCACGCCATTTGACTAAACTTTTATTTCCTTTTTTTCTAATCACATTCTCGATAACAAAAACATCCTGCTCAGTTTTCTGTAGTTCTTGTTCATAAAAACTACCTACGTTCGGTTCCCCTGCCAGATCTTTTAAAACGTATGTTACAAGTATTGTGAAAAGTACCTTATCAACCACAAAAAACTTCTTCGCTCCAGTTTGGAGTATATCCTTTTGCAAATACCTTTTTTGTCAAAGAAATTCTAACTTTATCACCAACCTTAAATTTATGTCTGCGGTACATGTTTTCATTTGCTAATATTGGATTTTTAATAGCTTTTTAGGTGTCATTTTGATGGTTCGATGTTTCGTGTTATTATATTCACCTACGATTTGAGAAAGGTCATCGATGTACCTGTTGGTGTTTTTAGCTGTCATATGTTTGTGTAATTTCTCTTTTAGCGTGCGATTAAATCTCTCAAAAACAACGCTTTTACCTTCGTTTCCTGTAACATACCTTTTTATATTATTTTGTTCTAGAAACTGTTCAAACTTTTTGTTAAAGAACTCGGATCCGTGATCAGTCCAGATTTTATTCGTTTTCTTTCTATACTCGTTATTATTTGTTTTAGCGCATCAGTCATTGAAGTCGCTGTCTTATCCGAAACAGGTACACTGAAAGCGTATTTGCTAAAAACATCTATAACATTAAACAAATACCTTTTTGGAGCACCATCAGCGCCAACGCTAAACTGAGCTAGATTGGATACATCCACCAAATCTATTGCCCAGATATCATCTACACCATTAGCGACAACTTTACGTCGTGGGAACTTTTTTTAGGTCTATGCAGCTCGACTGCAAGATCATCGTATCCTTTTTTTTTCCGAGTCCGAGTTTATATTTTGCTCCTATCATTCCCTGAACAAATCTTCTATCAAAATGTTCTCGTAGATTTGTTGGCTCCATATCACGTAATTCGTCTAACATTACTTTATCACAATCTGCTTTCGAGTTTTCATGATCACGATAACAGATATCATGACGCATCGCTATTGCATCCACTTGATTATAAGGCTCTTGACCTGGCAATGGATTGTCGTTTTCATCTAGTTGTTGATCTAGCGGATTGTAATACCTGTATACCGATGACCTGGCAATGTCCAACCGCCTTTTGGTTTTGGTAATTTTCCAATAATTTTATGTATATCTATACCTGACCCTATTATTTCTCTGCTGTTACAACATTGAAAGTATGCGACAATTTTGCTTTGCTCAAGACACAAATCTCTGTCAGAATCACAGTTGCATATCATTCTATATTTTTAGTCGTCGACTAAAATAATATCAGGATAACCAGATCCTAGCGACATCTCTGAGGATACTGTCGCTGGGGACACTTTCTTTAAAAACATATTTTTTCTTTTTCCGCAGACGGCACAAAAACTTTTTAATATTATCGTGTTGTTTTTTTTTGTTTTTTCTGTTGTTTCATTAATATTTTCTGTTTTAGTTCTACACTTGAGACAGTATGTTGACATTATTCTATTTTTAAGTTTAGATCAAATTTATTGCGATCTCATCATTAGCGTGAGAAGGATGCTTGTCAAACTGTAAAATAAATTTTAAAAAATTGAGATTTCTGCTCATCTGTTGGATAAACATAATACAATAATATCCGCAAGCAGACGTTCCAACAGGTTGGAGTTGATTTGATGAATAATATATCTTTTTAAATTTTTTCTTCATATACTTTTTCATTACATTGCTTAGAGGAAGTCCAAACGAGTCAAAATAATTATTATTATAAACTGCTACCCAATGCGTGCCGGATCCGTCATTAAAATCTTGTATATTAGTAACACACGAACTTACAGCTGATGGTGATTTTATTGCTGCGAGTTCATCTTTAGAATAAACTCCGTGAAATCCAGGAACCGCTTTTAACTTATCAATGATATCAAAATTACTCAACGGGGTGGTTGAGTTCTCGGTAATGTTAGACCACGTCCGATTCCTAAAAGATTTGGCAGCAGACTTCCCGCTAGTCCCACCAAAAGTGGAGCGTTTGGAATAATTCCTCCTTGTTTTGGTTGACTGCATATGCATTTTCATTTTGGTGTTGGCGATTTTGTTTTTGTTGTTTTCTTTTTTTGTTGTTGGCGATTTCTTTTTCTTTTGTGGCATTATAATATACTATTTATATAAAATTTACAATTTTTTTATTCCTCTTCCACGAATAATACCATTACCTGCGACTGTTTTCTTCGTTGCGCCAGATATTGCTCCAGACGCTGCTGCTAGTTCTAATGTGCCTAAGACTGGTAAAATTTTAGGTATTATTGTACTAGTTAATACTGATAATGCTGGACCAAGAAAACCACCTTTAACGACAATGTCGTTTGCCATCGCTCTCATTTGTGCAGAACTCAAATTTAAAACAAAAGTTTTTTTTACGATCATACTTTTTTACTTGATTTTTTGTTAGCATTAATTTTGTTAAAACACCATCAGAAATATTAGGATTGATTTTTAATGATACCTGTTCTCGCTTTGCAATAGCAGCTACTAATTTTTTAACTTGGCCATCGGTCAAATATACTTCTTTTACAATATATTTTGCCATTTTATATAACAACTGTAGATTAAACTTGAACTGTCATTTTACCTCCAATAGAATCTACCGTGATAAATCTATCACTAATCACTAATGCGTATATGTATAACGGCGCCACTGGAACCGCCCCAAGTGCCCAGGTAATTTCAATATCCGCTGTGCTGTCTACAATTCGCTCGTTATGTTTACTAACATCAAAATGAAATATAGGATAAAGCGTACGAAATTCCTCTGCTGTTATTTGAGATCCATCTTCAACATCTTGATATTTTTGTATTGCGTCAAGCAGGTACATGTACGGTCGAGAAATATTTTTATTAACGTCATCAGCAAAATTGCACTCGATAGTTCGTTCTGGATTTTGCTTTGAATTTAATCTAGCGTATATTCGTCTGACATGAGAGTGATCAAATATTGCATTTTTTTGTTGTTGGTTAACTCGTCGGGCTTGTTGTTGAAATACGACAAAGATATTTCTCGGCAGTTGTTCACTTGATGTTGTTGTGACCCTCCATGTGTAGTCAGTAGTATTTGGAACCGCTGTCTGATATATCTTATGCTGCTTAAAATAAATTCTTTTTGTTTGCTTATCAAGCATGCTATTTAGTTCTGACATTTTAGTGATTGATGGTGTTATACGTGACATCCACAAAGCGAGTTTGTTTATAATAAACAGTACATCAACCCCTCCAGATCTAAACAAGCAATCGTTTTGATCTGCTCGATCTAAAATAAGAGTATGTTTTACTCCGCGAAATACTTTATCATGATCGCGACAAAAGCCGAAAAGTGTGCTTAGCGGAAGCATCATTGTAATTTGACGTGATCCTGCTGCAAGTTTTCTTCGCCTAGCAAAACCATCGTTATAGCGTGGATTTCTCACGTCAAGTGTGTTAAGAAGTAAATTTAACATCGCAGTAACGTTTGCATCTGCAGCTGGTGGTGTTATATTTAGATTATTAAAAGCTGCTGTAAGAGAAACTCTTGTAGCGTCTGCATTAGCAGCTGCACCTGGTGCAGCAATACCTAGCACGTCTGCATTAGCAATGAGAAAATTTCTCACAATTACAACATTTGCATCAGCATCAGCTCCATGTACTATAGCGCCTCTCTTTAAAAATTCGGTTGATTCAGCTATACCCCGTCCAGTATCTTTAAACCACATCATGTCTGTTGCAGTTGATCTTGAGTAATCGTCGGAAAACGAAATAATATTCAAAATTGTACTTGCAACTTGTAGATGACTTGAAATATCTTCTATAGTTTGATTGGCCAGTTGATATCTAGCACTTTTGAATAAACACCAGCCGTTATTTATAAGAGCTACTTCTGCTCCAACTGCAATTGCAGCAGGTGGATTGGCTACTGTCATAATCTGACCACGAACTTCTAACATAGCCTTATGTGGCAGTAGAAATACATCTTCGTCTCTGGTGTTAAAGGTTCAAATACCAGCTTTATTTGGTTCGTTAGAATTCTCATCAAGGTACTCAACAAACTCGAATTCTGTCACATCGTTGTCGATGTCATAAGTTTCTGTTAACTCGAGATAATTTTTAACACACATTTTATTTTATTAGATTATATAAATTTTATTGCGACACTGTTACTTTAGATATTAATTTTTGTATGATCTGCTCGCCCTTTGGTGATAATAACTTTTTTGTTGTTGTTATCATAGCTTTTTGAGTTTCTTTTTTTGGAGCGATTTCTGAGATAGCTTGTTTTATTTCAGATGCAGTTGGTGGATCTCCTTTTATTTTATCAGCTATTTTTTGTCCCACCGCAGTCCCAGCGGCAGATGCAGCCCCAGTTGCAAAAGCTTTACCAGCGTCAATAGCAATTGGTGCAACTTTACGTGCTATACCCGGCATATTTTCAAAAACTTTAGTGAATATATTTCCCAAAAATTCTCCTACTATTTTTCTTCGATAAACTTTATTTCTTTGTTTCATTATATTTGTTGTTGCATAATTTTTACTGTTGCTCGCGTAGATGTAAATAATAAGTTACAACTTCATTATTAACATGTAACTGTTTTCCTGATTGATCTGTCAACTGCATTATTATACTTGATATTTGATCTTAAACGTTTAAAGGATAATATATAATATGTCGTGGAGTTATTTGCATGAGAGAACCTGGCGGGACTTCTGGTGAGAAACTGTAAATCGTTTGACCTTTGCTACCTTTTGATGTATAAGAACCAGAAGCAATAGAACAATTTACTAATATTGTATTTACTTCTGTTATATTTGCTGGCAGTTCACTGTCATACGTAATAGGCTGATCAAGTGCAGTGTAAGTTTTTTCAGTAAATCCTAACAGTTGTGCAATACTTCTTTCTCTTGGTTCAAGACTGATTACTATATTTTTCAAAGTTATCCTAGTTCGCAATGTGTTATAATTTGCTGCCAATTCAAAATTATCAGCCCCACCGTCAGCTTTTGTGATGAGCTCTTTGATTGCCTTGTTTAGATCAGTAATATTATAAGCTCCTTGCGGAATTTTTATTTTTTTTTTGTTGTAGATATTGGAGATGTTGTAATCATAGTAAAATACATTTCATCGTTAACATCATTTTTCACGTTAGGTATAGCAATCCAGCAAGTACAAGAAATTAATCCAATTTCATATTGTTTTGTATGATCTAGTTGGATAGGTGGAATATAATTTACTGAAAAATTTGCGCTATCTATCGCAGACTCACTAGAGTTTAGTAATAATGTTGTTTGCATTCCATTAATATTATATCGTTTTACAAAATTAAGTCGCGGTGTAAAGTTTCATATTCGTCAGATGTTAATAATTCACTCGATCTTAGATGATCAAGTATGTCAATGATTTCATTATCAAGTTCAACACTAACATTCCCAGCTTCCTTTGATGATATTAATAACATTAATCTACCTATCATTTCAGTAGTTGATGTAAATACCTTTACACCAGTTCCTGTTCTTACTTTACTTTTTTGTATACGAGATTTATCAAAAGTAAAAAATTTCCTTCTAAAACTCCACCCACTACCAAAAGGTTTTGCTCTACTATTTTCTGCTGTTTTTTTAAACGTGAGAGCAATGACACCGTTTCTCATTCTATCATAAAGTGGAAGCATATCATCAATTTCTGTAACCGTGTTTAATTTATCTTTAGCAGCAGCTCCGTCTTTAAATATTACATCTAATCTAACGAGTAATGTTTGATATTCTACATCAGTCCACTGCTTATATCATCAATACCCCTTATATTTTCATTCTTTAAAAAATCATCATATTCAATACCTTTTATCTCATCATTTGCTCTTTTATAAAATGAAATCTTTGATCTCCAACTTCCATAAACTTTACAGTAAGCTCACAAACTCTTTGTTGCTCCTCTGTGATATCTTTTATCTCTCCTGATAAATTTTTTTATAATATTTGTTATTCCTTGCGTTGTTAACTCTGCTAATCTTCGCTCAAGTTCTAGCGGATTGTTTATCAATCGATCTGTTTCAGCTTGTCTAGCCGCAGGATCAGCTATATTTGCTGTAAATGCCTCAATTAGTTTTCTTTTTTCTTCATCAGATCTAGTAACAAGTTTTGCAGCAGCTGCTTCCTGTTGTTCTTTAACAATTCCAACCAAGCCTTTTTCCTGCAGTTGTTTAAGTTCTTCTTCTGACATTGATTTGTTTCAGGTTGTTTACCTAATAGTGCTTCAGTAACCGGCTTGAAAATTGTAGCTGTTGCTTCTGTAGCAGTTACTTGCCCACGTCGCTCTTCGTGCTTCTTGTACTTTTTGCTTAAGTGATGCCTGAGATTGAGCACGTTTTTTTAGATCTCTATGTGTTGTCTGTATCTTACTCGATTGTCCATTATTATAATTATAAATTTTATAAAATTGAAACGCTTTACTGTAAGTAACTGTTAATACAACAGCGAAACATTTTAGTTGGATCATTTGTAAGTTAATCAAACAAGAAAAAGTTAAATTTATCTTTTGTAGCATTACGGTAAAGTTCAATAAACTTATCTTTTGTCACACCACCGCATTGCTCGCTTGCAATATTTCTAACGTCAACATTATCCAGTCCTGGAAATAAAATAAAACAACCCGTATTTCGCCTTATAAATCTATCAACATTATAAAATCCTTGAGCGAGATAAACAGAATTACACTGTTTGTTACGTGACAGTGAGAAATACGATCTTATTTTATTCATCTCCATGTTATTTAGAGGAATATCGTCAAAAACTACTATCTTATGTTCATCTGCATCAAGTTGATTAACTGGAATAAGATCTTATGGCTGCCTAATTATAAAAAAATCTTCACCAGCTTTAAGATCATTACGAAGCTTGTTATTATATTCGCTTAATAACTCATACTTATCTTGCTGTGGATTGATTGTGTAAACATAAACTCTGTCGTAGTTAAAATTATCACCAAGAAGCAAATTCATAAGCAAATTTGTTTTCCCCGATCCAGTTCGCCCAACAATAAGATAATGACAATCAGGAAGTTCATTGTTATGTTTATGCTTCACTAGTCTCTCTGTATCAAAGTTTAATATCAACGTTTTTGCCTTTTTATATAATATTAAACTATTGTAGATAATTTTATCTAGGACAGTAAATAATGAGCTACTATACAAAATTTGGAACACTATCAGATTTATGCACAAAAGGTTACCAAGGTGACTTATCCAAATATGCAACTCTTGATCAGCTCAAAAATGAAATCAGTAATTTACTAAATCTTACCAGCGTAGATCCAGATGAAGTCGTCATTTTCCAGGACAAAGAAGGACGAATAAAGACGAGTAACGTAAAACTGTCAGATGTATTTGTACGAAATCTAAGTGGGAATATTGTTATGACACAAAACAAGATTACAGATCTTGGAAACCCAACTGAGGATGGGGATGCTGTCACTAAAAAATACGTCAATGATTGGGACGCTTCAATTACTAATGAAATCACAGCGCTCAAAACTGATTTTACCAGTCACGTGAATACATTTTTAAGTTTTCGCAGAAACATAAACAAAATTAGAGATGAATTTTTTGGAAATCCATCAAATGTTAACATTACACTCGCTAATATTAACACAAAACTCAATGATATTAACACAAAACTCAATGATATTATTAGTGGAATTCCTAATATTGTTGTGAAAACGAATATGATTAAAATGCCTCACAAACAGATTAAAAATATTGTGTATACTGTTGCAACTGGGTCTGGTACATGGACGATGGAAAATGATTCTTTAAAATACACTGCAGAAGTTACTGGTATATATATATATAGATTGTTAGTGTTTAGCAATGCAAAGTTTAAAATAATATTTACCACACTTCCATGGCGTTATTTAGATAATGACTTATTTGGAATATTATATGTAATATTAAACAAAACTTCTGAGGAATAATTTACACTTGAACCAACTGATAAAATTTTATAGGACCTTATGCGTGGTGTTTGGAATTTGTAGTTGATTTATCATAACTATATAAACATATATTATAATGAAAAGAAGTATAGTTGATTTTAATCACATTTCAAAAGATATTCCAGTAGAGGATGTGCACGCACTAATACAATACTATAAATATTATCATAAAAAACTTTGGTGTGTTAAGAAAATGTTACAAATACTACAACAAGATCCTTCGAGTAATATCATATCTACCCTTGTTAATGACCAGTTCTGGTATAATTTCAAGTGGGGTATCATTAAATCCATTTTTGTTAATTATATCTGGTATTGGTGTTTCACTGACAGCGGCGTGTAAAAAAGTAGAACCAAGACTTTTGATAAAAAAGCACGGATGTTTAACATCAATTAAAACTTACAAGAAAGTACTTGATCAGATCCGGTCTTACCTACGAGGAGATAAATATAATATGGATGATTTTCTACGTGAATTTCGTATTATTGACAATATGTTAACAGATATTCTACCAATGAGGGTTAGCAAGTATGGAAAAAATTATCAAAGAAAATATGAGTAACGTATAATTTTATCTAAACTTAAGATATAATATAACTAAAATAATATCATTTTCATTCTAATGCTAGTTTAATTTCCGCCTTGTTAACTGAAACGTTCTAATACACAGTTTAATTTTCATCCTGTTATCTGATAAAAAAATTGTGGTAAAACCTATTTGCCGTCTTTAGAATAATCATATTCCACACATACGCTGTTCTAACAAATTCATCACTTCTGTTGTCAGAGATTATCGCATTCCAACACCTGTTGTTTTGTCTGGTTACAAAATATCTGTCTACATAGTAGTAGTATAGGGAAATGAGGGGTTTGGCGGGGGTGGAGGGGATGGTGGACCAAAACCCTCATTTCCCTATACTACTCACATCAAAGACGCTATTTTGCACTTGATTGTTTCCCTTCTTATCTTAAAACTCCATGGCAAAACCGTTTACATAAACAAGACACTAGATATGTTCAATTATGAGTTGAGCATATTACTTTAATTTTGATAGTAATAAATATGAGTAAAGGCAAGGCAAAATAAATATGATATATAAAGGTAGTCACAAAGTTTATATAGGTGTTCTGTTCTAACTAAAATTACAGTCCTAACAACAATTTGCACTAAGATATGAGACAGGAGAATGGTCCACCACGTACCACGTAGACTCTTCTTTGGTCATCGTGCTCACCACAAATGGAATCCTACATATAAGCTAAAAACTATAGAACATCCCTTTGATTCGTCACCTGTGCAAAGTCATGCCGAAGATAATTCTCAACACACAAAAGCCTCAAACTGCGAAAATTATTGCCAAAGAAAAGACAAGCTTCTGAGCACCACTTAACAAATGTTCAATCTCAGAATCATTTGCGAGAAACCTTCAGGATCAGCAAAATATATACCGCGTCTTCATAGATTTCAAAAAGATCTTTGATAGGGTATGATATGCAACCCTTTAGAAGAAGCAAAACATCAGCTTAAACATGACGAATGTTGTTGAGCACCTCTTTGACAAAGCCACCAGTACAGTTCTCATCAATGACAGCAGATGATATTTTTTCGAACAACAGTTGGTGTCGGACAGGATGTAAAGTGTCACCCACAGTCGTTAACATTTTCCTGGAAAGGATAATGGAGGATGCCTTACATGACCACAAGAAGCGAAAAACAATCATCAATCTTCGCTTCGTATATGATATTGACGGCTTAGTAGGACATGAAAAAGAATTGAGTGACTAGATTAAGCATTTTGACACGAACTGAACAACAGAAGGTATGGAGATGAGAGCCGTTAACAACCAAACTGATGGAAAATGTTGAACACATATGTAATTTAATTACTTGCATGTTAGTTTTAACATTCTAATTTATTTTTATTTCATTGAAAATTTTTATAATGATAACTTTATTCACTAGATTTTACTTTTTTCAAAAAATAAAATTCACTTCTAGAAAAGAATTACTGCTACATTGTATATTTAGTGAACCTAGTTCTTAACTTTACTTCAGAAATGTGCAAACACAGTGAAAGCTATTGGTCGTAATCACGGGAATTCTTGGCTTGCGTCAGCTCTGTAGTAAACGTTTTTTAATTCTTTTATTATTACATTTATAATATGATTTGTTTAGTACGACTAAATTTGTACATGGCATACGTGTCGATTTTCATATGGGTTTTGTTTTTCTGAGCCATTTAAATTAGTTGATAACGTGACCCCTATCGCGCGATCTAAAACTTTCAAACAAACGTTTTTAGTGATTTGAAGCAGTCGTATTCCATACCTTTTGGAGCTCTTAAGGTATCTTGTGTTGTGACCAGTGGAATTAAAATTGTTATTTAAATTTTTTTTTCATGGGAATGTAATTGCTATTCATCAAATTCTTGGACAAAGAAATTTATTGGAAATTATTTGGAATTCTAAAGACGGAATATTATTCTAGATTATTTTCTAGAGAAATAATTAGTTTTGTTAAATTTTACAAAGGCTATTGGCTTTAATCATTTCTTACTTTTGAACGAGCCTAAACACGTAACACAAACAACACCAATGGCATCAGTGTAGAAATAAATATCGGTGTGCATAAAATGGAAATGATCACAAGCTTCATGTATTTGGTATCAATTATCACAGATGAGGGCTCCAAACCAGATCTACTTTGCAGCATTGCCCAGACAGCAGCAGCAATAAGAAGGCTGAAACCAAGATGAAAACATATCAGCATTGCTTTTGATTACAAAATGCGGCTGATACGCTCGATTGCTATACTCATCTTTCAGTATTCTGGTGTAATATGGATGCTTACATAAAATCTATAAAGAATGATTCACACCTTCGAAATAAGATCATACCGCAAGATTATAGGTATCTCTTATATTGACCATTCAAGCAACAAAGTTCACAACAGAATCCAATGAGCCATTGGATCCTACGAAGACCTCTTGACCTTTGTAGAAAATGCAAATTGAAGTGGTATTTTCATGTCTAATGATCATCTGGACAGGCAAAAACAATCTTGCAAGGCACAGTCTAAGGGTGCAGAATAAGAGCGAGACAGATTAAGAGGTGAGAAGACAAAATTATGGAGAGGACAGGCATGGGATTTGGAGGTTCATAAATGGCAGTAAAAAAACAGAAAAGACGGAGACTTCTGTGTAAAGGCAACTGAGATGCCCCACTGATGTTTTGAGTTAAGGCATTGATAACGATGATGATCATCATCGTCGTCGTCATCGTCGTCGACATGGTCATCGTCAACGTCATGATTTGATTATGGTCATGATGATGATGGTCATGATGATGATGAGGATTAGATGATAATAATGATGATGATGATGATGATGTGATGATGACGATGATGATGATCATAACTATCTTGATGATCATGATACTGATAAAGATTATGAATAGATGATTCTGATGATTCTAATGATGATGACGATGACAATGACGACGATGATGATGCAGATGATGTTGTTGATACTGATGCTGATGGTGGTGATCATGATCATGACGACGATGATGATGACGATGATCATGATGATGATGATGATGATGATCGTGATGGTGATCATCATCATCATGATCATCATGATGATCGTGACGATCATGATAATGGTCGTGATGGTCATTATGATGATCGTGAAGATGATCGTGATGATCATGAACATGATCATGACCAGGATAATGATGATCATAATCACTATCATCATCAACATCATCCTGATGAAAAGGGGTCACATAATTTACATAGTTACTGTTATAATTCCACAAACATTTATAATGAAATCCTTAAATAATAGGTTACATGAACCAGATGAGCGATGTCAGGCTCACATTATTTTTATTTTGTACCCCTCTACGTAGTGAAGATAAGGATAATGAGAGGAAAACGAAGTTTTCAATTTCCTACAGTTTAATTATATCGGGAGATAATTCATCATTGACAAGTGTTGTTTAGACAATTTGTTGTATAAATCCAGCTGTATAAGCTGTATATTTCATTTTGGTATTTCAAGCCATACATTCGTCAGCTATAGCGACAAAAATCAGACAGCGGTATCTCGTCTTAGAAATAAAAATCTTAGATGTGCTTAACCTTTATTGATAGTTATGTGTTTACTGGACCTTCTTATGCATACCAAACTATATATTGTCGTAATAAAATGTACTGATAGATACTCTAATGACCATGTAATACTGTAATTAATATTTACTGCTGGAGATCCTGCACAGTGAGATGCTCTAATAACCACACTGCTAGATGTTATCGTGCCGTACGAATATGTGCTACATTAAGATTTGCAACATTACGATTAAATTTGAATGCTATATTTAATAGCTCAATGGGATATTTTATTCATACCAAGCTATATATTGCCGAAAAGTCTACGTAATAACATATACTGTTAGATACTCTAATGACCCTGTAGTACTGTAATTAATATTTACTGATGGAGATCATGTACAGCGAGATACTCTAATAACCACACTGGCTAGATGTTTTCGTGCCATACGAATATCTCCAATCTTAAGACAAAACTGTATGATATATACCATATCTAAATAACGGCGATGCAAGTTGTTAACTCATTGAAAGAAAATGTATAATCGGATTTATCAGAACAAGACCTAATCACTTCCAAAATTAATATAGTCTGTAGACGTCACTTTAATTGAAGATGATGCAGCCAAGTAAAACATCGAAAGGAAACAAAACGAAAAATGAAGCATGAATCATGTGCTGCTTTAATTACAATTATATATTTTATTTCATGCCTTCTGTTTTTAATGTTCGAGTATCATCGGTCTCAAACGGAACACTATGTTATTATGTTACAATTGAGTGCAATATCCTAGTCTTTACTCTATATGTATTTGTATTTATTTAATTATCCAGAGGAGAAACAAACACTACGAATTCAACAACAGCTGTCCCTGTGCATTGTCCAGACCAGGATGCTCGATTCAACCTGTATTACTCCGTAGCCATATCCGCTTATGTGGTTTTCGTCATATTAGGCGGAACTCTTTTTTCCAAGATCGGTACAAGAATTGTGCGCCTGATTTTTATGTAAGTGCCGCTTGAGTTCAAATGAGTCTGAATCATTAATGAAAAAGATTTCTTGTGATGAGATTTCGATCATAAAAGAATGCCATGAAAATCATTTTTGTGTCACTAGATTTTCTTGGAAAATAATAATGTAATTTCGTATACACACAAATAGGCCGATAAATCTGTTCCTATCACGATTTTATTCATTAAATTATGACAGCGACTATCAGAAAGAAATAATATGCGTGCATATTTAAAAGTCTAGGATTTAATCGGAACACACCTGAACTTTGCAGCTATGACTGATAAACACCAGATAAATATCACCGCTGTATTTGATGGCATAGTGTGTTGCTGTTGTTGTTGTCGTTGTTGTTCTAGGGTTTAACCCCATTTTCCGCACAAGATTTGGATTGGTTATACATGGCGGCCAGTATAACTGGTAAGGAAAACCCTGGAAAACCCCTGAAAAAACCAACGACTCAAGAGAAATTACTGGCAAGCTCTCTCAAGTACCCAATTTAGACAAGCCAGAGCCTCGAACCAAGCAGATAGAGGTCAGACAGCAATGATTCTGGACGGTGAGCGTCTTAGATCAATAGGCAACTTAGGACACCACCTTAGAGTGTAGTTATTCGTCACACAGCGCTATATTTGATAGAATAGTGACTTGGGAATGGTAAGTACATGATCTGTTTGCCAGTAATATGTGTAGAGAATTATCACTTAACGCCGTATTAGACAGTATAGTGCGTAAGGGATTGTCGCTCAACAGGGTTGGAACGGGAGGGTCTGAGATAACCGGAAACACCAAAGGCTGACATAGAAACAGGCAAGTAAAGCATTATCTATGGTCACTTTTAATTTGACCATAGTTTAATTCTTGCGTGCTTTTTCTTTGGGGGGGGAGGGCGAGGTATTATGTACAGTTGGAGTAAATAGACACAAAGACTTGCTCCGGTACTCTTTTAAAGAAGCTTTTAAGAAAGAAATAAAAATACTTTACATAATCCGACCGTATTGCATGTAAATTGACCGTTGTTTTCTCCCTCCTGTAAATTGGCCATTTCGTAATAATTTTATCACAGTACTGTTTACCTTTCAATTTCTCAGCCTAGAATAAATGTTAACTGCAAGGATAAGTTAAGTTTTCAAATAGGATCATTATGTGCTTATTATTCAATCTGTAAAGATCATTATACCAAAAACTAGAAAAAGTCATGAAGAATCGTTTACAATCATACTGACATTCCAATTTAAACTCTTATCTAGCATCATCTCCATTGAAATCCAAATTAAATTATTTCAAATGTGTATCGACTGACTTGTGGTTTTTGTTGAATCTTGTCAACAAAAATGTCCGGTTCTTCACTGTCTTAACAAGGTCTTCGTTGCCAGTTGACGCATGTACATTTTCGAGACAAACCTCTTCCTATGTTTTCTGACATGCATGCACATTCTTTCTAAAGAACCTCATGAGTCATTGTCGAGTTAATAGAGGTCACTCATGGATTGCATTAATTGTTTTTTTTTTAACGAAACCATGATACGTATGGTTTTTCAAGTTTGAATTCAATGGACTTGGTTTTAATTCTATTCCATTGCCATAGTCATTTCATCACAGTACTATTTACTTTTCAAACGTTAGCATTTCAATGACATATCCGTCCGACTTCGGTATTCTGGAATTCCTCTAATATTTATCCATCGTCCTTCATCCCGGATGTTAGGCTACCTACCATTGGGATACAGGTCGTAATTACTTTTAGTATATATTCTCAACATTTGCTTCTCGGTACAGAACTTTTTGTTGTGCCCGATAAGAGATCATATATAATTACCACGAATGCTTCAAGTTTTTTATCATAGGCTATCCGGCATTTTGTTTTCGACAGGCAGGATTATGACCAAAACACCATCGGACCATCATCAATGCATTATTACTCACTGTGCACTATCACCGTAAGGCACACAGACAACTAGACCATAATGGTCATATACTAAATAATAAACAATTACCTATAAACTAATCTCTTGTATCACCACCGAAAGGAGAGAGGAAAAATGCTTTTAAAATAAACTGGGGTTATATTCGTATCGACGACAATAATTGTAAGCCGATTCCTCTCAGACCCTAATTATTCGTGGCCAATTTCAGTGAAACTATTTTATTTATATGCCACACTTATTTCAATTTTATATATGAAGTATGTTTGAATTTCATGGCAACAAAATGTGTGAAAGCTGTCAGAAAGTGTGTCGTGCAAGGTGTGTGACAGCTGTCAGAAAGTTTGTAGTGCTGGTCTTGCACAGGGTGCAAGTTTGAACTCTTTCGAAAACAAAACTAAATTTGATATATCTTCCTTAATTAAAGAAAATTTTCAATCCAATCAAATTTTAATGGTAATAGAAGATTGTTCTATTCGATGATATGTTTGAAATACAAAATGTTGATAAATTGAATTTAGAAAGATAAAATAGATGTTTAAATTTAGAAAAGTAAATTTTACAATAAAATTAGTTTCATACAAGTTATCGAATGATCGACAAATTTAGACAGCCAATTTTACTAATTAATGGCATTCAAAAAATATTATCAGGGGTGTGTGCAAACTGTATCATTTAACCAGGGGTGTGTAACAAGTTAGTTCACTTCTTTTGTTCAGCAAATTGCAATACGCCTGTTCACATGCATATAGGTTTTTTACACAAAAGAACAATTCTTGATGTGCTAAAGAAAAAATGTGTGATGTACTCAGCCAGTTGTTAGAATAAATAAAACAAATTTATATGGTAGAAATAATTATGTATGATGCAAGTCAATAAAGCCAGTCTTACAGATCAACTATGTATATGTATATATATATATATATATATATATATATATATATATATATATATATATATATATATATATATATATATATATATATATATATATATATATATATATATATATATATATATATATATAGATATATAAATATATATATATATAGATAGATAGATAGATAGATAGATATATATACACACACACAAATAAACCTTACATTATAAATTAAAAGTCAATTCTCATCCTTTAAACTTTTAGACAAGGATTGTCTTTTGCACATATGGGATATAATCCATGAACTTGTTAAGATCAACTGTGAAAATACAATTCAAATAATCTGTGTAAATATCTACAGTGTATTTCTTAGTGTCGATTAACAGGTAATGAACTGAATGATTCACTAGAATCTGATACCAGCCAAAGCTACAAGGCCGAAATCTATCAAAGTAAGAAATTAACATAACAAAACATTGACAAGCATATCGATGATAAAATATGTTAGGATATTCTAAGTGCCTACAGCCAGTTATGATCCTTACAGATCATTTATAAGTACAATTAGAACCTATATTATGTACTAAATGTGACTTTCTGAACCTATATATTCTAAAATATATGGATATTTGTTCATGTAGGATTGTAACCATGTTAAGATCAGATTCACAAACTTCAAATAAACTGTTAAAACATTTTTGGTGAAATCTATAGAGTGTCATTTATAATCAGTAATTGACAATGCATAAAGTAAAGAAGTACATTAGTGTTCAAATAGAATCAGCTTAGGCTACAATGCCACACTACGTCAGTCAATGTCTTAACCAAACTGAACAATAAAATAGAATGTATCCTTTGTTAAATTTACTTAACTTTCCTATTTCGCATCTTGTGCAACATATACTTGGGGAAATATATCTAATCCTTTTCAGCTGTACATCTTTCGATATTTTTCATTCTCAGACATTAAACAATGTTTTAGTAGACAATTTGAGTCGGTTAACCTAGATGCTTGTAATCTCATCCCTCTCGTTAAGATATATCAATGTTTTTAAACAATAACTACAAGCAATACAAGTATATATATATATATATATATATATATATATATATATATATATATATATATTTATATATATATATATATATATATATATATATATATATATATATATATATATATATATATATATCATGAAGTCACCCTTCATAAACACCAGCATCAACTGCTTGGACCCATAATAAAAAGTATAAATGACATAAAGGCTCAATAGAAAGATATGTTCGTGTGCATTGCATAAGGTGTCATTATGACATTCAAATATATTTTCTCTACCAGAATTTAAGAAATATCCATCAGTGCAGTTTGCCTATCTGGCGGGAATATATACACGCTAATTCTAATTAGTATTATCCGGAAGCAAATGTTATATATGTGCATTTTGGGGAAGAATAAATATTAATTGTTTACGAAAACTGAAGATGAATTTTTTACTTTTAGTTGTATATTTCTATTTTAAGGTCAACATACAGAACGTATCAGATTTTCATGTTAATCATTAATAATAAATATTTAACACCAATTTAAAAGTATAAGGATATAATAGTTGCAGAACTCAAGTCAAAGTTGATTTTTTTGCAATATATATATATATATATATATATATATATATATATATATATATATATATATATATATATATATATATATATATATATATATATATATATATATATATATATATATATATATATATATATATTTGTGTTTCAGAACTAAATTTTGCATTTTTACCAAATTATCATATATCATATTTTAGTGTAAAGGACCTTGAAATATGAAATCAAGCCGAAGTTCTTTCCATAGATAATTCAGCATTTTGCTTTTAACATTCTAGGCAAATAAACAAAGCACCCTGCATTGGGAATCAGATTTCACTAACAAATTACTATTAATGCCTCCTTAGTCACTGTGCTCTGTTGCCAAATTACAAACAATCACACCCTGACGCTCAGATTATGCAGAATGAACAAGTACGTACTTTAAATCAACACAAAAAATCGCTAAATCTTATTCTTGAATCATGACTAAAAGGAGAGACGAAAGAATTCTCAAAAAGGACTGACACTGGACCGGAAGCAATAATTGTGAACCTATTACAGTTATTGTAGTTCTGTTTAATCTGATTCACCGCTTTATTTATCATATAGTTAGGACAGCAGTTAAACATAGTCATGGAACCAGGTTATAATCGATTGAACGAAAGCTTTTTGCTGCCGAAAGTGTAACAAATTACTGTTTTTCACGTACGTTCAAAGTTAGTCAATGTAAACAATACCAGAAAAATGAGAATTTGCAATCCATATGGGAATATAGGAAAATTTTAGAAGACACATCTATTGATGTTAATTTCGCATTAATATATTTGCTGAAAAAAAAATTGCTTCTACATAATTAAACCTATAAAATGTAGCTTTGCACTTGATGGTTATGTAAAAGAAATTCAAAGTACATATTCGTGTCACACATTCTTGTAAATAAGACTAACTTTCACAATCTACGAAAGTATGATTTAATAATGTGACATCATGAACTAAATTCTAAGAGAAAATTATTCGTTATTTACATTATTGCTTTTTTACTGATTTCAAATTTTCTATTATAGTTGCATATTTTGGATGGGCTGCTTGATGAATGCATTCACTACAACAGGTAAGCATTGTTCTGACTTGTATTGGACACTTGGAATATATGTATACCCTGCTACTTGCATACGTCGTCACCAAATTATACGCGCTTAACCTTTCCAAACCGTCATTTTTACATATGTTTTCATACTTTGCTTAACCACCTTATGGAAACTTAATACATTTTCATGTCATGATTTAAACCTAAAATAGAACAATCAAGATATGATTCAGAGCATGAGTATTTAAAAGTCTCACATGGTATTATTAAAAGATTAGCTTAAAAGGAAGTATAAATAGCTATAACATTCATTTTTCGATCTGGTAGACAAGTCCAGATCGGTTGAGTGTACAAGTTCAGGAAAGGCATTCAATCGATAAATAGTAATTGTCCATCAATAAATGGTCATTTTCCATCAATAAATCTTCATTTTCCATCAATAAATTTTCACTAGGGAACGAATCAAATATATGGTTTTCTTATCAGTATGGAACAACCAAACAATCAAATGTTCATGGGATAGGATAGTTGTATCTTGAAAGCCTGTTGCTTAAGCTGATGGCTGATGGCATTGGTATTATCACAAGGCCATATACAATATTTTGAAAATTTAAAAATTGAATTCGGAACGCCGATCACCCTCTCAGATCCAAACATCCGTTATGCCATTCTAATCCAACATTAAGTTGCATCAATAATTACCGAGATACCTACATGCACCATTATTTAGAAAGGTTATTTTGGTAATTATTTTAGAATAAGGATCTAAAATAATGAACAATATTCAATTATTAGTCTTATTGAGATTTTAAAAGCAACCGCTGCATTTTCTTTAAATTTCTTGTTTCATTTCATGAAGCCATGTGTGAGATTATTTAATTTAATAATTGTATCAATATTATTTATTGATTACCATCTTAATGTTTACCATAATCATCAATCTCCAAACTATTTATGTATGAACTGCACTTAACGTACAACCTAATAATTGCATTTCTTCTCTTCATAGGTCTACTATTTAGCCCGTAGTTCATATATATATATATATATATATATATATATATATATATATATATATATATATATATATATATATATATATATATATATATATATATATATATATATATATATATACATATATACATATATATATATATATATATATATATATATATATATATATATATATATATATATATATATATATATATATATATATATATATATATATATATATCCTTAATACTTGATGTACTTGCATAATTCTAGATCAACGGTACTCAGTATTCTATCGATTCAGGCTTATTGCATACACCTCTCTAAAAGAGTACGTTTTGTGTGGCTATAGGAGTAATTCAGTCTCTCCCATATATTATTTGGGAGTAACCGTATTCTTATGAATTTTTCAAGACTGGCAGTATAAGTGTAATTTTCGTTTATTCTTTGGTCATCTCTGTGTTATTCTCTCAGATGTATTGATAAATAATTGATCTAATTAAACTTAAATCCTACAGACAAATTATTGAAGAATCGCAGACCTGCTTTAATTTTTTCTGTTTAGGATTTGTTTGCATAAGAACAGAGAATAAAATAATATGAAATTAAATGGTGGTAGATATCAAATAGATTTTAAAGGCAGCCCAAAATATCCTGTGGTCCTCTGCAGTAATCATGCACTACATAGAAGAATGGGGAAATGTACGCGTTAATATTCAAATATGAGTAAAATATGTTTAAAACTCCACAATTACGTTTTGATCAATAATACCATATTGTTGTGCCAATTGGAATTTGCGCAGGCATAACATTGATTATTCAGTATGTCCCGACGATTCTGCCTCTCGCATACCCTTCTTTCCATTTTATAACTAATGTGTTCACTTTTTTAATAAAGGTTCTTCTGATGTTCAAATATGGTTAAGATTTATGACAACTCTAACTGTATTCTGCATTTAAATGTTCTCAAATGCAATGTGTAGTTATTTTTAAAAGCCCCTGTTGATTTTTGGAAAAGTCTTTAAAAGGATATAAGGAAATCTGTTTAAAACTTTATTTTTAAAGAAACGATGGCGAATTATGGCCTTTGTTTGGCATTTTTGGACAATTATTATTGCTTTAAAACATGTGTTATGTTATTGCATATCATTAGACAAATCGTGGCATTCAATATAGGATGTCCGTTCAAATTCTCTTATAATAAGTTGTTTAAACCAATGCTGCCTTACCATGTGTCTGAGTAAACTAAGAATCGTTTACAAGAGTTTAATTTATGGCTGTATATAGAGTGCCTTGTCTTGTGTCTGATTCAACTACGGTCTTTTAAATGATTACGGACTGTTGCTGGATACAGTGTACCTTGCTCTGCGTCTGGTTTAACCAGAGATTATTTGCATGCGTACGCATTGTTGCTGGACAATGGGTATCTTAGTATGAGTTAACCAAAAACTGTTTATATGATCACGGGGTGTTGCTGGAGTTTACCAGGGACAATTTATGTGAGTACTGGCTGTTGCTGATAAGGTGTACCTGATTGGGTATGAGTTAAGCCGGAGCTATCTACATGAGTTCGGAATGTTGCTGGATAAAGTGTGCCTTATAGTGCCCGAGTTAAGCAAGGAATATTTACATGACTAAGCTCTGTTGCTGAATAAAGTATGCCTTATACAATACAAGTCTCACTTCATGTTTTTCCTCATTACTCTCTCTCATAGTACGTGCAAAGTTTAATAATCTTGGAAAAATTCTGTAATATAGTTAAGGAAAAATTCTGTAATATAGTTAACTTTCTTCTGCCTTAAGGTTATGAAAGGGACTTGCTGTAACTCACAATTGCAGTTTTAAGTCTGGTTCGAATACTAATTGTTAAAATATCACTTCCAACCGATTGAGTAATTTATGGAAATAATGCCACCAAGTCTACTTCATAAAATAATTTATGCAAACAAAAGTTAAATTTTGGCTTGTCTACCGATCTTTTAGCATGCAAAATTTTACCCCAAAGTCTTATTGGTCTACTTAGCCCAGCATGCTAAAATCTCCCCTAGGTATTATTTGTCTAGTTAGCCTAGCATGCTAAAATATCCCCTAGGTATTACTTGTCTAGTTAGCCTAGCATGCTAAAATCTCCCCTAGGTATTACTTGTCTAGTTAGCCTAGCATGCTAAAATCTCCCCTAGGTATTACTTGTCTAGTTAGCCTAGCATGCTAAAATCTCCCCTAGGTATTACTTGTCTAGTTAGCCTAGCATGCTAAAATCTCCCCTAGGTATTACTTGTCTAGTTAGCCCAGCATGCTAAAATCTACCCTAGGTATTACTTGTCTAGTTAGCCTAGCATGCTAAAATCTCCCCTAGGTATTACTTGTCTAGTTAGCCTAGCATGCTAAAATCTCCCCTAGGTATTACTTGTCTAGTTAGCCTAGCATGCTAAAATCTCCCCTAGGTATTACTTGTCTAGTTAGCCAAGCATGCTAAAATCTCCCCTAGGTATTACTTGTCTAGTTAGCCAAGCATGCTAAAATCTCCCCTAGGTATTACTTGTCTAGTTAGCCTAGCATGCTAAAATTTTCCCTAGGTATTACTTATCTAGTTAGTCTAGCATGCTAAAATCTCCCCTAGGTATTACTTGTCTAGTTAGCCTCATCTAATAAGCCTTTAATGATTTTTCTCTTCACAATAACATACAAGTATATCAGACAAATTGATGTGTGTGCTTCGGACGCATTCGTTAGATACAGATATATTTCTATGGATTTTCATTTAAAATGAAGCTTACGTCTTTCAGGGACCCCTTGGTTAATATGTCCCGGCCTTCTTTTTGTCGCTGGAGGTGGCTTCGTCTTCATTCTTACTAGTAGTCAGGTAAATACGACCGTAATTTGTTTTTTACTGACCATGATGACAATATTCAATAGATGCTTTGAAAATACTCAGAACAATTAAAATAGCAAGATAGCTAATTTATCAGCAATTTATTGGCATTTTATAACGTAATTATGTCTTATTGGGCCTGTCTTGGAACTTTTCTGGCTAATCGAGAAATCTTGTTTGCCTCAAAATTTTATGTTTTTCGTATCAAAGATGATGAAAATGCGACAATATTTTGCAGGTCGCAAATCTATATTCCAAGCGATCATCGACAGTTTTAGGTACTCTCAATGGCCTTATGGACTCTTCATCAGTCATACAGCAGGCCGTAAAGGTAAGCATTGGATCCTTGGGACTTACCGATCTGCAATATTGTATTGTTGAAGTTTTCTCATGTTTCAATCGATCAAAGCTTTAGTTTGATGGGTAGAAATTTTTCAGTGCCAAACAAAATTTATCGACTTTTCTTTGCAGTCATTTTCCTCTTAAAAGTGATCTTGCGGATATTAAATTTCAAAGTTTTAACACAAAGCCACTAATTCTTTTGCAGGCAGATTTAGTGCACATATCTATCTACCTTGCTTCGTATGTGTGTATATGCGTATACATGCAAAATTAATGTGTAGTTACGTTCTAGTTTGCCAGTTTTGCTCAACTACTTAAGAGTTTTCAATGCAACGTGCTTAATAATTTCCACATTACAAAATACCATAGCATTAAAACCTTCAACAAGTGGAATTCAAAATATGACGGACGTTTAATGATACGTCGTGTCTCTGTTTAACAGCTGGCATATGGAGTAGGAATAAAGAGACAGATTGCATACTTCTTCATTCTCGGAATATCAGGAATGTCGCTGCTTAGTACCTTTATCTTCTTCCCAAAAGCTTTCATAAAGAGGAAATTTGAGACCAGAAAAAAGAAGTCCCAAGGTGAGCTGCGTTCTCGTGTATATACATTCTATACTCCTCTATGATTGTTTAAGAGGTGAATCCACATTCTTAACACTCATTTGATTGATTCAAACCTAGATCCACATTATTAAAACATTTATGTTTGTCTTAGTTCTGGTCTTTGTATCTAAGTACAACTCGTATTTAGCTTAATTGTAAGTATGAGATTTTACTAAACACTTTGTCTTTCATTTAAAGTAAAGGGTAAAATTTCTTAATAAATTCACCTTTTGAAATGAAAAGAGCTAGATTATTTCACAGTTGTCTGAGTTTACTTCCTGTCAGTCTTTACAGCAAAACCTAATAAAAGGCAATCTTTTGAAGATTATAAAAGTAGCATTATATTAATATAAAAAGAGTGACACATTCAAAATGATTCGAAACAATTTTTTTCAGAAGAGCTGGCTCAGAAGTCCAGAGAAGAAATAAATCATGAATATGGAAATATCCGGTTGTACCTCTGTGACCCTTTGTACATTTCGCACGTTGTCTGGTTTACGATCCTTTACTTCCGGTTCAATTATTTCATTGGAACAGTCAATTCATATATTAACATTGTTACACACCATAACACAGGAAAAGGTAAAATAAAATTCAGAAGCACTTGCAATCTCTCTCTCTCTCTCTCTCTCTCTCTCTCTCTCTCTCTCTCTCTCTCTCTCTCTCTCTCTCTCTCTCTCTCTCTCTCTCTCTCTCTCTCTCTCTCTCTCTCTCTCTCTCTCTGGATTAGAATTTTACGTTAAAGGATATGATGAACAGGTTTCAATAAACTTAAAAAATATAATAGTTGGGGCAAGGAATACTTGTGATTGACAAAGTTGCTACATGCCATAAATGTACTTCTCAATATGAGATTTTTCATTTTGTTGCTCATCGTCTTTCAGACAACATTAATTTTATCAGATATATGGATAGTTAATATGATACATGACCATGTTTTAGTTTTAAAATTAGATCCATGAAAATTTGTATTCTATTCATTAAAACTGAGGAGAGCTTGCCTCGCATATAATGCAAGATTCTTATTAGGTTAATGAATGTTACAACTTTAGTTTGGCTTGTGGTGTCTGTTAAATGTTTAGATATAAAACAGTCGCTACGAAGGCGGGACAGTTGTAATGTATATTGGAAAATGGACCTGCAACACTAAATAAAGATCATGATTAGTGTAAATATGAAATATACTCACCAACTCATGTATTGTGTATATTGTTAAATTTATGTGGTCGTTGTGGGTCACATGAGATATCTTAAGTGGATGTGGCGATATGGGGGTCATAGGGAAAATCATGTGTTAGAGTGATTCATAAGTTTAATGTGGGAATGTTAGAGTATTAATTAGCATATGTTATGTGAGATTTCATCCATTCTTGTTCATTTCAATGTTTTCTTCTGGTAGTTGTTATAGATCTTTCGATAAAATACAAGACGTTTTGGATATTGCGTATTGTGTAGTAAATGATAGATAGCTATTCTCATGTTAATTACAGTATATTCTTATACATTTCGGAATGTAATTGAAAAGCGGGTATTGGATTTTATGTGTTGTGTGTTTGAATACTAATACAAAAATGGGTACTTGAATATATATGTGGTGCATAGGAGTCTAATCAAAAGTGGGTGCTGGATTGCATATGTGATGTGATTGGACAGTATTTAAAAAGTAGGTGATGAGTTGTAATGTAGGAATTGTGTGCTGGATTGTATATCTAGTGTATTAGATTTTATATAAAATTTTACCATTACAGGTCTCTATCACACAGTAGTAATAGTAATACAAAAATAGGTACTTGAATATATGTGGTTAATTGGATAATTAGTCAAAATTTGTGTTGGATTGCATATGTGATTTGTTTAGACAGTATTCAAAAGGTAGATGATGGGCTATAATGAAAGAATGGTGTGCTGGATTGTATATCTAGTGTATTAGATTTTATATAAAATTTTACCATTACAGGTCTCTATCACATACATGTTTCAACATAGAAAATTCCATAACAAACACAATATTAGCAATTGTTCCATAGGCATATTGGTCCCCATAAATATTGCTGACATCATAAACACTTATGACTTATAAACCCACTTTAACATAGTATTTCCAGTATGACTCCATCTAACTCCCATATTACCCCCAATACAACATACAGCTATTAATGCAAGAGCGCTTACTATTGAGCAAATACTTTCTTCGCGATCCTGTATTTAAACCGATGTTTCCTCTGTCTTCAAGGTCCATTCGCCAGGAGTCATTGTCATATGAACATTTGTTTTTTAAAAACGAGCAAATGCTACAAATTACTTTTCTATAATCATGAAAGTATAATTTCCTGCTTGCGTTGGTTTTTTTTTTGTTTTACATTTGTGTGACTCCTTAGTACTTGTTTCCAAGCCAAATTATTGGTGTTTACACTACCGTCACACCGAGTATAAAAAACATCAACCCAAACACCCAATAGAAAGTAATATATTAATTATATTATTTCTGCTTCAAATTGCTAGACACATACTTATTATAATTTAAGCACAATGACTTTAGTTAATTATTTAGGACTGTCCATATTTTGAAACTATGTCTCTTGAAAATTGTCAACTTTGATTCCAACACTAATAAAGGTGTTATTTACCTTGTTTGAGATGTATATTCCCATAATTAGGCAAATAATCATCTCAATCGAAAAAAGCCTCAAACATAATCGTAAACACAAAAAGAAAATGCAATGAGTTTGATACCTTATTAGGTCATGTTGAAATTAAATTTACTTTAATGAACAATAATTATAACAGTTTTTATTAAGTTCTTATACATTTAAGAATTATGAATGATAATCAATAATTGAGTTGTCGTTTTATCCATGTCAATACACGGACCTTACGAAATTTGATAACTCATTTTGCATTATACCTTAAGAAAATGATTAAGACGAAAAAAAAACAGAATCTAATGATTCACAACATTGATAGAAATAAATATTGTCTAAACTTCGTATCAGTTAATATGATTATTAATGTCTAAATATATATCTTGCACAGTAGTTCAAGATGCACTTTTTCAAAGTTTTATTGTTTAGATGCAGATATGCCTTTGTATTGCATGTATATTTTATCTCTGATCAAATATTATACTATGATTTTATTGCAGTCAGCTACTTCACAAATGTCCTGTCTTACACTATGCTTTGTGGTGTGATCACATCGCTCTGTGCTGGCCTTATGTACGACAAAGGGAAAGGAAAATATTCAAGTGAGGATATTTTGTGGATAGTTTGTATCACAAAACAGTTAACATAGTCAGCGTTCAAGACATATAATATTGAAATGCACATGATACGATTCTATTTCTAAGGCAAAGCATTTACTTATTTGAGAATGCTGGTATAAATCGATTTGTATTTGATTAGTTTTAATCAGGCTACAAACTTAATTGATAATTTAAGTTAGTACAATTATCGAAATGATCACATTCTCTTATACAAAATTCGTTCTGTAGAAAGTGCAATGGTGTAAGCGTAGCTCATCCCTAATAATTTCCACTGATGCATGGTAAACCAATCTATAGAAACGTAGTTCATCACTGGTCATTACCATTAAGGTATGGTACAGTAATCTACAAAAATGTAGCTCATCCCTACTCATGTCCACTGATGCAAGATACACTAAACATAGTTCATCCCAAGTCATTTAATTGATGCATAGCACACTAATCTACATCAAAATAGCTCATCCCTAATCATTTTCACTCAGGCATAGTACACTAATCAACATAAACGTAGCTCATCCCTAGTCATTTTCATTGATGCATTATACACTAATCTGTATAAATGTAGTTCTTTCCTAGTCATTTCTACTTATGCATTGTACACAAATCTAATTAAACGTTGCTCATCCCTAGTCATTTTTACTATGCATGGTACACTAGTCAACATTAGTAGAGACATATGTTAAATTAACATGGAGGACTTTTAAAACATCTAGATTAAGTGTGGCACTACCACTTACTCAACTTCTACTTGTTTACCATTTATGTTTTCATATGCTCAAAATTGCAGGTTGTATTTCTGAGATTAAACGGAAACTAATGCCTGCCCTTATTCCTATGCTGATGTGCACGACCTTACAAACGATCCTGTCTGGCCTTGTGTTTGTGCCCAATGAAAATGTCTTATACGTCTCCTTCATAGTGTTTACCATCTTCCGATCCTACCTATTTAGCGTTGGTTTGACCTTCATTGCAGAGATGTAAGTTCGATATGTTTTGTTCATCCATATGTTGCCAATTAGATTACATTGCAAATTGGAACACTAATAACTAATGAAGATTATTCTTACATTTGATTTATGTCATTATTTTTACAAATAATTTGTTTCGTTTTGTGTTGCTGTTGATTTTGTTCACTGCATAGAAGCAGAGGTTATAATGCACGTTATTTTAAAGGCATTCAAGTAGCACGCATTATTTCTGCAACGTCAACCGTCCATAATTTATTAATTAATATATTTTCATAATAATTTTAGGTACACGCATTTAGTACTCTGAGCTAGGTATAATTATTTGTGTTGGATGTTTGGGTCATGTATTGTTGTGCATGGCGTGAATAACTAATATAATACTTTGAACGGCTTACTGAGAATTCATAAAAATGTGAAGCAAGAAAACCCATTCAAGTGTGAATTTAGAACTTTTTGATGTTTACTTATTAGGTGTTTAAATATAATTTACTTGCATTTTATTCGCAGAGTTTGCTCTTTTCTGAAACCATTGATTCGAGGTCATTGGAAATATTGGAACAAAAAGCTTTAAGCATATATTTGTTTCACACATGTGATATATTTTCTAGACAGTGAAAGCCCTTAGAATCCAACAAGACACACATTTGTGGAAGATAAACCCATTAGAATCATCAGCCACATTAGTTTCACAGAAGAATCGATCCAAGTAGTCACCGATCTGTGATTTCTTTAGTAGCAATTACAGTCTGATGCTGCTTTTCAAATTGTATTTGCTTATCCCTATATATATATATATATATATATATATATATATATATATATATATATATATATATATATATATATATATATATATATATATATATATATATATATGTATATATTTCCGTTGTTGCATTTTATAATATTTGACAATGATGATGAGATAGAATCCTTCATTGGTATTTTGATTTCGTTTGGGTTGACAAAATTCGTGGTAACAAGCATCTAATCATAGATATCTTACATCTTGGGAAATATTATGATCGCGGTTTCTGATAATTGAAATAGAAACTGGATTATTGGACTAAATTTAAGAAACTGTTCAACGTAGAGAAAATACGACCCCAATACATTGATTATGGAATAAAGGTATCCGTTTCAGGTTTCCAACCCACGCATTTGGAACTTTATACTCTGTAATGTTAGCATGTGGTGGAGTAGGATGTCTCGTGCAATTCGGTCTTTACAGATGGGCGCAAAGTTATGACAGTGCCTTCACCCATGTAAGTTTGCTAAACACTGGCAAAGTTAATGTATAATATAATGACGTTCACACGGATGGACGAAGAAGTAGATGATCAGGTAGGAGGATGCTAGTCGAAAGGGGATGTGAGTAATTTTGCTCAGATTTTAGGACAGAATATCTATCAACATCCTCTGAAATTAGATAAACTAAATTGAAATTAAGCCTGCCATCTTCGTAGGCTGTGAAAAAAGGCTACGTAACAAACATCTTCAGTTTTAGACGTTAACACAATAGCTGCATCTTTATATATATTCAATTGTTTCTTATGCTTATATCATACGATTTACCTTGCAGAATCAACCAAGAATTAAAATAGTTTCTTCCAAGGGACGAAAATGAAACAACCGCGTCAACGATATTGACAATAAGCCTTTAAAAGTATTTCAAATGCCTTTTAATGCTTGCATTGTCTTCTTAAACAAATTTTAATCAAAATAAATATACATAATTGCACTATTGAGTTTTATTTCTAACTATTTCGACGAAAGGTATAACCTGCTGTTTTACATACCTTATGTAAGTTTGTTTACAGGTATGTGCGCTTGTAACGTCCCTTACATTGTTAAATTCTAGAAATTGAAACTTATTTCATGAATAGCATTATGGATATAAATGACGTCCATAATATCAGAAATGCATTAATACTTGGAGACCCCGTTGCGTCGTACCTTGAAAATTTTAGACATTCATCATCTATAACTATCCTAACAGTTACAGTGCAATAATCAATTGAATCCATGTGTGTGAATACTATTTGTGTATCCAGCATGTCCAATGTGAATATTCTCCAAACTCGTTCTTAGACCAAACTCATAGCTTTCAAAATGTTCAGATTCAAACACTTAAAATAGTTTTGAATTATAGAAAATGAAATGGCAAATCAACGACCTTGACCAAAGTAGTCCCAGAGGGTGTGTACAAAGGCATATGTTGATGTCCTATACCACAATATGGAATATATTTATATCCCAACATACTAGCATACAGTCGGTAAGAACATGAAAGGTTAAATTCACGTGTTATCAATATTTGCACCCGAGTGTGTTCCACGGGGTCATATCTTGAACACTCTGGAGATCCAAACCCTGTAACTATAAATGCACTTATAGGAAGGCGCTTTCAAGAAGTACGGACGATACTACCAACATTGCAGCACATATATATATATATATGTTAAAATTTGCATGCAATTAATAAGCTTTAAAAGTGAGTGCCTTGAGAGCTTCAGCAAAGATAATACATAATTATCTTCTTGAACCAGTGTTAGCTATGTATTGTCAACTATAGAAAAAGTCCTTCTCATTAACCATTCTTCATATGGAACGGCTTTGGCAAAGAATGTTGTATGGTAACTGCCCTGTATAGAATTTAAGAAGGTAAATCACACTTAAAAAGTAGACCGAAAATCCGTCTTGATAAATATATTATAAAAGAATTAATATTTAAGATGAAAAGTCAGACTACAAAATTAGAGCTTAAAAGTAAGATTGATTCTTGAAAATAAGAATAGTTAATATGTATGGGATAGTATACAAGAAAATGCTGTCAAAAATATTTAAGATTTCCATGAAAATGCGGGGCTCATCGGAAGCATTAACATGTTCAATCATAATCTCCTTTCAGGTCAACATTTTGATGCTAATTCTGAGCACACTTGCATTCATCCATCCCTTAATCCTCTTGATTAAATGCCATCAGAGCAATAAACAGGTAGGCTATTAAGTTCTAATTGGGACGGTAATGTGGTGCGAGCAATGCAGTTCATGTTGTGATTGTAATGTCGTAAGAACAATAAACAATTACGATTGATAGTCAAGTTTTTATGGGAATGATAGTCTTCCAGGTTTCGATTCTCAGAGGCATCTTTACATCTTTTCCTGTGGTAGTATTTAATGTAAAATATAACTGAGTTATATTATTTTATCACTCAACGATGCTATGTTACATACAGTCTCTTACATAATCAAATAAGGTCTAGAGTTTTTGTCAACTTAGATATAATGAGATGGGTTCATTTACACATTCTAAAATATTTGCTTAAAGATAAAAAACGCTAATCCAGATAAAATAATTTTTGAGAGATTGGTATATTTCGGATATCCTTTACCAATCAAAAATGATAATAGTTCGCTACAGGATAGTCTTACTAATGAGAAGCAAAACCAGACTATCTTACTGTGTGTTTTCAAAAGCAGACAGTCGATCAATATGCTTGCAAACATGCGCTCAATAATGATCCTAAACGTGTCCAAGGAATACTGATTTTAGCAAGTATTGAAATTCGGAAAATAAACTTTGCCAGAGATGACTATGTCAGCTTCTGTAAGTGTAAAATATAATTATAACTCATCCAAAATATATTTCAAAAATCAACAGATCGTCATTTCGTTTTTTTTATGTTTTTGTGTTAACTTCACTTCGCAGTCCAATTTTACAACTCTTTGGTGCTAAAGTAATACAATAAAAGTGAATTCATCAAGTTTAGGATAATTCGTCAAAGACAAACTTATTGCGTATAACAACTGGTGAAAATTTAAGATGCATGTGCAGTTTTGTGAATCATATACGAAAATAATCGTAACAGTTCTATCATACATAGAACATCATAGAATATTGCGAATGAATTCCATGCGAATGAATTCCATGCGAATGAATTCCATGCGAATGAATTCCATGCGAATGAATTCCATGCGAATGAATTCCATGCGAATGAATTCCATGTGAATGAATTCCATGCGAATGAATTCCATGCTAGTGCAACAATATTCATGAATGAGATGAGGTCGTTATGTATCACACAGGAATCTAGAATAGATGGCCAGCACGACGGAGAGACGCAAGCGGGCAAATTCGAAAAATGGAGGTTCCTGTGCTACTGATCAATTCTGATCCATTTAATTGTATAGTGTGGTCAATGACGAGATGGCTGTCCGTAACCATCATGGCGACGGGAAGGTCAGAGGGGGATCGCCAGATAAAGATCCTACCCATAGACCCGGACAGACCTTATCCACGAAAACGGGCCTTGCATAATGGCGATTTTTTCCGTCATGCTACAACTGAAAAGGCCTGAAAATTTTGCAAATACTGTCCCAAGGGCTGGAAGACCATGGTGAATGCTGTTGTTAGGAAGAAGTGCAAAACAGATGCAAGCTGTCAACCAGCAAATCTTCGCGGTTGCAACTGTCAATGTGGTATTTTAGTCCGTAAAGTCTCAGCACGAGAAAACTAGAAACTGTTTGACAGTGTCTACGAGGAGATATAATTGCAATTTAACCAAACAAATGTAAAGTGATATAATAAGTTTAAACGTAGAAATCGTGAATGTCATTTTAAGGGTATGCTATAGACTTGGCTTTTTGCCACAATTTTTGTTCTCTATTGCAGGTTTGTGACCCTGGAAAGACGAACGAACCTGATATAAAGGAAGAAGTGATCTCTGTCTAGTGAAGTATAATAACAGGATAAAATGTTTACACATTCAGTGAAAATTTTGTAACTTGGCACATTTCGTATTGTTTCGGATTTTATTAGATACAACCAGAATATAACAAATGGAATGATACATGATGGTGATACACGTGGATAAAGCTGTGCATTATAAACTACGATGTTAATCAGAAATAGTCATGTTATTCCAGAGTTATTTTAAATTACTTGTCCAATGTCACTAATTTTCCATTTGTATAGCATTTAAAAAACAATCAAAGTAACACGGTATGTTCAACAGATGCTCTGGTCAGCAGCAATGTAAACTGTTTACTTCTATTTCAGATTTATAAATATATGGTGCTTGATTGATGATAGTGAGACTAATAACAACCTTAAAAACAACATATTGAAATTAATTTGCTATTCGAATGGCAAAATGTAACAAAAATAACAAGGAGTCAAAAATCATTTACGGACACAACAAACGTTAGGTCTTCAAGCAATTTGCTTTATTAAAAATATGGTATAACGTCTACTCAAACATACCATCATTTTGTTTATTTCTTGTTTTCATTATCATGTCACATTTAAACTAATTAAAATCAGTTTTGGTTTTCATAACTAGCTTCTTTTAAACAATAAATTACTTTTAGATAGTTTCCAAACAGTTAACTCTTTATCCACTTGAAATCTCTTAATATTTTCTTTAATTTGTTTGGTGTCTCTGGTGTTCAGATTAGAATGAAATAGTTGATGTTTACAATATATACATACCACCTGACCTATGTTACAATAACCTTTTTCCGAAAATAAATACCACATCATTTTTATTGAAAATACCTTATGCTGTACACAATACCAGGTGTGTTTAGTCAACATATATCAGATAAACCATCATTTTTGATTGGAAAACCAATGTTCTCAAATGAAATCCATGTAAATATGCTCTTACAAATAATTGTTGTATATACATTTAATCTGTAACCATGGACAAAAATTAGTTACCTGATATATACAAATGATCATTAAAATCTGCACTTATTGCCATCCGAATCCACTACTCTTTTCTTAAAGTGTCAGATATCATAATCATCTACTAAAATTCACATAATTAATAAGTTTAGTTATCTTGTTTTTTATATCTTGAAATATATTGAAAAATCGTATTTACCTTGTTCACGGATCCTTCACTTTTATATGCTGTACTAAGAAGAAAAGAAACTTTAGTAATCAAAGCTTCAGGCTAAAACTTATTGGAGGTAGTTAGTGAACATTAGTGATTTTGGCATTAATCTGTGTTTATAACAAGGTATATATCTTTGTACTTCCTTAGTATCATACAGTGTAATGCTTCAATAATATTATTCCATCCATCTATGCTAAGATGAATTTATATCTTCTCTTTGTTGTTTGCATTATACACTTCTAGTGTGGGTAATAATAAAGTATACGTATCATCTTGTGCGTCTCTTTTGGTCTCTTTGCATGCATCACGATTATAGCGTAGGATAAAGTAATGGAGATGAACTGTGGTAATACCTAAGCATATGTAATCATACAAATTAACTGTACGAACCAAAATGTTGGAAAACCGTGCAGCCATCAACAAGAAACTGGGCTCATTCCACAAAAAGTGCTTTAGGAGAATATGATGCATTTTTTGGCCTAACTTGATGAGAAATATTGAAATTATGACACCATGCAATGCATGGCCTTTATGGAAAAACAATAAACAGATGGATATGGATTGGCCGTGTCGTAAGGAATCGTACAGTCCATCATAGGGGACATTAAATTAGGGACTGATTGACAATGGTGTTACGATCTACAGTTTCAACACGTCTATGAACTCTGCATTGCAAATAATTATTCAAAACTAAAAAAAAACTGTTTTATTTTGGAAATATTTAAGTCAAACAAACATAAACTTCAGTACGCGCTTAGCAGAGTGTAAAAATACCTATATGTTCAGACTGTGTATTTATCATTCAGAGGTATTTTAAATTCAAGTAGAAACGTAATGTGTGTTTATCTGGCATCATATTATACCTGCAAAAATTAGTGTAACAAATGGATAAATAAATAAAAACTAGTGAAGATACAAAACCTACACAAACACAATATGATTGAGCCAGCATTACATTGAATGAAACTTTATAAAATACATTAGGCTCGCAAAACAATTGATCTAATTAGGTGGGAGAGAATAACTCCATTTACGTAAAAAATGTGAATTTATCTTTCCTTTTTGTAAACCCAAAAACCGGGTGATAGCCGTAAAGTCATATTTTGAGCGATATGTTAAAATATTAAAAGAACGCAAGGAATAAACATCGTTAAGTTCAATAACTAGTACGCATTACTCCTGTCTTTGTCCTGAAATAGACTTTGACAAACATACTTAAAAAAGTATCAAATTAATTAGAGGGTTATGTATATATGATACTGAGACTATGTATTTAGATACAAACTGTTTAAAGTTTTAATGTTTTTTTGTGATGACTATGCTAACTGGCACGGATCTCAATGAAATGGTTCTGGCAAGATAAATGACAGCATCTCTTTGCTAGTGTTCTTATAGGCATCTGACAGGTCGAAATGAACATGAATAAGTTAAATGTGTTTATCTCTGATTGCGGTTCAAATGGATTCAAAAATATCTCATTAATTGTTCAAGTAATACAAACGGTTCATAAAAGTAAGATACCTTTATCCAGTGAACAAACTTTTGGTTCACACAATCATCAGAGATTTGAGGCAACATAATATGGTACTAACATATTAACATCCAAACACATTGTGGCTGGAAATATTTCAGTTCTGGATGAAAACATAGCTTATCGAGTTAAATTGTCGACTGATGTGACAAATGATGAATTATCATATCCAAAACGACAGAAAGGAGAAAAAATTAAATGTTAGTTTAGAATTCTGATTTCCATACCATGACACACATAAATAGATCATCAACCAACACTAAAACTCTTTAACAAACAATCTATCCAAAACAACTTATCACCTGATCAAACATTCTGCTGAGATCTTCGGTAAATATTTTCAAGACACAATACATTTTGTCAATACAGTGTTTCAATTTGGCTAGGAGAGTGGGAGTAACGGAGATGGTTTTCTTGAATATACGCACAGGCACACACAGACACAAACTCAAATATATATATATATATATATATATATATATATATATATATATATATATATATATATATATATATATGCAGAGAGAGAGAGCGAGAGAAACAAAGAGAGAGAGAGTAAGGGAGAAATTTATAAATATTTACCAGACAGAACAGAAAGTGCTATCCCTGGATTCTTTAGTAGAATATTGATACCAGTGGGCAGAAATAATAATTTAATACAAACAATACTATCATACAAGATAGAGAAATGACATTCATACTCAACGGAGTTTCGAACCTATATCTGCGTGTAAATGGCACCCATCGTCTTGCCTGCACGCATCAGTCCATACACCGTAACGAATAAGCACTTATGGCCATAGTACACAATTAATTTCACTATATTGTCTCTACATTTGTTTCTCAGTACTGAACATTCCACTGTGTGACAATCAATACAAATCGTATGTTAATCTAAAATACCTTCAAAAATGACTTTACGGTGAAGTTCTTGTCAAGGTTTGACCTGCATCTTTTTGAGAGGCTGAATTGTAAATAAACACCAGGCAACGGAACACAGATTTCACTTCCGGATCATCACCATGACCTTATTACTCAATGTGCACTGTGGCCGAAATACACACAGACAATCACATCATAAGCTCACATTTTAAAGAATAAACAATTGCCTTTAAATCCGTACCAAGAATGCCAAAATCTGACTCTAGTATCACCACCAAACTTTGACAGGAAAAAGTGATCTAAAAATAGACTATGACTACATTTGTGGGTACTGAACAGGATTTTATTAATTGTGTACTGATTTCTGAAAGGGTCAATGTTGTTGTCAAACTTTTATATTTGCATTTTATTTTGCATGCCACTACTATTTCAACTTCATGCATAAAGTCTTTTGAAATTTCCTTGCAAGTAAAACACGTAACAGCTATCAGAAAGTGTGTAGTGCTGGTGTACTATAGGGTGTAATTTGAGATCCAATTGTTCTTAAGAAACCAAAACTAAATTTGCTATGTCTTCCTTAATTATAGGAATTTTTCAATGCAGTAAAAACCTAATTGTAATACTTGATAAGGCACGTCTGAAAATATTCTTGAATTTAAAAAAAAAATTATATATTAAATTTTAATAAAAATTTAAATAAATATATAAATTTTTAAAACTATTTATTTTACAAAAATTAAATTTACATACAAGTTATGACATTCAGTTTGACAAATTTAAGGCAGAAAAGTTGATTAATGAATGGTGTTTAAAACAAATGGTAGTTTAGGTCTGTACAACTGATAATATTAATCCCAGGGGTACTGAAGCATGATAGCGCACTATGATTTTGACTGCAAATTGCAATATGCCTATTTAGATGCATTTAGGTGTACATACTAAATAAACACTGACAGGTGATATGTTCCGCATTTATTGTTTTAAGTACTTGAGCAGTTGTTTGCATAACTAATAGCCCACTCAAAATTTAAAGTTTTGATGGGACCACTACCATGTTTTATAGCAAATATGCATTCCATTTTAATGCCGATAACTACAAAAGTCAACAATGCCATATGAAAATACAGTTTCAGGGAAGTTCCACCTTACTTAAAAATGATGTGAATCTCTGTCATGAAGATCTAAGCCATGTCTTTGAGATGCTGTATATCAGTGTACTGATATGAACTCATCTTGGTCACTTAATAGCAGCAGACTGCACATGTCCTTATGAGACCCTGCTATCACCATTAGACTACTGGAGAGCTTCCAAAATGATACAACTCTAATACTTTGTTCCAGATACCAGGCGAGACCTGAAAAGATATAACATGTTTCACTTAATTCTAAAAAAACAACAGAAAGATGTAGGCAAATGAAGTTAAAATGTGTTAGATATGGTGATTTCAAAATAACATTCAGGTTGCAAATAGGGTTAAAAAAGGTAAACTTGATAGAGTGACACTCAAAGATGTAAAGCAATGGGCATGTATTAAAGTAGCAAATGCATCCTAAAAATAGATTGAGTTTCTACAAGCATATTTAGCCATTTACAGGTTAAATAACTAATCAGGTAGAGTATGTATCATAAAGTTTAAGGCAATATTGGAACAGAGAGGTTTGATCATTGGTGCAAACATTGATACATACCAGTATAGTGGAAAGTTAAATGACAATGTACCAAATTAAAATTTATTACTATATGCAATCCTATTCATGAAGGAAAAACAATTTTAGATATTGCCAGTGAATATAGCAAAATGTGGCCACACAGATCAACTATAGGTACCAATAGATCCTATATCATCAACTAAATGTGAAATTTTCATCCCGAATACTTGTAGACAAGGATGGATATTTGCATGTTTTGGACATATGCAATGTACTTGTTAAAATCACATGTGCAAACATGATTCAAATAATCTGTTTGAACAATTTTAGTTTAATTTTATGTGTCTTGGCTACCACATTATTAAGTTCAATGATTCAATGATTCAATGTAATCAGATGTCAGCTGATGCTGCAATACCGCCCTCTGTCAAAGTACTAAATTGAAATGTGTTACCATACAGAGGCATATTCATGATGAAAATAACATCCTGGGATATTTTAAGTGCACACAGTCAAAACAGATTCACTATCGGTACTATGTCAGCCTAACAATATCAACTTTCGATTCCAAACATTACAAAATATATGCACATTTGTTCATGTCAGCAATGTAACCATATTAAGATCAGTTGTAGAAAGTTAAATTCAAATAATCTGTTTGAATATTACTTATATAATCTTTAAAGTGTCAGATAACAAATATTATTAGTCATTAATAATGCATAAAGCAAAATGGATCATGAAAATTCTCACAATATCATCTGGGCCACAATGCCGCACTACATCAATCAACATCTTAAAGAAACTGAACACTAAAATGGAATGCATTCTGTGTTCAACTTACATCATTCTGCTGTGTTCTTACATGCAATGATAAATATACCTGGGTAAAGTATATCCCCCCCCGACCTTTATTTCATTCTCTGACAGCTTAATATGATTTTGTAGAGAACTTGAACAGGTTCTGGTATAAAGTCTTCATCTCTGTCCTCTCACTAAATACCCTATAAATATGTTTATAAACAATTACTGATAGCTATACAAGCAGATATGTGTTACTCAGGAAGTCACCCCATCATAAACACATAAATTAACTGTTTGGACCCCAAATAAATAGTTTCAATGACCTAAAGGTACAAAGCAAATTAGAATTTTGTCTTCATGTATTTTTAATGAGGGTCTTATTTTGACTATTAAAGATATTTTCTCTGAACATATTAGAAATATATCCATCATTTGAGCTTGTATATGGTGTAGCAGCAAATATATGCTGATATATTTTCATATCATTCCAAAGTAATATTATATATGTGTTTACTTGTTAAAAAAATATTTTTTAATTGTTTTCTAAATTTCATTTAATTTTTTAAAATTAAAATTATTTTTTTATTTTTAATTTCATTTTTATATTTTAAGTCAATATACATAACCTATTAAAATTTCATGTGTATGTCATTAATAATACAAATTTTATATCAGTTTCAAGGTTTTACTGACAGGCTACAGTACACAATTAATTTCACTATATTGTCTCTACATTTATTTCTCAATACTGAACTTTCCTCTGTGTGACAATCAATTCAAATCATATGTTAATCTAAAATACCTACAAAGATGACTTTACGGTTTAGTTCTTGTCAAGGGTTGACCTGCATCTTTTTGAGAGGCTGAATTGTAAACAAAACACTAGGCAACGGACCACAGATTTCACTTCCGGATCATCACCATGACCTTATTACTCAATGTGCACTGTCGCCGAAATACACACAAACAACCACACCATAAGCTCACATTTTAAAGAATAAACAATTGCCTTTAAATCCTTACCAGGAATGCCAAAATTTTCTCTAGTATCACCACCAAACTTTGACATGAAAAAGTGATCTAAAAATAGACTGTGACTACATTCGTGGGTACTGAACAGGATTTTATTAATTGTGTACTGATTCCATATAACCAAAAAATGATGGCACTGAGTTAGTGTTATATTAGCAGAGACACTCACATAACGCCCTAGCAAAAATTCTTATATATAATATATATATATATATATATATATATATATATATATATATATATATATATATATATAATCGCTCCAGATTTCTAATAAAGAAATCAAGGTATATAAAATTTTTTATTAAAAAGAAATATAGATATGTACCATACAGAAAAGACATTGTTATTCCTGGATTCTGTATTAGAATCTTTGATAATAATGGGAATAATTAAGAGTTTAATACATCCAATACTATTCTACAGGTGCGTGCAGTCAAGGCTATGGGTGCCATTTACTCGCTGACTTGCCTTTAAAACTTCGTTGAGTACGAATTTAATTTATCTTATCTGTATCATATGTTTGTATTAAAATTTTAATTATACCTACTATTATCAAGGTTATCCTGTATGTGATACTTTTATATCTTCTGCTCACATGACCTTTGGCCTGATATACATACATACATATATATATATATATATATATATATATATATATATATATATATATATATATATATATATATATATATATATATATATATATATATATATATATATATATATATGCAATAAACTGACGACGAACCGTGCGAAACTAGTAACTAACTAGCCTGAGCGCTTTCGACTCTTAACGAGTCTTTTTCAAAGGCAAATACAAATTATAGACAAAACAACCAAACACTAAAACGTTGTGTTTGTACACATCTACATGGCTGCCTCCACATGAGTTAAAACTATAAATACAACCAGCTTGTATAGAATTGTTGCCGATACTGAACACTGTTTATAATTCCCTAAAAGTCTACAAGCCAAAGCGACATGTATTACTTATTTGTACATTTATGTAATGCTGATTATATCCAGGATATTTGATTTTATACCGGATATTCTTATAGTAATAAATAAAGGATACTAAGAAGATTTAGAAAAAGTTGAATTATATTAGTGCATAGTTTTCTTTTTATAACATTTTTCTCAACAATTATGTATCAAGTGTTGAAGTCCACATGGTATTTCCTCCCACATGTAAAATATGCATGTAGTTAGGTGTGACAAATATTGCTTGTAGAGTTTTACCATTTAAAACAGGATTTTTGTACCCTACAGGTTTCTTTCTGTTTAGTGCTCAGCATTTCCACCTCCTGTTACGTATTTTCCTAGCATTAATGATACTGGGTAATGTATACGATTTCAGAAAAGAAATTTTATCGCAAGTTACAATTGTCCAAAATACTTCCTGATCCTATTACTACAAATTACTATAATCCCACCCAACCACGCAAAACCTCTGTTTGCGTAGTGGTTAGCAAATCTGTTTCAGTTATGGGAGGTTGTGGGTTCGAACATCGGCTTGGTCTTGCCAATGACTTATAAAATTCTTACTAACAGCTGCCTCTCTCGTCGCTCAGGAGTAAGAGATTAGGTCAGCCTGGTGTCAAAATAATGTGACTGGATGGATGCAGTTGTAATTACGTTTCCACTAATATCTGCGTGAAAATAAACTACAGGTGGTTATACGCTACAACCGTTCAAGAAAATGGTATTATTTACTTTTCCCTTGGGTTGCTGAAAGAGCGGTTCAAGTGACAGATATATAAGAAACTCAGTTATATTCATAACATTATTTCCAAAAGATGTGCAGTAGAAAAAATAGAGAAATATTGATGAATATAATTCTGATTGGAAACTGTAAATATTTAAAAACGGAGAAAAATAAAGTGCATAATTAGGGTTTGAAAAACCAAAGTGTGGAAAAATTAACGAGACCAGCTTTAATCTTCAGATAAATATAAATTATAATAAACTAAAGAAAGCAAAACTACAAATATATTTATACAAATTACAAACATTTTAGCTCCAAAGGATCAATTCATTCATATAAATTATGGGTAAACTCTTTTATATGCTTTCTTGAACGTGTTGATCAACATGAGTCGTACGGTGCAGATATAATGTATTATGTTAATATTGATCTTCGTACATCTCGAAGAGAAAGTTAACGTAAAAGTCCTTGCCCTTATGAACTATCATTCATAAAAGAAATGTTCCTTTCCCTTTGTTCCTCAAAATCTCAAAGACATAATCTACTCATGTATTGCTCGGCTTTGTACATTTTCTTTATAAGTCATTTTGGCTTCAATATTCAAGCTAATTTATTTATAAAAAAGAATATTATATATAAGACAGTCGTCAACGAACAAAATCTGCTTAAAATATACTATGAATATAGCGTCTTTAGCAAAACCAGACTCTATCCTGAAACCAAAGGAACCTATGTTTTGATAATTACATAACTTGGTAATATGTAAGGATCACATCAGGATTTAAACTGAGATCCATATAAGGCTCTAACCAAATAGTCAATACAACTATTTTTAATAGTAATCATTGTGAGCTGTTGGAAGGTAGGATTACATAAATATTTTATTAACTCTTACGAAAATGATCGAGTAAGAATTTTAGTTAGTGTCAATGATTATGTGATGATTGGTGAACAATATCAAATTTTCTCTAGTGTATGCAAGATTAAATTCTAGCCATGATTAATACAACTTAAGAAAAAATACATATTCTTGCATGAATGTATATTATGGTTTTATCTATCTCCTCCATCAAGAACTTATTGGTGAAATCCTGGTTTTTAGAAAAAAAGGAAGTCATAAACTGGAACTTCTTTCCCACATATATCTTTTTTTGTTTCTGACGATGCAATTTCACTCCTCGAAACTGACATCAAACTGAAATGGGACATCACTAACATCAGAAGCTTTCCCCTTTTCGAAATTTAAGTCGAAATTGAAGCATTAAATTTAAAAAGAAACAAAATCCGCTTAGAAATGAAATTCGCGTAAGTGTCAAGGTTTCCTGCCCATTTGGTGCTTAACTCATTCGTCGTTAGATATATTGACATATTTGTGCTGTGTCTTATTCAAAATATTATAATGCAGTGTAGTTCTAAATCTTTAACGATATGTATTTTCATAAACAAACATTATTGTATACTAATTGACAATACAAACAATATAATTTGAGATTAAAACAATCAAACAAATCGAAGTGCAAATAGCTAGAAATATCTGCAGTACGTTACATAAGCATACAAATTCGTGAACCAATGTATGTATCAAGGCTGTATATGTAAGCCCTAAAAGTTATTGCAAGTTTTAACAAGATAAATATTAAAGAGTGTGTCAAAGATTGCTAAGCATTGGACAAATTGAAAAGTACATGCTGTATCTAAGGTAAAAGTGGAACAGCGAGTGTAAAACGCTAATAGCCCATTTCGAACGATATGGAGCTAAATATGAATTTGTTTACGCATACACATTACAAAACAAGCAAATATCTAGTTCAAAGTTAATAAACAGTCGACATTATGAAAAGAACATCCTGTTGCTTATGTAAACCTGAATAAGTGAGAGGTGAGGCTGAACATTTCAAAAGAAGTCCCCGCCCTTCCAGGCAAATCGCATTAGTGAGCGCAATGGTCAAACTTTCCAAAAGAAGAACACGCCCACCTATTTGCGCGGATACTATATTGCCACGGGTATTTAAATAACCTTAGACCTAATACCAGCAAGTTGTTCTATTTGAATTTTAACTGCTTGAAACAATTGCAAGCTAATGGAAACTTTTATGATAAAATGAAAAATATTATTACATATATTATATCGCAAGTATATATTATTTGCTTTTGACACTTTAATTGTTTATGCAACAATTTCTTTTGCAAACAGCAACTTTTAAATTAAATAAGCCAGTTTATATATATATATATATATATATATATATATATATATATATATATATATATATATATATATATATATATATATATATATATATATATATATATATATATATATATACAAACAAATAATACTATCATACAGGTTAGATAAATTTAATTCATACCATACGGAGTTTCATACCCATGTCCACGTGTAAACGGCACTCATTGCGAGTGTCTTCTATACACTAGTTCACATAATCCCTATTCAGTGCCATCATTTTTTGGTGATGGCTGCTAATTGTTGATGGGATATGGGCTTGTGTGGGTAGGAAAGGTGATGATTGCCGTTTTCTTGTTGACCTGGGTTCGAAACGCCGTAGAGTACGAATTAAAATTCTCTAACCTGTAGGATGGTATTATTTATATTATGCTATTAATTCTGCCTGCATTTTTCTTCAGAATCCAGGGTTAGTACTTTCTGTTCTGTTTGGTGTATGTTTATAATTCTTTATTTATATGAGTTCGGGGCAACAGATAGTTTTAACTAAAATGTTTGCTATGTCATCGTGTAGCATAATATACATTCAATGTAACATTGTGGTTTTAACAAAAGGTAACATTATATCTCTTTGATCCTATATGTAAATGGTGACTTTATCTTATGAAGTTATTAACTCAAATATATATATTAAAAAAAAGGGTTTGTTATTAAATTTGATATGACTAACTTTCTAGACACTATCAGGGGTAATTCTTTTCTGGATAAAAATGTTTGAGAAATTTGAGAATTTGTTACTTAAAATTTTTCATAAATATTCAGCTGAAGAATATTCAGATTGTTAGATTTGCAATTGCAATTGCACTAAATTTTTGTATCTCTACAATGATACATTTATTAAGACTTGAAATTGTAGGGTATTTTACCTCTTTTAAAGAGAAAAATAAACTCGAACCTGGAAGTGTACATTTACCAATGCATTGATACAATATACATCATAACTACAATCATAAGTATACATATATGTATCATTTTAGTGATACAATATTTACTACAACTACACTCGAACGTCTAAATATACACCTACAGTGGCCTAACAGATAAATCATCAGAAATGGAAGTTGCAGCTTGCACCCGGGTCGAGTCATGCCAAAGACTAGCAGCTACCTCGATTGATACTCATCATTATCATTTTTGTGTTAGACTCGTCTGCATCGTATCAGTATAATGTGTCTGGGTGAGAAATGATTCCATATATCTGCGATATCCACCCATTAATATTATCCTGTTACCAGGATGACCAGTCCTAACACTATTCTCCACGTTGGTGTCAATTTTGCTCATTAGCAGAGGGCAACAAATATGTAAGCCAAATAAAAACTAAAAAGAATGTTTCTGAATAAAGTATTAATTGTTTTGTTTCAATCCAAACAAATTTCTTTCATTAAATTTGCAAAATTTTCAATCATTTACATTATCAAAGATACATTAAAGTAGGGAATTACTTTGCTGCCTCCAGAATCCCTTCCTCCTATATACATGTGGCTTGTAAAGTCTGTTTTTATGTACGAATGGAAATAACTCTTACAGACTACCTCTCATTAATGATTAGGTAGCTCTCTATGGCCAACATAATAGTTTTATTTTTTGTTGCATACAGAGAACAGGCCTCTAAGCCATTTAGGAGTCTTTTTTTAGTAAAGTTAGTCAAACAATCATACTATATGGTGTATTTTTGTTAAATTTAATATATTTTTGTACAAATATGTTATGATTGCATCTTTTATTTTGTTTTCACATGGGTAATGCTTTTTAGTGGTCACCAGCCACCTATATTGTACAAATGTGTTACATTATTATAGTCATAAACAAAACACATTTTTGTATGTATGCACACCATCAAAATGCTTAACAATACTTTATAAATCCACTTTTGTGATTGAAAAAAATATTCGGCAATTTCCGTAAACAATCGAATGCCAATCACAAATATGACGTGCATTCATCTCTTCTATTCAACCTGGCCATTCAAGAGTTTAATTTTTTGACGTCAAAGTATATGTAATATAGCTTACGATCATGCTTTTGTACAGCAAATATTATACACTGTGCTGCAAAAAAGTAATGATGAAAAGAAATGATTCTTCTTTCTCTGAAATATACTGTCTATCAGGAACAAGAGAATTCAAGCTATGAGATAGAATAGGGTGATGGGATGGGAAAGTTATATCATAAATGCCGGTTTATAGTCAATTTGGCCTAAGACAATTCGGCCCCACACGAAAGACAACACATCTCAGCATAACAATATTTTGAATATTATTTTTATTGAAACAACACGTAGATACTATGTAGGATACGTCTCTTTAGGAATAAGTTTTAAGCAAAAAAGATTAAATGAAATTGATATTATTTCATAGAAAATAATGATACTTTGCAAATATATATATATATATATATATATATATATATATATATATATATATATATATATATATATATATATATATATATATATATATATATATATATATATATGAGACAACACAAGCAAATATATAATCCATGTCAGCCATTCCTGCAATGGAAACTCCTGTCTCAGATAGTGATCAAGTTCAAACTAATATCAATTATGAAGTTCAACGGTCAGGATAAAGTGAGGTAATTTGTAAGAGCTTTTTCACTTTGTCATTACATAGTATAAATATTTTAAAGTCCATGCGATGGCTAGATACCTGAGGTAGTATAAGTAATTCCATTATGTAAATGTGAATTTGTAAGTGTTTGTGGAAAAACATACTTTACTATAAAATGTCCTATTGATCATAACAAATGTAATCCTTCATGTGTGGTATCAATGTTTTTCAATTTGTAGGTAGATACATTTTATGTCCATGGGAAAGCTGAATGCTGGAGGTAGTCTAACTAATTCCCTAATATTGACTTGATCGGTTAAGTGTTTTGAGAGAAACATAATTTTATAAAATTTGCAATCTTTCCACACAAATATAATCTTTTCATGTGTGGTGTTACTTTCGTCAGATTTGTACAATAAATATTGATTTATAATCATATTGGCATACTTCACTTTCAGAAGAATATGCAGTTGCACTTTGATGTAGATAGTCAATTATTTGTTGAGCATTGACTATATATGTCGCATCTGTCACAATTAAAGATGATTTTTTAGTTTCCACATGTAGTTCTTCCTCTTCTTTCTGTAGGCTAGATTTTGCTTTGCCAGCAGCAATTGTTGTCTTTGGTTGGGCTAACGCCACCAGCTACTTGAGTATAAGTGCTTCCTGACTGTCCATATCAATATTGAAAACCTTAGGGTCTGTCTTGCAAACAGGTGTACAGATCTGTGTAGTGTTCTACCCAACACTCTGAATGTCATGGTCATTAATAGTCAACCATGTAACCGATTTTAGAGGTACTATCATTTTTAAAGTAGACTCAATGATTTCTTGATCCCATCATTCATGCCTCTGATGTCACATGTATCTTTACATGTATGAATGTTCTTACACAGTTGCAGTCAAAAGTCATTGCCAATGCATCATTGCAGTATATTATGCATTGCTATTGGCATCACTTGTTGCTTAAAAAAGGTTTCTGGCTGCTTCAGGCACTCATGCAGTTGATATGGAACTAATCAGTGGCCTTCTTCTGCTTTTGGCCAAACATTGATAGGTCTGTTCTTTAGATATCACTCTTTGATAGCTTCAGTTCTTGCTGGGTACTCATGTTTTATATTTTAGTAATTTTTATATACCAACCAAGGGGAGTATTATTATGTTGTCCATATGTATGTTACATGTTTGTTCTTACATAAATATTGAGTTGTATACCATTGACAGATAATAAACTGTATTAATATCTTGCATCTAAGGTATGGAAAAACTGTATCAACTATATAGAGTCTGACTAAAACATTCCATCAAATTTAAGGAATATGGAAAAAGGGCTTCTGCACCGTAACGAGATTTCTACAGGAAACTATTTTCATATGGTGTGTATAGTTTTCTTGTTAGATACAAGAGACCGCCATCAATATTTCGTCCATAGGTGAAATGACTAAATGTTTCTGCACAATAAAATTAGATTTTATTAACTATATTGGTCAGTGGGAGACATGTACGTGTGGTGTGGAAGATACATATTTTGGAGGAAATATAAAAAAAACAAAAATCATAGTCACTGCAGGGAGAAAATTGGGTTTTAAACATAATATAAATTCTACATCATATACGTTAATCACTTTGAGTGGAAGTCTTTCAGTTGGGGTAGGGAGAAGAGTAACAGTTTTGGGGATGAAATATCAAACATGATAATGTTTCTAATTCACAACAATCACACTCATTATCATCATTTGTGTTATTAAAGTCGATCTGTATATAAATAAGGAATGATTGGGAAATTGTCAGGATTACATTTCCCATAAACGTCATTATTGTGTCACGATAGGGATGGTGTACTTTGGATAGTGGGGAAATTGTCAGGATTGTGCACATGCACATATATTAATAATGATCTAATATTAGACCCATACAGATAATATTGTTAAGTTACGTATTAGTTGTTTTACAGAAATTAAAATAATTCAGGTCAAAGATTCAAAAAGAACTTTAGTAGGACAAGTTTAAGTCCTTTACACAAAAGTTACATTCTATCAGAGTACAATAAAATAAAAAATTGAAAAACCCAATAAATAATATATATATATATATATATATATATATATATATATATATATATATTATTTATATAACAAGATGCTAAGTGTGAACTATATCAAATTGATGGCATTATAATCTTGTTTATTGAAGAAAGAAAATAATATATATATATATATATATATATATATATATATATATATATATATATATATATATATATATATATATATGTGTATATATATATATATATGTATGTATGTATGTATGTGTGTGTGTCTGTGTGTGTAATAAAATCTGAGCAAAATAAGTAGTATTATTGTTGTGCATTAATTTGGGTGAAATTATTCCTTGTAAAGGCAAAGTGTTCTATAATATTCTTGGAAAGAGACTTTAACTTGGAATAATAGTAAAATTTTAACGTTGCTATTATCTTGGATTATGTTATAGTGATTCGACAAAAAACAGGTGACAAGACAATATAACTCAGGACATTAGTACATTGAGACTACAGGTACTTAAATACCTTCAGCAATGAAAATGTTTTGGAACACAACTCAAGTTTATTCAGAAATCTATTCATGCCAATATTATGGGAATAATTCGAAATCAGTTGACAATGCCACGCTGAATTTTTTTTAAATATTTTGTAAGTTGTGTTATAACGCAATATATTTTGTGTTCAAATTTACAAAGCTTTGTGCTTCTCACTCTTTTTATTATTTCAAAACCACAGAGCCATAATATCCCGTTTTAAAACTTACGTGTTTTGTAAAAGAATCCACCTTTTGTTATGCTGAATTTTGCTGCAAATACAAACGACATCAACTTTTTATCAACATTATATTGCAATGACGCTGATTGGCGTCATATACATTAGACTTCATGACTTGGATAAGGAATACATTCCTAGTGACCATTATTATCTCATGTGTGTCATTCACAACGAACAGACGTACACTTTAGCTCTGGTAATTTTTCGCCGATTTTATTGAACAGATATCACATGGATATATGTTCTGGTATCGAATATTGCACCAATCTGTCGGGAGAGAAATGAGTACATTGCATGAAATTTGTTTAAATTCCTACTGAAAATAGTGTGAGTTAAACATGTCATAGATACACTGACGCACTGTGTAATAGGAGGAGAATTTACTCCTAACTTTAAGAAATGACTTCACCCATTGTTAGAGAGAGAGAGAGAGAGAGAGAGAGAGAGAGAGAGAGAGAGAGAGAGAGAGAGAGAGAGAGAGAGAGAGAGAGAGAGAGGCCACTCCTGTAAATATAGATATGCCTACATATTGAGGAAGGCTGATGAGAGGTTTATCGCTTTAGGAAAGACGAGTCTTTCGATTTCTGGTGCATCGAACTAGTTTTATTGAAATAATGTGCGAATAATTACGTTCTAGATATATAATTACATAGACATAAGCTGTATATTTCAGATATAAAAAATACATTTAAATTTTAATATTCATATAATGCAGAAGGTTGGTGTTATAACTGTTAGGCATGGTGTCAGGATGCTGTGGCTATGTGGGACACGATCCTATATGTATTCGGCAGGATGCCGCAAGGCTTCCCATTACGACAATACGATGTCGTAGTCATGTGGTTCATGAGTCACAACCAGCATGCTGTTGGTGTTCATCCTTGATTCTCGAAAACGACCATGACTTCACATCTGGGCTAGCCTGTGCGTGCGCAGACGGCTGGTGAGGCCAATCCTCGTTTTGAAGTGTTTATGGCAGGGTATTGCCGTGGCCTTGGTCGACTAAGGCTTGGCGCTACTCTCTGCTCTTCCTCTGCTGGCGTTTATCTTTGGCCTCGATGATCCTTTGCTCTTCAAAAGCAGCAGTGCCTAAATTGATCGATCTGTTGGCGTCAGGCATCGCGATTTTCTGCAAGCTGCTCCCAGCTGTCTGGATCAACACCCCATGACTTCATTGAGGCTTTCAGCATGTCCTTGTACCGGTTTTATTTTTTTGCCTTCTCTGGAACGCTTGCCTTCAGCTAGTTATCCATAAAATTAGTTTCTTCAGGATGTGCTCATCAGACATACGGCAGACAAGGACAAAACTATAATTTTTATGTTTCAGGTTTTTTCCACCACATAAGATATGTTTAGTTATTTTGTAAGCGAGCAAGGAGAGAAGTGCCCTCCGTTGTTGTTCTTATATACTGTAGTACATGTATGACGCTACATTAAAACGATACGAGCCCCTGTGAGCAAGTGGATCTAATTTAATGATTTATGTTTAAATGTAAATAATCCACAGACTTTCACAAACAAATGTGATAAACTCATATTAAACACATCTAATTTTAGTGATGTTCCGGATACATATAATTAGTTTGAACAACTTGCTCTTTAATTGTCAGGATAAAATTTTTAACATCGACACGGTTCCATACTCACATTCACATGTCCAGATGTAAAAAGCTCATAGCTACTCTTTCGTATGTTTTTTTAAAATCCGCCCTGGTATCCCAATAATAAGACAGGATGGTTCCAATATTAAATTTAGTCAATATCTGTGGCATCATAGCCGTTGAATATGCATTTTTCAACTCGATAAACGAAGCTGAAGTAGTTGGAACAATTGATGCTGATGCTGAGGCGTACGCCATGTTTTGACTACCATTGGATTGGATATTGTAGTCATCTGACCGCCCGCCATGTGATCAAAATTCCGAGCAAATTAGGAAGTTTGCCGAAGTCTCCATTCTACGCTGATGCGTCCGCCTTGTTTTGACCACTAGTCTGGTCTCCTGCTTAGATTGCTCCCTACGAATGTACTCCGCTATACTATACTAGGGAGCATACTAAGCAGGGGACCAGACTATTTGCCTACCAGCTACCGATTGGATATTGCGGTCAGTTGACCACCCGCCACGTGCTCAAAATTCCGAGCAAATTACGAAGTTCGCCGAAGTCTCCATGAAATGGTCTATTCTGGCAACAAATTAAAAGAACACGTCTTGTTCCTTCAAGGTTTTGAATGACTGTATAAACAATTATTAAAAATGCGTATTTAGTTCCCCAGACATCATTTCAAGTCTCACGAGATTGGTAATATGGTCTCTTACTATAATATTTTGATCACGTAGGCTTGTATAAACCCACTTAAAAACCAATCATTAAAAGCTTGTTTACACATAAAGATCACGTAAAGAAAGTATGCCCCTCATATTGACCAATCATTTTAACTTTATGTTGACATTGTTACCAGGGAAAGACACACTAAATAATAATACTCACGTAATACTTCTTCGTCTTAATTAAACAATTTTTATCTCGTTACTATAATTGAATAAACTGCAATGAAACAGAACTGAAATAAAAGGAATTTTAAAACTTACACACAATAAATTTCATTACATATACGTAACCAAAGATATTGTTAGCATACAGAATCATTTTCATTCTGATTATTTTTCTATACAGATTCAGATAATTTTTTTTTACTTTATTATGATTGACATTCATATTTATTTAGAAATATAATCACCTTTAAAATTTATTATGTAGTCTAGTCTTATTTTATTATTCTGTCACTAATTAAGATTTTTATTTTATTCTTAAATATAATTCAGATTCAGATTTATTCAGAATCATATTTTAAGTCTAACTTAGATTATCAAATTCAAATTTACTTTTAATTTTAAGCAAATATTTATTATACAATGAATTCCGAAAAGATGTATCCAATTATATCTGAGATTAAAAACTGATGAGGATACAGAATTATGAGAACAATTTGACCCTGATAAAAGCACCAATGACTTTGAAGTTCTTCAGGAAAGAATATATGATGTAAGATATACACTGATAGACGTTACTTAAGTTACTTCAACAAGCCATGATACAATTTCTTCATGTCGAGAATGAGGATATTGAAAAATTTGTTTAAGTCACAAACACGATTGAAAGGTTAGATCAGAGTTAACATACTAATATTAGATTAAAAAGATTATGATTTCGAGGGTTAAACAAAATTATCTTTGATCATGGCAAAACGTTCCCAACGAGGTCAACAACGAAATCACCAACGAAATAACTTGCAAAATCACCAATGATCATAGAAGTGACTCGTTCAAATTCTGATATTCAGGTCCAGATTTTGATTATAACATTTATAATGATTGATTCTTTTTTTTTCTATCAAGACGGAGATATTTGCTATTTTGAGGACCATTAAAATATGAAATTTGAACGATAATCATGACTTTTAGCACCAATTACCCCATCAAGTTATGAAATCTGATCATATCGCGGAACTGTTAAGGTCTTTTACGTCATCGCAATGCTGCTCGCAGGACCTTCTTTGAGTGCGTTCAATTTACTCAAACGAAGACTCGATCGTGGAGGGTAATTACAAAAAAACTGCGTGTTTACTTTCCTAATGTCTTCTAATGATTCCACTCTTTATCACGGTAACTGCGTTGTGACAAATCAAGATAAATAGACGGTCATCTATCAATGATTCGTGAAAATTAACATTTTTGCAATAGAGTTTTAGTCGCGAGTTTGGATTTGCCATTGTAGAGTTCATATTAAAACTTTAATAAATTTTGTCTCTTCAGCAGTGTTACTTAAAAGCTTTCAAAATTCAATCTAACCAAGCCAACCTATAAATTCACGAACAATTATTTACCGGAAGTGCATTTGGTCGATAGTCAGATTTTCGGTACCTCATCATACAGGCCTAAATACGTATGTGAGATGGTTATTAATTGGTTACGAAATATGTATGTTTTTGGTTACATAAATTTCATTTGTTATAACGTTTGTGTGTCCACAGGTAAAATATATGGCGGTCCGAACTTTGAAAAGCGTTCTGCAATTTGAAAAATGTGTAAATAGCAACAAAACATTGTATAACAGTTGTTTTAGCTAAAATAAATCTAAACTAAAGAGTTGTTTTAACTAAAATAATGAGTATATGCAAACATTACACAATAACTATGTCGACATGCTACACGAAACAAATTATACACCAAAATACATCTTGTGCATCAAGGACGTATTAGCCCATTTTTTTTATAAAGAAGTTGATGGGTGAAGTAGGAATAACTTCTGCCAAGAGCCAAAAGCAAAGAATATTTGGCGGAAAAACTTTGATTGAAACGTCCTTAAATATATTAGGTCAGTGGTTCACAAACTTTTTCGGGCCATAAATTCATTCACAACGCCTCCTATATATTCCCATAAAAAGCATTATTCAGAATAGCGGTTTCCACAAATCACCAAGGAAGATAATACAATACAATTGATAGAGTAAGAATTAAAGTTAAAAATCGCCCTTGGAGGTGTACACCTGCGCTCCCTTCAGCCTTCCCCCTTTGATAATTACCATCGCTTCGGTAATCCAAACTCCAATCCTCTCAAGTGGGCGGTAGCGCCCACTTTGGGAGCTACTGATTTACATACTTCACTATACGAAATGTTCCCTTATTACAAAAGCTGAATCGTTAGGGGCTGTCGGAACTACAGAAAGAATGGCGCCAAGAAAAGCAGTTGGTGGACGCATAGTGTCTCAGGACATTTCATAAAGGAAGATGCATTCGAGTTATTTGATGACAAAATCTTAGAAAATGTCACACTTTTATTTACATTTGTAAAACAAGTGCTTGATACACCTATGTGTTATTTGTAAAGTGTGCTAATCTGGAACATAACTGTTTGACATGCCTATATGTAGACGCATGTGAACCCGAGTAGGAATATTGATAAATTATAGATGGCTGCCTTGTCTTGTTTTTTTAATAATTATTATCAATTTTTGTAAAGCCAGACAATGAAATTATGCATTTATACATAGTTGCAAGTTCACCGGAAATTAATTTCAGTTCGAGAAATTCAACGTGGACTTCAGATGGGTAACTAAAGATCTTTGGCGCTTGTAGTCAAGATTAGACTTATGATTATGATATAACCAATCGAATCTGACCGTGGTAATGATCTTGCAGAATGTACCGAAGAGGTGTTGTATCAGCTGGAAATGGAGGTTAACATCGATGACTATTTTAGTCTACTGCTTGATGAATGTCTATGTGAAAGTGGAATTATTGAACACTTGTAGGTATTATCATATAGTTTTTGTTTAGGGCCAGGTATAAATTGCCATTTGGAATGACCCTTATGTATCATAACCAACTAAAGACTAGCATGGGAATCATCGCATGTGCATGTGTTTCTACAATGGTGCAATTGCATTCACAGATTAAGCCAACCCATTAAAAATTCAACATCAAGTGAGAAAAGAAAGGTATTGACTGTTATTGAACAAGAGTGCACTTGTTCGGGTAACGATCATTGGGCAAAGACGATCATCCGATGTAAAAATTAAAGAATTTATCAGTGTGTTTTCGAATGAGAGGTGTGTCAGACTACCAGGACGTACCATCGCTGGAGACTCAAGTATCTGCTTGATAGAGTGTGGGTTTTATTTACTAACTCATGAAAATTCTACTAGTTAAAAGAAATTTTGATTAGAAGTGTGTGTGCGTATTGCGACAGCGCATGCTGATGAAACCGAACAAAGTATTCTGTCGTGCAATCAAAGTATATTAATGTATTATTAATAGAAGAACTATGACGGACCCTCAGTCTTACCAACGTAGTTATATGATGATGTATAAAGTGACTAAGGGACAGGAATTGACTTTAGTTCAAATAATGTTTCCTAATTTCGAAATTATACAAGTTCTCTATGTTTAAGGAACGTCCCTTATTATGTTTTGTGTCACTTCTGGGAGACCGATAGTTCAGACTTAACGGCGGGCTTATGGGCTAATCTCCATCGCCTCTACCCGACCCCATTCTGAAAGTTTAAGTCGATCAGATATACACACGGCCCTTCACGAACTATATTAAGAGTATATTGAAAGAAAACCATTAATTTCCACTGCACTTTGGGACGAGGTTAGTTTGGGACGTAAATGTTTAGATATATGTTGTATATACTTTCTTCCCTGGATATAAGTTTCTATTTTGAAATGGTTCGAGCTACACTCTGAGCAATTCCGACTATTACCCTCCTGTGTTTTGAAAATTGTTAGTGATCCTTGCTAATGAGCGCTAGTTTTGCCCCTTTTCTGTCCATGCACCACTGTTTATTGTGTCTGCTAGAAAGGTACATTAATTACTTCATATGTGTCGATATCAGGACTGACAGTTAGTTACATATTATGAAGATTGTATGCATTAAAATATATGTGATAAAATAAATAGGCAGCTATGTCCATCACATATATTTGTTGAAGGTAGGAAGATTTTTCTTAGTGCATATTAATTTACACTTTCTTCATTACCGGTAGACTCTTTTTATCACTCCTATTAGACTGTTTTCTATCACTCCTGGAAGACTCCGTTTTCTATCACTCTTGGTAGACGTTGACTTGTATCATGTCCAGTATACTTTGCCTTTAATCGTTCACAGTAGACTTTTATACGATCATGCCTGCTTTGTATTTTATCATGCCCGTTATAATTTGTATTCTCTCATTCCTGGAACAAACTGTATAATATTTTGCCTAGTATACTTTGTATTCTCTCATGCCTGGTAGACTTTGTATTCTCTCATGCCTGGTAGACTTTGTATTTTATCATGCCTGGTAAACTTTGTATTTTATCATGCCTGGTAGACTTTGTATTCTATCATGCCTGATAGACTTTGTATTATTTCATGCCTGGTAGACTTTGTATTTTATATTGCCTCGTAGATTTTTCAGTTCATGTAACTTATCTCATCCTTTTAATAATGTTTTGACATCAAACAATTTTAAACTGAGCAACACTTAGAGATTTCTCTGGCACCATTTTGTAAACTAAATAGAAATATTTTTAAATAGTTTCAGTCTATTGAAATAAGTCATCCATTTATTTGAACACCCCTGTGGCCTAGTGGTTAAATCATCTGCATCGGATACGGCGGAGGCGTCGCGAGTTCGAAACCAGACCGATATACTATCACCTGCCTCGCTTGGCTCTCAGCATTAAGATGTTAATGTTAGGACTGGTCAGCTTGGTCTAAGGACAATATTACTAGGTGCAAAAAATCATGCTACATGTTTGCGGCATGATTCCCCAATGTTAAACATCACTATAATTGACAATCCACATACATCATAACGATAAGTCTGGAAAAGTTTTAAAGCTACGTTAAATCTCTATCGCTCTCTTTGTCTCTCTCTCTCTCTCTCACTCTCTCTCTCTCTCTCTCTCTCACACACACACACACACACACACACACACACACATACACACACACCACAGTATTATGAGAATGCCTTTCAGAGAAAGGCCGTATATTCAGAGAATGCAGTGTGACAGTTAATAGTGATGTCTAGCACTGTAGCAATGAAAGCATAATGCCCCAGACATGTAGCATTATGTCTCGCCCAGTCAGATTATCCTGACACCAGGCAAACATTCCTAACATCTTAATGATGAGCGCCATGTCAGGCAGTTAGCACAATTTTTTAAAGTCTTTGGTATGACTTGGTCGGGGATCGAATCCTCCAACTCTCGCATCACAGGCGGACGCTCTAGCCACTAGACCTTTTGGGGCATCTAGAACGTGAATTCCTAACAGTACTTATCGTGTTTTAAGTTACATATAGTAAATTTGGATTCTAACTTCATACTTTAAACGTTGGACGTCAGTTACTCGTATTATTCTTACATTGGTAATTTATTTATTTTCATATTGCATATAATATCATTTTAATGAATTGGAAATATTTATATATTCAATTGTCCTCTTAGACAATTTTGTTGCCAACTCCGTTGTGTAAATGTAACTGAGCTCATCTTAACGTCGGGATACATTGCGATTATATAGCTTCGTTTGGGCTGGTTGACGTTTCCATGCCACATTTTCTATTAATTTATGTATGTAAACATTCGATGAGTCTATTATTCGCTTGGCGACATATAACGATTTTACTAATAATGATGGTGTGCTCATTGAACGGGTCAGCAATCACTTCACATACCACGTTGTTACTAATACAAATCGTGTGTTCATTGGATGAGAATATGTATTTATCTATGCCACACCTATTTTATTTATGAATTATTATGTGTCATAACTGAGTGCATATATTTCTATTAAAATATTAGTTGTTCTTAAAATGATAAACTTATTTGTTCGTCGGGCGACCAAGCCTTTTCTCAAGATAGCATACCAACTCAAAGTAGTAATAGCTTAGAAGCTGCTCAAGGGACACAATTCTGTCTCTATACCGTTGCAGTTTGTCTCCCTTATTTCTTAAAATAGTAACTCTCGTTATATTTATATTAAGCAAGAATTTTAAGTACTAAGTGGCCATCGTCCCAAGCCACTTCCTCTACCAATCATACTGGCCTCCATGTGCAGGCTCCCATGAAATGAGAAAAGGAGTTAAACCCAAACCAACAACATCTACTCATAGGAAGCAATGTATTATTCAAGTCGCACTGATACATAATTTGCTGATATTTTTAACATTGTTGAATGCAGGCAAGTACAGGACAACTACCCGAAATGTCAAAGCTGCTATCAAGTTTACATCATTAGGACCCTGAAGTTTCATCGTGAATCTTGACGATTACTAATTATTCGATATATGGCTGTATTTATTTTTTTTTCATCTTAAATAAATATGTAAAGTATGCATAATGTGATTTGTACAAATTGACAGTAATGGCTTGGATTGTTGTAGTATAAGGGTGTCATACGAGAAGAGAAAGCGAGACTATTAGTAAGCATACAAGACGTCTTACGCTGATTTTAACAGAATGACACTAATCTCTGGGGTTGTATTATTAAGGTGTCTTACAAGAAGAGACAGCGAAAACATTAAGCCGGCTCTCAGTCGGCAATACGCATAAATATGATTCAGGCTTCTAAATAAATATATTTAATCACAATTCAAAATAACGATATGAATATAAAGACAATTATAAAATAACAATTGAATATTTCATGAAATGGAAAGATTTGTAACCTTACGATGATGTAAGCGAAGCTATATTTCTCATGACTTCAAATATAAAGTGTTTTCCCCAGAGAATGCGATATGAGTTTGTCATCTGCATCATAAATAGTATACAAGGTGGTCCGCCGATATGCTGGCGCACACCGTGGTGAAAGGTGAAAAATGGAGATATACAGATGAAAGTTCCCAAGTGCTAGTCATAGCAACAACCGTGACACTAAATAATATTCTTTGATTGAGATAATTAATGCCATAGAGGTGAGTGTGTGTTTATTATGGCGGCTCTCAGTTGCAAATACGCATATATATGATTTAGGTTTCTAAATGAATATATTTAATCACAATTAAAAAATAACGATATAAATATAAATAATGTACATATAACTGAATAATGTAGGAAGTGGAACATTTTTTAACTTTTATATTTTAAGACCGATGCATGACTTCAGATAGAAACTTTTTTATCCAGAGAATGGTATATGAGTTTATACAAGATGCTGCCGAGGTCCGTGGTGGAAGGTGTAAATAGGAGATATACAGGAGATATACAGGTGAAAGTTCCCAAGGACGAGTGATAAAAACTACCGTAACTCTAAACAATACGCTTCGATTGAGATAATTAACGTTACAAAGATCAAACATCACGATGCCACGTTACCATTGTAATTTTCTGTGTTATTTACAGCGAACACGCATATCATTTAACACATAAATGTTACCGATTTTACTGAACATACTTCACAAAGGGATTCTTGTATGGTACCGAATATTGCACCAGTCTATGTTTCCCCCTCTCCTACGCGGTAACGGTTCGGAGTTGTGTCTCACCACGTTGTACTCCACGACATCGGAGTTCCCAAAAGTCAAATTCTGTCCTTGGTTCGTTTCTACAGTCCATAGTGCTAGCATTTCGAATTTTAATCTTGATCAATTTAAAGTCACAACCAAAAACGCCATACTATTCAGGAAAAAATGTAGTTGCCAATACTATGTCCTCTGAAGCTATGTAGAAGAGGCGACGATGTATTTTTTGGTATTCTATCGTGACACTCTTTCTGCTTCTCTCCAAGGCTTTGGCAAGCACGGTAGTGAATTTAGTAGGAATCGTGTTCACCAAATGTTGTCCGCTAAATATAACATTGATGATTTGTCAGTTGATAAGTGGTTCGTTTAATTTTCAAATCTTGTTTTTAAAATGTCACATGCGCTCATCCAAGCATTCTTTCACTTTCTTATCATGAACTTCTACACTAAATTGCTTTGATTTTCTATCATGATTTTGAGTTGTGCAAGGTTAATGATTTCCACCAAAACCACTCCCCTATGCATTTTGTTATGCAATTGTCTGGCCTGATGTAATTTGGCTGTGTAATAGCACATTGTCTTACTTGGAAACAGCTCAATGGAACTGTCAGTGAGTAACATGGTAAATTGCCTGTTCATAATTATATATTTCTAGTGTCCTGAGGGTCACTGGAAATCAGAGGAGTGTCTAAAACAGGCTCTTTGTGATTGGATTCATGACGGTTGTTAAGGGGTCTGACGTTGGGCGCAAGGCTTCAGTTCTAGGAATATTTCAGAGACGGATTGGGAAGATGCAAATGGCTGAGTAAAATGGTATACACCTGTTTTTATCATTGTTGCAAACTCACATTGATAAAGCAACACTCCCGTTCTTTTTTACTTTGTACGCAGCGACCAGTGCCACTGAAGAGGGAAAGATAATCACTGCCTTTCTTTTGCGGGTAGAAGCTGTGTTATTTCGACATTTTCTTTTCTTTTTCTGAGGCTGTGACCTGGTCATGAGATGATTGAACTTTTTTTCGTTTGCGTGCGTTTGCGTGTGACTTTTTTTGAAAGGACGACATCAAGAGCATTAGGATCCCATTTAAGAGGGAAAGTATTATGATACCTCCTAAATAATCGCTACCTCAAGGTTTTAAAATGATTTGCTTTTTATTTCGAGTATCGATGCGAGGATCGACTAACTGAATCAAGGCTACTTTGTTTTTCTCAAAACAAACATTTGGTTTGATATGTAGTCTGAATGATGCATTGCAGTAATTGATGTTCTGGCACCGTAAAGCATCGTAAAACTTCTTTGCAATAGGCCTCTAAGACACGAACACGTATTTGTGGATTTTTTCGCGACTAATTCTGTACATGGAACGAATCAATTTGATGAGAAGATGAGACTGAAGGGATGTTACGTTCACTCTGAGACAGAGCTAAGGTGACGGAGTTATTTTAGACTTTTATTGTTAATTGTGATTAAGTCGACAAAAGGGACCTATACACGACTGGTTCTCTGACTTCTCACCAGGCAGTTCACTTTACAATTCTATTGTACTTCTTGATGGTTATGATATTCATAGCCCTACAGTTTGTGACTGCCATTTGCAAGAATTAAAATCTCGTCGTCCGGATGCTCGACTGTTCAGGATTCTAAACAGTCTCATTCGATGACAGGGTCAGATTGACCCGGTCGATTGATGTAGATGTAAATATCTGTGTTAAAATATAACAAACGATCGCCTAACAGTTCTAAATATTCGTACAATTTTAAGGGAGCATGTACTGTCACGTAAGCCGCAATGATAACATATCCAAATTATTCGTCTTCTACAAAGCCAAGTTCTTCTTCGTAATTGAAGTCTTCATGAAGGACGTTAACTTATTTCATTTATTTGGTTTTATGGCGAATCATCTGGAAATAGCGGAAAGGTTTTGTCAAATACTCCGTCTTGGGTTGACATGGTCGTTGTGCCATTTTCCCCCATAAACAATTCGGCATCCTCTTGCTCGTGCAATTCAAACAACGTATTAGCTTTATTTATATGTTTGAGATTTCTGTAAGTTGTACACAGTCACGGACAGGCAGTCGTAGTCCAGTCATACACAGTCATAGAGCTGCAAAGTCAGTTCTACAACTTCTATTACCTTTAAGAAGGTGTTTTGCTGCTAGAAGAAGCTGTCTGTTCGTATATCTACGTAGAACAACATTTCTTGTTAGAGTAGCCATGTTTAGTTCGTTTTATGAATAATTGTTTACCTGGAGAACAACATTACTGATTTGGACAAGTACATTTTCACGAAAATATTGTAAATTGGAACAGGACAAACCAAATTGTGCTTTATTGTTTAAATTCTGGAATTTACTGTTAGCCTTCGTCTGACGTGGTCATCCGCTATTTTGGACCAGAACTTCAGACACTTCAGACTGTACTTATAACTTTTTAAGGAAAACATATATTTTGATCAAAAATGTGCATCATTTCTGTAAACCGTAAGTCTTGCTTAAATTATTTACATTATTTCATGTTTTCTAGGAAAATAAATTATTTTTTTGTAAATATTTACAAAGCTTCTTGTCCTCACTCTTTCTTTTATGTTACTTTGAACGAGCCGATACGTAACAATGCTGATATGCATTAATGACACTTAGAGAGAAGTTTGATACACACGGCTCCTACCTTACATTGCTTCAATCAAATACATGTCGTGGAAATGATGTAGAGGGGATATAAATACCAGTTTATAAGAAAGGAAATTATGAAAATCAACCCATTTTAACTAAAGATAGTGTTGCCAGCATTAGTTACTGCATATGAATTTAATGTTCCTCGCTTCTTCGATTTGCCCTCCAACCTGAGTATTGTCTTGCTTACATTAACAAATTGAGATATATGTATCAATTCCTAATGGCAAATAATACTGCTAACATTAAGATCCTATGTTAAAGATTTTTATTACTGTTCGAATGTTAGACAGTAAAGAAAAATCATGTCATTATTCATGGTATAGGTTCGAAAATATGTTGAAAAAAGCCATTTATCTTGCTACTCGTTTTCGTAAATCAGATGCAGGAAAGATAAAAATATGTACAGAAAGCTCTCTGGAGATGTAGTATTGCTATGAAATAAGATTGTAGAACTAGCATTATACAGAAAACAGTTTGTGGTTGTAGCATTACTCAGAAAGTGTTATGTGGGTAAAGAAGTACGCATAAAACAATTTTTGATGTAGCATTGCTCAGAAAGCAGCTTGGGATAAAGCACAATACGAACAATATTGTAGATCTAGCATAACTAAGTGCATGAGTGAAAAATAGTCGTACTAATGTTACGCTATATTCAAGTCTCACTTCGGTAATAAGATTTACAGGAAAAAATGTATATATTCATTGTTAATAAAATATGTTCATACTGATTAATAAATAACCATTCCATATCTTCAGTGAGCTCTTTTAGTTTGTCCTTTGCTTCTGTGTCCTTGAGATGTTTACCTGTATTTCCAATACAATTGTACACTCTTGCTGTCTGCACAACACACTGATGGGTTGACTGAAAATGAGTTTTCATTCTTTATTGTTATTATAATTTACCTGCCTTTCAGTGCTTGCACAAACCACATGGATGACGTATACATATAGCATCTAAAGTCATATGGCCCTCCAAAAGCCTACAAAATAATAGCTCGCAACAGCAATAGACAGTAAAGTAAGATAACATATTCATAACCTAATTTATAGACATATACGTCCGCAATTTTCTGCAGTAATATGTGGCTTAGTTTATAGTAGTGCGCCCTTATTCAAGGAATATATGCAAACTACCCTCTCTTAAATAATGATTATAGCAAAATGAGTTTGCTGTGGAAGCTTACATTTTCAGCAATTTATAGATATTTTGTAAGTGTCATTCGTCTTGATACGTTTATACAGCATGAATCGTTTCCAACTACACTTATAATATTGTACTTATGATGTACACCAAATTTAAGGCATTGTAATGCTACACAGTAGGTAACTAATATTGTGAACGACTACCAAAGATTTGAAACATCTTAGGGAACGCCATATTAGTGTTCCATCATTGTTAAACTAAAGGTTTATGATTAGTCTATAAAACGTGATGTTCTTAGGAAGTGTTCTTATGTTTTAGCCGGAAGCTAATCCCATTTTCATATAACTGTTCATGCCAATTTACATTTAGACTTTCAGTATGATGCCGTTCATAAGAACTAAAGTATTTATTTTTCATATCTGTAGGTGGCATGCAACTGGAACTAAGTTCGTCATCAGCTGCCATGATTGGTGTATCAGTCTTGTACATGTAAAAATAAATTAAGGATGTCATATTCTAAGTTTCTATACACATATATGACCACCAAGAACACTGCACCTTTTCAGCGTTCCTTATGTATAGACAGTTATTAATTATCGGCAAAGAGACTTTCACCACCATTAAAATGTCGTATATATCTGATATTGTGCTTGCAATTACAACTTAATGTATTGTATGCTTAATTATCCTTTCATAGAGCGTGACAAATCAAATGTGAGTTTTCAATTGAAGTAAACTGTCCAATACCCCCCCCAACAACAACAACAAAAAAACATCACAGAAGATGATCCACGCTGTTCAATGGTAGTATACCTGCATGGTCCAACATGTAATGTCCACTTTAGTTTTATGTAGATTTTTCAGCCGACCATATGCACTCAGACACATTGCAATATATTATATAGATTTGTACATACAAATACTTTAATTTTGTTTCTTTTTACAAAGAGTATTTTGAAGTTTTTGAAAACAAACTACGACTACAAATACTACATTGTATGAAAGTCAGATTGCACAGCATTCAGACTTTGAAATACTAGCAGAATTACAAGGCGTGTACAGAAGGAGTATAAACCTTTGCATAAGACAACAGTAGGACTCGAATATACATTGCTTTAAATTAATTGTGCATATAGATTTCAAACCCAATATCAGAACATTTATTTAGTAAGATTTAAGATGAACAACTGAAATATTTTTTCTCTCTCAAGTTGCTTTACTCGATGCAGGATATTTAAAAAGGAGGATGAGAGACGCTGATATGCATTGCAAAAGTATTAAGACAGTTTAGAATCTAAAGAGGTTTTAGATTCCTCAGACCATTGTCTCTCTCAAGCTATATATGTATATATACATATATTTCATAAAATACATATTTTTTCATCGGCGACTAAAACAAGTTTATAGTTTTTACAGTTTTGATATTGGTTACACAATATAGTCTCTAGCAGATATATTGAAATAAAATAAAATAAAATTAAAAAAATAAAACAAAATAAAATAAAATAAAATAAATCCGTTGCAATATTAAGGTCATTCATTGTGAAGCTTCCGGTGGTAAAGCAGAGTGAGTGGTTGTCCTAATACTGTAGTCTCTCTACCTCATAGCCGGAGTTAAGCCATCTTAACTAGGTGGGTGGGTGTTGTCAACATTTACGAACAATATAAATTCATTCATTAATACTAATTGTTATTCAATTCCCAATCACTTTTGATATCATTCTTGGCTAAATTAAAGAGAACGGTTTCGACTGCTAGCAAACGATCGCAGTTTTCCTTGCGGTTGATACCCAGCAAACAGCAGAATCTTTCCTGCAAAGTGCAGAATTCTACAGAAATCTGCAGAAATTCGCAGAAGGTATAAAATGATTGTCAGCATCTCTAGTAGGACCTGTTCAAGTTTCCGAGGGTCACATTTAAAGCTTATTTCGTTTAGGCTGAGAGTAGGAAAATAATTACTTGTTTTACTACGAAAGTGTGCAACGAAAAGGTAAATATTTTGTGTATTATTTTCTGCGAATCAGAATTCGTAGTTATTTTACAATATCTACACAAATAAATGCAAATGAAACAATGTTTCTTAAATAGTGAAAGTTTGATAGCTCTAAAAACAAGAGATAAATCTACATATTGGTATTAAAACTTTTATGGACATTTATTCATTCACTGTTATAATTTCAATCAGCTTAAATAGCTGCCTATCAGTAATTAGTACTCAGACATTTTTTCATTATCCTGTTAGATCAATGTTATGGTTAGGGTTAACCTAACAACAAGAACAATAATAATAATAATAATAATAATAATAATAATAATAATAATAATAATAATAATAATAATAATAATAATAATAATAATAATAATAATAATAATAATAATAATAATAATAATAATAATAATAATAATAATGTTGATAATAATAATAATAATAATAATAATAATAATAATAATAATAATAATAATAATAATGATGATGATAATAATAATAATAATGTTGATGATGATGATGATGATAATAATAATAATAATAATAATAATAATAATAATAATAATAATAATAATAATAATAATAATAATAATAATATGTATATGTTTGAATACAGGGCAAATTAGTGTTTCTCAAAGATCTTTTTGCTATATAGTAAAGCTGCTGAATGTGTATCAAGACTTTGTGCATATTCTGTTCGTTTGTTGCAGTAATTGAGTGTCTCTTAAGAATCTGTTTGAAATTTCTATATATGCATTTAATTGAAAGTTAGCCAATGTTTCAAAGTCTATAAATAAACAAAAATTCTAAATAAGATCTGAACACTACACTTTGACATTGATAAATGTTAATATCAACTTTTATCCTAAAACCGTTACTTAAATTGTTTACCTTTGTCCATCTGCACACTACCACTTTGATATAGAATGAATGAGTCTTGTAATATACGTGAGTCTTGTAATTTTAATGCCATATAAGTCTGCGACTTAATAAACCATCATAAAATTGGGTCAATATTTTATCACTAGTCCCATTTTTATAGTAAGGATTTTCACACTTCATCAGAGAATCTCTGAGACCTGTTGGAGTTAAGGTCTTAGTTTAACTGGGCCTTTCCTGTAATGAAAGTTTATCAGCCAAAGGAACACAGTGAGTTTCTGAATGGTAACTAATCAATTAAAATAATAAATATGCCATTCATGTAAGAAATAATTCAAATTTCCTTGATGGCTTGTATGGCATTCAAGAAAACCACATCCTAGCAGATGACTCAGTAGTTAACTTGTTACTGCAGCTGTTTTCTCTGGCAGTCTTTATAACTAAACTCTAGCAACTTCTACTTGGATCTGAGTGGATTGTCAATACTCTTAATAATTCTCAAAGTTTCGCCAATCACCACTGAGGTTTTCTAATAATTTTCAGAATATGCCATTCCATATTCCAGTTTCAATTAGTCTTAATATACATCCAAATTTTAAGACGAAAAAAAAAGAAAATCATAAATATAATTTAAATATGCACATAATTTGGTCCGTTTATTCATTAATATATCATTTGAAACCTGACAGTGAGCGAGGGTGGGGATCGGGGTCTTATCACGATCATCGTTTGCGGGTTTCATACCAAACATGTTTTCAGTGTGAAAGAACTCTCTGCTCTCTTGTCATTTCTGGTTGCCTTAGACGTCCATATTTAAAGGGTGAGTGGATGCACTACTACATATATATGTACATAGAATGTTATGAAAGCGTCGTCTGCATTTGATATTTAGTGTCAAATCAAGCAAAGGAGAAGAATAGCAAGTACACATATGCATTTCAAGTGAATCTAACAAGCGGTGTAATTTCTATGTACATATGTGACAAGGAAATAACTCTAACGGTAATTTACGGAATCATCTTACTGTTACATAAGAGAAGAACTACTTCATTATTTTGTCTGAGGAAAATATGGCACATATGAAAAGTCTGTTAAGAAAGAAACATGTATGTATGTATGTATGGTCGTAGAATGTTTTATGTATTATGGGTTTCTATAATTTACTACTGGTTCCTACTTATATATCAGAATCAATCTAGCATTCACACATACGCACATAAATATATACGTTAAGATAGTCATTACTAACCATACTGGATACGTTATGTATGTAAAGGGCAGAAAATAAGTGTATCACCCTTATTTTAATTTGCTGTAAATATCTATACATATTTAATGAATTATTTTGAAACGGAGTAGCATTAATTGTTTATTTTCAGATTGCAATGTTTCACATTGGGATTGCCAAGTCTTTCCAGCTTTAACTAACACAATTCCGTCATAAATGCTTGATTGAGAAGTCAAGGTAGTAACATCTAGAATTTTAGGGACCTAACAGCTTCAGACATGTAAGAACAGTATTCCAAGCTTTCAGTTGAATTCGTAAAATAATACAGACGATATGAGTCCATCAAAACCTGTCACCGTAACCATGTTTTATACTTATGTAAGATTTTTCCTTAAAGTAGGCTTCGGTAGGCTAGACAGGAACTCATAGAGCATTATACAAAGTAATATTATTTCAAAGTTTCAGTTTAAAACAGCTCATAATGTTGTAAATTTATGATATGAAAATAACAATATTACAAAAAGAAGCAAATGAGTGCATTAACAATGTAGTCATCACTTTAACATTTAGAGCCCATGTCATGAAACATTTGTATGTCATTATACGTACAATACATTTTCCAAAGACGCATCTAAATACAACGAAGTATGTGATTTATCTGTACCTTTGATAAACGTTAGCATAGTTCTTATCATAAGTGTAATTGTTGGATATACAGATGTCATACCTACCAGCGGCAAAGTGATTCATATGTCTAGATAAATGTTCATTGGCTTATTGCAACTTGTACACTGATTTAGGCAAATATTTAATCTTTAATTGATTTTCTACTATCCTTACCTGCATAAAAAATAAATATTATTTAAGGCGTTATATTTGGTTGATAGCGAAACCAGTGGAGAAAATCATATTATTTGTATCTTTCCAAGGTTAGTACACATTCAATGATAGACCTATCTATTTTTGTCTCCATAGGCGCCCCCAATATTCGTATCATGTAACCATCCGCCATTAATATGCTCATTCACCTCTGGGGTTTGCCTGAGACGATTATTTTATATGTGTTCATTCTGAATACCAGCGATAAACTCAAGCAGCCATGTCAACATAAGTGTGTAGATAAGTGATATTTTATGGTAAAAAGGGTGATGATAATTGCAAATTACAAACGATTAACTCGATCAGGACGTTAATCAAATATAATCCCTGGGTAATGTTAATGACGCCTTCCTGCCATTTAATCCTATTTTAACGGACCAAACAGAATCCGGTCCTCAAATGTCAGATATTGTCAGTTACTTTAACAAAAATCGAATTCATAAACGTGATTGGGGGATTGTACCTTCATACAAGTTGTCCGCTTTATTGGGCTGTCGGTATCTATAGAGCGATCGCGCTCCGTGTTGTTACCCGGTTCAAGTGGCTATTCTGCTGGATTTTTTTTGCTTTTTACTGTCCTCGGGATTATTCACGGTGTTATTATGCAGATAATAACAACACTTTTAGTTTGTTCGAGCTCTGTTGAACAGGGTTCGAAGTCTAGTGATGCAGGTAATTAACACCTATGTCTTCAAGGTGTACTAATGCAGGTGATTGCCACCTATATATTCAAGTTCTACTAATGCTGTAATTAACATATCGGTATTGAAGTAATACTAATGGAGGTATTAAACACATATGCATTCAAGTTCACTAATATAGATAATTAGCACATATGTACTCAATGTCCCCTTATACAGGTAATTAACACATAGGTATTCAAGGTCCACTAATACAGCTAATTAACACATTTATTCATGGTCCACTAACGCAGGTAATTAACATAAAGGCACATTCTAACACATAAGTATATGACTCTCACTGGTCCAGAGTCTCAAGTTTGTAGTAATTACAATATAGGTACATTATTCAAGGTCTGCTGATGCAGATAATTAACGCATTGTTACATTCTAAGACATACATTAGGCTAGATGTGTAAACTGTGGTAGTGCACACTTTGACAAGCAATCAGAAATATTATGATTTTGCCACAATAAGACTCATTATAATATATTGCCACTCAGAATTACAGTTTACACGTCCTTAAAATACGTTTTGAAATATATTTGAATGGGATGTCATTCTTTATTTTCAGATTTGAGGACAATTATATTAGTTTTATTGTGAAAACTATATGATTTACTATTAGCGCAACGCATTATTAAAACCTACGTGAAAACCGTCAGTCATCTACCAGAACTATTATCAAGGTTATCGCATACAAAAAATGTGTGTCAATCTGATAGTTTAGCAACAAGTTCGGAAAATATTTCACATCAATGTCTATGTTTAAGAAAACAATTTAGGTCATAATATAATTTAATGGCTCTTATTACTGGAATTTAGGATATTTACATTCTCCATGTTAATACTTGATATCATTCATTGCTTGGTACAAATATGTTCAAAATATTTTGATAGGTTCCAAAGGCACAAGTTACAATATAAACGTTTTGTACCATAAGCTGAAATATATAATGTAATTCACAGACGAAGATACATATATTAAACAAGATCCTAAATTCAAACAAGATTCAACTCACTTTAAAGAAAACATTCCCAACCCACTCTTTAGTTCACCTCATTTTCAATCTTGTTCATAGACTCATTATACAAATATAAGTTACATAAGAGAGTAGTTGGTTTTAAATGACATAGTATGCTGCCATAAATAAGGGATTGTACATATTGTAACTTGTTTAACCAAATCTAACTTCAAGCAAGTCCAATTCAGCAATGCTGCGCTCTGGGATTTTCACATTGCCGCCAGGTCAGTTAAGGTAAAATGAACAACAGAAAAGTGAATGGCATCAAGTAAGATTTCCCCTGCTAGCACCAATATCCATGTCTGGTAAACAATGCAGTATTCATAACAATTGTTTCGCTTCAAATTGTATCAGGTTAACTTGCTGCAAGAATGGCACTCACAATTACATGTATGTATGTATGTATGTATGTATGTATGTATGTATGTATGTATGTATGTATGTATGTATGTATGTATGTATGTATGTATGTATGTATGTATGTATGTATGTATGTATGTATGTATGTATGTATGTATGTATGTATGTATGTATGTATGTATGTATGTATGTATGCACGCATGCATGCATGCATGTGTGTATGGATACATGTATGAATGTATGTATGTATGTATGCACGCATGCATGCATGTGTGTATGGATACATGTATGAATGTATGTATGTATGTATGTATGAATGTATGTATGTATGTATGTATGTATGTATGTATGTATGTATGTATGTATGTATGTATGTATGTATGTATGTATGTATGTATGTATGTATGTATGTATGTATGTATGTATGTATGTATGTATGTATGCATGCATGCATGCATGCATGCATTACTTGCATGCATGCATGCATGCATGCATGCATGTATGTATGTACGTATGTATGTATGTATGTATGTATGTATGTATGTATGTATGTATGTATGTATGTATGTATGTATGTATGTATGTATGTATGTATGTATGTATGTATGTATGTATGTGTCTCTATGTATGTATGTATGTATGTATGCATGCATGCATGCATGCATGTATGTATGTATGTATGTATGTATGTATGTATGTATGTATGTATGTATGTATGTATGTATGTATGTATGTATGTATGTATGAATGTATGTATGTATGTATGTATGTATGTATGTATGTATGTATGTATGTATGTATGTATGTATGTATGTATGTATGTATGTATGTATGTATGTATTTTGTGCATATGTGTATGTGTGTATGTATATATAAAAAATATAAAAACACGAAGCATCGAACCATCAATATGTCACCCAATAATGCTATTAAAAATCCGATATTAGCAAATGAAAACATGTACCGCAGACATAAATTTAAGGTTGGTGATAAAGTTAGAATTTCTTTGATAAAAAAAGGTATTTGCAAAAGGATTTACTCCGAACTGGAGTGAAGAAGTATTTGTTGTTGATAAAGTACTTTTAACAATACCTGTAACGTACGTGTTAAAAGATCTGGCAGGGGAGACTATCGTGGGTAGTTTTTACGAACGAGAACTACAGAAAACTGAACAAGATGTTTTCGTTATCGAAAAAGTGATTAGGAAAAAAGGAGATAAAAGTTTAGTCAAATGGCGTGGGTATAGCGATAAATTTAACAGTTGGATTCCAACCAAACAGATTATGATATAATGCTATTATAAATTAATTCATATTTTCTTTTGACTGATTTACATTTTACTGGTTTACATAACGATATTAGATACTGCTTGCGATCGTCAGAGATCGTCATTAGATTAAAAGTTTTAACAAATATGAAATCGAATTTGATATTTTTTCTGTTGGCCTGGAATGTTAATGTTTAAGAAAGGTTTGATCAGCTGCCAAAACAATTGTTGCTCGGCAACGGTAAAATTAAATTTCATTATTTTTTTAGCAATGTGATACTGGACATTATATTTTCCAGTGGTTGTTCTGCTGTAATTTGATCTATCAATGACGGTGACTATTTTATCATCATCGTCAGACTCGTTTTTGTATAAAATATCTTCGCTATAACCAACAGATTTGTCTATCATATCGTTAATGATTGTAATATTTTCTGCAACTTTATCGTTAAAGATTACATCTCTTGCAGTGGTATCTTCTGCGTATAATTCAGCTAGTCGTTTCATCAAGTCCATTATTATAATATATTTTTATCTAATTTGTTATTATAAGATTTACAAAATATTATTATTCATCATATCTAAAAATAATCCTGGATTTGATTGAAAAAAGCTGATCTTGTTACTCTATCAGCTACAAATTTTACTGTCATAGGATGTATATTATAATATTTCGCCGCAGCTTTAATCGATTTGAATTTCATATCCTCGTCCGTTTCGAGATTTAACGAAACAACAGGTTTTGCTGGGCATCTATAATTAATACCACCACCTCGTCCTTTTTTCACATTTTCCTGTTGCGTCACTAGTTCTAGATTTCCAATCGATAATCTGTTTTTACGTTATTGATATGATTAATGACCAGACCATCGGGTATAGATCCATGAAATTCATCGTAAACAAAACGATGAGATTTATAAGTAAATTTATCGACTAATGTTCCTATAACAGTTACTATGAGATACCCCATATTGGTTATAGTACCAAGAACTTTTTTAGTTTTTCTGTTTCTAATAATACCGCGATCGTTAGCTTCGTATAAATCAAAGACCGGATGCGGCTGAAACTCATCTTGTAAGGATAAGTTTTCGATATTATCATCAGTGACTGCACCGTTCACATGATATACACGGTGTCCATCTGGAATATCATCGCAGAACAATGTGTAAATAAAATCTTTTCTAAGCATTGTAATCCTCTCGGTATTATCTCCCTTTACACTCATCTTATAACCCGCTAGCGTTAATTTGCAAACAGAATTTCTAGTTTTGATGTTAATAACAGAACTTAATGCATTTCCAGCGTATAGGGTGTACATTGGGTGAATGTGATATACCTCTTGCTCACATGCGCTTGTCAGATTTTGTGTCATTATAAAATAGTGATTTTGTATATCTCTAATTGTTTTTTCAACCTGGTGCATGCGCTATGTGTGGTAAATTATCGATCAAACAATCAAATAGACATTAGATTATAGTATAGCAATGTCGAAATTGCGTGATATAGCCAAAAAGAGCCTTATGGGAGTACCTGAAAAAAATAGGGATTGCCTTTACAGGATTTGACAACAGTTATCGGTTTGATAAACAAATCGTACCCATAAATTTTACTGCAACAAATCTTTACCACCTACTACAGACAACTGTAAAACGTGAGCTTGATAAACACAATGGTATAAGAATATTCGTACAATATCACGTTATATTTTCAAAACTACTTGTGACGGAAGAATCGACTGACAAGGAAACTATAGACCCTTATATCAACGCGAAATCCAGACGTGTTTTACTTGGGACTGATCTTTTGTCACTAGCTGATGAAATACACCAAGAAATTTGGAACAAAATAGAGGAATTTACCGAATTAGGTTCGGGTTGGAAGTTTGAAATGATCAAGGAAATTTTATTTCACACGATGAAATATGACGCATTACGCGGTAGTACGTATATTCACCTACCCACCAAAAATAAAAAATAAAAGATGCTGTATAAACATCAAAAACGTAGATAACAAACGTTTCCAATGGGCTGTTCTTTCTGCACTATTTCCAGCAGAAAAAAATGCTGATCGTGTTGAGAAGTATATCAGTCACGTGTCAAGATTAAATTGTACTGGTATTGACTTTCCAATGGCAGAAAATCAAATACCAAAATTTGAATAGCAAAATAATATTTCGATTAACGTTTTCGCATTAGATGAAAAAGAAAACGTCTATCCGAGATATATTTCAGAAAAAGCTTCACAATCGACTATCAATTTACTGTTTTATGAAAAACCATTACGTTTGGATAAAAAACTTTAACGGACTAGTTGGTGGACAGTACAATGAACGAGAAAAGAAAACGTTCTTTTGTTATCGCTGCTTACACGGTTGTAATGACCATGAAAAATTACAAAAGCATTTGCAGTACTGTAGTGACGTACAACGAGTAACAATGCCGTCCATAGAAAATAGCGTGTTACAGTTTGTCATTCATAATCACAAACTAAAAATTCTTTTCGTCATATACGCTGATTTTGAGTGTTTACTTCAACCTGTACTTGGCGTAGAAAATAATCCTAAACAATCGAGTACAAGAAAAGTTCAAAATCATGTTCCATGTGGAGTAGCGTACAAGGTAGTTTGTTGTACTGATTCTAGATTATCGAAACCAATCAAATAATATCGTGGTAAAAATCCAGCTGTCTGGCTTCTCAAGCAGTTGATTAATGAAGTTGATAATATTACTTATCGTTTGAAAAGAGTAACGCCAATGATTAAATTAACACCTCAACAAGAATCTGATCACGAGCAAGCGGAAATTTGTCATATTTGCGAAAAAGCTTTTGAATCTGACAACGTTAGTAATAAAAAAGTACATGACCATTGCCATTTGACCGGACAGTACCGTGGAGCGGCTCATAATCAGTGTAATTTAAAATTTCATGATCCAGATTTTATTCCGGTTATTCTTCACAATTTTCGAGGATATGATAGTCACATTATAGTAGAAGCTTTTGGTGATCCTGATATAAAAGCTCGTCTAAAACTCGATAACGTCATCAAATGCATTCCAAATAATTTTGAAAAGTATATGTCAGTTACGCTAGGTAAATTGCGTTTCATTGACAGCTTGCAGTTTATGGCAGCATCATTAGATGAACTAGTAAAAGGTTGTAGTAAATTTCATAACCTAAGAGATTGTTTTGGAGATAAATTTAATCTACTAGCTAAAAAAGGAGTTTTTCCGTATGAATATCTTGACGACTGGAGTAAATTTGATGAAACATCTTTACCTGACAAAGATAAATTTTACTCACAACTGAAAAATGAAAATATCACCGATGACGAGTACAGGTATGCACAAAATATCTGGAAAGAGTTTGATTGTGAGACGTTTGGTGATTATCACGATTTATACCTGAAAACTGACGTGTTATTATTAGCAGATGTTTTTGAAAGTTTTCGAAAAGTAACTTATAATAACTACGGACTAGATCATTGTTGGTATTATTCTGCCCCTGGCTTGTCATGGGATGCTCTGTTAAAGTTTAGTAAAGTAATGTTAGAATTACTGACTGACATCGATATGTTCAATTTTATCGAAAAAGGTATCCGAGGCGGTATTAGCGTGATAACAAAAAATATGCTGAAGCAAACAACAAATATTTGAAAAAGTATAACCCTGAGCTGACCTCGAAGTATATAGTTTATCTAGATTGTAATAACTTGTACGGGTATTCGTTGGCAGAACCAATGCCTTTTGGTGGATTTCATTGGATCACGGCTGATCGATTTCTATCGGAAACAGAAAAAAAGATACCTGACGATGTTTCATATTTCGTTGAAGTTGAACTCGATTATCCAACTTGGCTACACAAATTGCATAACGATTACCCTTTCTGCGCGGAATCGATGGTTATAGATTATAGTTTGTTATCAAAAGAACAACAAGTGTTAGCATCACTTAGGCAACAGTCTATGGTCAAAAAACTAGTATTAAATTTGCTTCCTAAACGCCATTATGTTTTGCATTACAAGGTTTTAAAACAAGCAGTTGATGCTGGTCTTGTGTTGAGAAAACTTCATCGTGTACTAAAATTTAATCAGTCGCCGTGGATGAGAGGTTATATTAACTCGAACACTTCAAGAAAAGCTGTAGCAAAAACTGATTTTGAGAAAAACTTCTTTAAACTGATGAACAATTCCGTTTTTGGTAAGACGATGGAGAAGATTAGGAAACGCGTAAATATCGAACTAGTTAATGATATCAATCGTAGAAACAAACTTGTGTCAGACGATGATTTTGTGAGCATGAAAATTTTTAATGAGAATCCTGTTGCGATACAAAGAAGAAAAACAAATCTAAAACTAAACAAGCCGATCTATGTTGGAGCTTCAGTGTTAGATTTATCAAAGTGGCTGATGTACGATTTTCATTATAATTTTGTTAACAATCAATGGCCGGCCAGTAGATTATTGTTTACTGATACTGATTCACTCGTGTATGAAATCGAATGCGAGGACATCTATCAGGACATGTTTGATAATAGATATCTGTTTGATCTTTCTGATTACCCACGTGACAGTAAATTTCATGACGATACAAATAAAAAGGTTATTGGCAAGTTCAAAGATGAAATGAACTCGAGCGCTATCAAATACTTTATCGGATTACGTAGTAAAATTTATGCCGTATTATTAGACAATAATAAAATAACGAAAAAAGCAAAAGACCTGCCTCGTGATTTTGTTAAAAAGTTTATGAAATTTGATGACTACAAGTATGCGCTTAATGGCAGTGTTAGTTTTTTGAGAGCTATGGCAATTCGAGCGAAACGTCATAAGCTTGAAACATATGTCATTATCAAACGAGGATTGAGTAATCTTGATGATAAGCGTTATTGCGAAAATGGAGTAGATACACTTGCATTAGGGTATTGTCATGATGATAGATCTATACTTGATATTATCTTTTCCAACTTAAATTTTATGTAAACTTAAGAAATAATGTTTGAAAATTTAACAGTGACTTATAGCTACAGTAGCAAGATTAAATATCTAATGATGGATGGTAAACCATTGACAGTTGAAATTAATAATAAAACATCAGGTATATGTTTTAGTGGCTCACGTGATAAGCTAAAACTTTCGCTCATCAGATCTGATGACAGCGAGTATTTTAATTATCTCGAACAATTGTATCAAAGGTTACTAGCGGAATTTAAAAACTTTCATAGTCCGATTAGCCAACAAAAATATACTAAACTTACAATTGATCTCGATCGGTCAAAGGTATATTTTATCGACAAAAAATATCACCTTAACAAACCACAAATAAAAGATTTGTTGGAATCTCGTCGTTGTGTGAGTGGTAAAGTAAAGTTTAGTCTCCATCATCGTGATAATGAAGTACTTTTAATGTCAACAGTTGAAACAATAATCATTGGTGATGAAATATAAATAATGTACTTACCCTTTCGCCTTGTAAATGTCCGCTCCGTGTGGCTGTTATCTGATGAAGCGCTCCCTCAAACTGTGTGATTAGACGTGTACTGCCTTTTATACAGGCGTTTATGCATGCGCATTATAGTATTTCATGTTCCAGAAACTTCCAATCACGCAGTATTTCCTTAGTCGAGAACATTCCTTCTAATCGCGTGATTGAGTCTGACACCTATTTCTCCCTTGAAAGTTCAGCGACCGCAATGACTACTACCTTATATGGTAATGATTTGGAAGATTGAGTCTGACAAAGGTATTTTACCTATCTTCTAGTAAATTCCGGAAGATCACGTGATCTCCGTATGATGTATACAACATTTCTAAAACATTTTACTTGGCTTGGTCTCCATCTGTTACATAATTTAGTTCTTCGCGCAATTATTGATTACGTTACCTAGGTATTTTGCAACAGGTGTTCTATAGTTTGGATCTTAGCGTGATTATTGATTAAATTACCTTGGTATTTTGTATAGTTATAGACTTTAGATTTTGTGTAGGGGTTGGGTTTTTAAGGTCTCTCATAGAGGTAATTTATATTCGTTTGAAGGATTGGAGGGTGTGAAAAAAGGATATTTGGGCTCACATCCTCCTTTTCCTTAAAAAAATTTATATCTGCCACTTGACCAGTTTTTTGTGTATTTAAATAATCTTTGACTTTGGATTTTGTGTAGGGGTTGGGATTTTAAAACTTGACTATGCTCTATACAGTGATATTAATTAGGTAGGAGATGTTATCAAGTAAGGTATACATGTTCTAGCTTGGCTGGTTCTATATATGATATTGATTAGATAACTGATGTTACCAAGTAAGGTATACATGTTTGAGCTAGGGTCTGTTTTACAATTGTATGTGTATATCATTGGGGTGAGAGTTTAGGACAAAGAGAAGTGGTCATTTTGTATTTGTTTGGAGGTCTGGAGGGTGTGAAATAGGGGTCGTTGATATGAAATCGGCCTTTTGTATTACTACTATGTTTGGGTGAGTAGTGACTTTCATTATGGGGAAATTATAAGTCTTAGAATATAGGAATAAAGTCAAATAAAATTGAAAAATGTTGCATTAAATAAAAGAAATACATAGTGAAAATGTTTCATTTCATTTATTTGCAATGAAATTGAAAAATAAATGATAACAAAGCAAATTTGCTTTTCCCATATCAAAGAATTAGTTAATATTTTACATTTTGACCTTTGACCTTTATGAACCTCACCTGTTATATCCCTTTTATAACTGTAAAATTTATTGTTTAAACATCTCAGGAATAAATATGGCTAGTTTCATGTTCCTTTCTATCAGCATAACACTGATTGCCATGTATACAAAATGCAATGCGCATTTTTAAAATAGTTCACTTTTTATCATAAGAAGGGGGGGCTGTACCGGTTAAAGACTCTGACTCTAATAAATGCTGTTCTAAGGGGGGAAATACATGACAATTATTACAAAGGACTGTTTTGATGCTTGCGACTTAAATATTTCAGCCATACAATCAAAATTAAGTCATACAATAATAATACCTATATCCTCTTTATGGTGGCGCTCACCAGTTATTATGTACTTTTGAGAGAGTGATGTATGTAAGGTGAAGTTGTTTGCATTTTTAATATGCATAGTGGAGAGAATGTTGGCATACCTATATACTAATTTCATGTAATGTGGATGAAATTTCTTTGGATATTGTACTTTTGGAAATTTTAAATGATCTTAGGACACTGCTAACTAAAATGACTGCTCCCTTGTGCTCCAAAAATCAACATAAATTTGTCTAAAGTACACTATACTTGGCAGCTATTACAATATGGGAAATGAATTATGCCAAACTAGATAATACCAGCTTCTAAAAGGACAATGACTGAATTACCAAATACATAAAATGTAAAAAAAAAGTTATCGGCTCTTTTTTACAATTTACCTCTGAAGTTCGAGATGTGAAAATGAGCAAGTAGAGCTAGCACTTTTTTGAAAGATGCACATCTTGAGTAAGGCCAAGCTATATA